>CM037872.1:41062861-41515361 GCA_021292105.1 Anadara kagoshimensis | reverse complement strand
CAGGGTAAATAGGTGGCCAGGTGGCTCAGTTGGTAAATCGTCCAGCTTCCAAGGTTTGAGTCCAATTTTGGTCACTGCACTTGTTCCTTAATTTGCTGTTATATTTGGGAGTTGGTCCCAGGGTGGAACCTGTTGGTTTCCATTCAAGGGAGTTGAATCAAAAAAAAAAAAAAAAAAAATAGGAAGAGGGGAGGAATGTGGCCGACGATGCTCAATAGGTGGACAAGTGTCTCAGTTGTTAGAGCGTCTTGTCTCAGTTGTTAGAGCGTCTAAGTAAGAAGGGAGGAATGTGACGGACCATGCTCAATAGGTGGACGAGTGGCTCAGTTGTTAGAGCGTCTTGTCTCAGTTGTTAGAGCGTCTAAGGAAGAAGGGAGGAATGTGACGGACCATGCTCAATAGGTGGACGAGTGGCTCAGTTGTTAGAGCGTCTTGTCTCAGTTGTTAGAGCGTCTAAGGAAGAAGGGAGGAATGTGACGGACCATGCTCAATAGGTGGACGAGTGGCTCAGTTGTTAGAGCGTCTTGCTAGTCTAGTATTGGGAATGTCCCCATTTGGCCACTGCATTCTTCCCCTTTCCTGCTACACTAACACTATGTTCACAATGTACGTGATTAGCGTTTTCATTATGTATACAAATTAAACCATGTGACCCCTAAACAGAAACATGATAAACACACTTGCTCCCGATACTTATTTAATTAAAGGTCAGACAGGTCAAAGCTGTTTGCCTATATATTTTAATGTTGTAAAGAGTATAGTAGTAAATTTTTAGGAGAAATATATGGAGTTATTTTTAATACCAGTAACTGAAGCCATCTGATCAGGTGCTTATAAACGGTTACTGCGTAATCAGATGTACAGTATGTCAAGATTGATTTTTTTTGTAATTAATTCTAAAAAAATCACTTTTATTATTATTTCTTTATTATCAATTAAAAAAAATAAAATAAAAATAAAAATAAAAAGAAATAATAATTTTATCAAATTAAACAAATTAAGTTTGCTTAAGTGATTGTCATTTTGCTCAGTCCCCTGGCTGGTCTTTATGCTAGTTTTCAATCTTGATTTTACTTACCTCTGGTTTTAACATAAATCTAGTTATAAGTATGCCAATGATTGTTACATTCTTCAAATGTTTATCCTTGGAGATTCAAGTGAAATTGACGACGTTTTCAGTAGGTCAAATAAGATCGTAACGGATTCGTATGATACTAATGTGGAGCAGGAGACTGTTCCTAAAATTTTATAGTAAGTTCCACTTACTATCCGAAAGAGTTAAATGTCCGACCAGGATGTGATAAAGGAGAAGGACAAGAGAATTGAGCATCTGTCCAGTCAAGTAGGTGAATTATCGCAACAGAACGATGAGCTAAGCTTAACAGTCCACAGATTTATTGCAGAGTCTAATCCGAAATTAATAAGATATGACTCGTTCTTAAAGCGTGCCGAACGCGGTCTGAAATCTTTAGGTGAATTTGATTATGACTTGCACTGCAAGCACATGCTTCACATTGATGATGAAAGTAAACGAGTTTCAGCCATCGTAAGCGCACTCGGAAGAAAAGTTAACGACTTGAAATCTAACTTTGGTAATAAATCTTACGCTGAAGTCACGCGATCGCCCATCACTCCTGCTAATAAGGGTGAAATGGCTGCCGAAACACCCGTATGTTCTACCTCTATAGCATCGGTACAAATCTTAACTGTAATGTCAGTTCTGTCAGTGATGATGAACCACAGGACGCGATATTGACAGTTGAGGACAGCATACAAAGAGATACCACGTCAAGTTATAGTCGGAGAATAGAAAGTGGAATCAAAGAAGTACGTAATCAAGTTTCCATTGAGGAAAATGCTGTTCACCAAATGGCAATTAGAGTAAGTCCTTCTGGAACGCGAAGTGTTACGCACACACACAATAGCGACAAACCAATAAGTGCTTCATTCAACCCCGAAGTAAATGCAGACAATGAACCCGACATTTTTGTTGGCATTAGGCGGGACAAAGTTGCGAAATATTACGTCACAAATATTGGATCCGAATCAACCAGAACGGGTATATCAAGATTCCTGCAAAGAAACGGTGTCTATGTGACACATATTCGACTTTTCAAACCTAAGCGGGGTAAAATTTCTGCAAAGATAAACGTGCGAGCGGAACATGGTAGAATGCTGGAGTCTCGCTATTTCTGGCCGGATGAAATTATATGCCGTCCATGGTACTCCAACACTCAATGGCAACGGCATCTTGAACAAGAACAGTGGTGAACGATATCAAGTTAATTAATATAGTGTTTAAAATAATAATTAACAATGGGTCTTGTTGCAAACTTTTTGATGTTATCGTTGTTAACTTGGAATGTTAGAGGGGTTATCTCCTCTTCTCTTTGCTTAGCTCAGATACTTACAAAATATGATATTGATATAGCTTTTCTAAGTGAGCATAAGCTAAGAGAAGAAACGAAAATATTTTTAGATAGTATTGACACTAATTATAGTAATGTTGTTCATATAGACAATACAGGTAGCACTGGGCACGGTAAAGCCCACGGGGGTAATCCTGATACACCGTATTTCATTTACGTCAGAGTATTCCGTCGGTTTTAATTTACGTCCGAGTAAAATGATACATTTTTGGTCGTTACGCTTTACGTTAAAGAGCAAAGAACACAGTTTTTCATATAACTTCACCAAAACGAAACTTTAACAGAAAGCAAAAGGCTATTCGCATTATATTCGATGGTATTTAACTGCCTCATATAAAATATTGCAAGAAATAGTCATATTTTTCACGTACCTGTAACATTTCCATTTTTGGCAGGTCCTTTTGTTTAGCAGCTGATTATAATGAAGCGGGTTTGGATTCAAATCATTTTTCTACTCAAAATTCTCAAGAAATGTTTATACTTTCATAAACTTGCGAAGACAGAAGCTTTACTCTGCTTTTAAGCGAAATTTAATGTTTCGTTTAAGCGGAGTGGCATAAATGTTACGCTTTCCGACCAGCTGTGTTATGCTTTCCGTGAAGACATGTTACGCTTTCCGTTTAATATGATTCGCAATTGACAGAGCACATTCTTCATTATAGCTTTAGATCGAACGTCTTTCTCGATTAAATCTTCACTGGTTGTTTCAGAAGTGATTCAGAAAGCATCGGAGAACAGGATTCAATTTTTGAAAGAGAACAGAACCATACACAGTTCGTAACTTGAACAAATAAAGAACAATACAACATACGATGTACATGCTTATATAGCAATACACTTCTCCCAAAAGTAAATACTTGCGAAAGTGTTAACTAGTTATGCCAATTACACAAATAAATAAAACTATACGTGAGAAAAACCATTTTGAAAAGAATCAATGTAGTTCATTTATGGTTTTTTTTACCTTTTTCATCTAGGAATGTAGTTGAGTTGGGTAATTGTGTTTTACGCCCCAGTCAAGTGAAATGGTGTTTTACGGGTGGCCGAGTGGTCAAAAGGGTGGGCTTATGGATCATAGTGCCTCTAATCGCCTTGGTACGAGTCCCACTCAGGAAAATGTTAAAGTTTGTCAGTTCCTTTGCCGAAGGTCGGCGGCTCCTCTGGGTACACTTGTTTCATTCACCATCTATGAATTGACCGCCTCGATATCTGTGGAAGAATCTTGACTCGGGCGTAAAACACATTACCCAACTCAAATTTATTCTTAGATTAAAAAGTTAAAAATTAAAACATTAGGTAGATGGGCCGTAACGCTCATCTGAATATATACAATTGATCAATGACCGTCCCAACACGTGTGAGTTTAAAGGTTGGGTGAGATACAATGTAGAAAGCGATGTCATTATCTGTTTATATAGTTAAGTTATAACAATTGCATCCATTTCAGTATTCTTTCTATATCTGTAACCTTGACCCTAATTCTCTGTATTTTTCTATATCTGATGCCTTGACCCTGAACACATGACCTTGGTCTATATGATCACCATGCCAATACCTACAAAATTCTAACACACATGCCTATACAAAAAGTTAATAGTGCAGAAATTCAACCATTTTGGTTAACTTGTGCATTTGTGAGTTTGACTTTTGAACCGGTGACCTTGATCTATGTATAAAAATGATCGCCGTGTAAATACCTACAATAAACTGAAAATCCCATGCACTTTTACCTGAAATGTAAAAAAAAAAACCCTTTTTAATCAAAGGTCATAAACTGGGACATGACCTTGAGCTTTGATCTTGCCATCAATTCGAAGAAAATAGCAAGGCAAGATCCATACAGTACAGCCTTTGTTGAGATTTACAAATTACGAACTTTACTCAAAACACGCGTTACCTATTTTCGTCCAATTTTCATGAAAAAACACAATTTTTATGTTCCCAGGTATCCTGAATCCAAAAATCCAATCAAAATTTGGTTGCACGTTTTGTTTTCAGAGAAAAAGATGTTTTGTCTTTTTTGCTATATGTAGTAACGGTAGCCATCTTGTTAGGCGTGGCCAAATCCTGAACACAATTTTAAATGTCTGTTAACCAGTCATGATAATCACGAAGTTTCATCAAATTTGCCAATGTAGTTTTGGAGGAGATGATCAAAATGTATGGTTTACGAACGACGCACGACGGTCGGTGATAGATTGCAATAGCTTAACTGAGCCCATGGCCCAAGTGAGCTGAAACCCATATATTCCTTTTCAAAATAGTATTTAACACGACAGTCCAACTCGCCTTAAAGACTATCTGTATATATAAGGGTCACTAGCTTTTCAAGGCCAGTAAAATTGTATCTCAATTGCTCTTTATTCGTATATAAGGGCCACCTGTCCATAAAGCCACCTTTACTAGTTCCTTTGAGTGGCCTTTATTAGCAGATTTGACTGTAGTTTTATTTGTGTAATTGGGATAACTATCTATAAGTCGGTTAACACTTTCGCAAGTGTTTCCTTTTGGGAGAAGTGTATTGCTATATAAGCATGTACATTGTATGTTGTTTTGTTCTTTATTGGTTCAAGTTACGAACTGTGTATGATTATGTTCACTTTCTACATTGTATCTCACCCAACCTTTAAGCTCACACGTTTTATTGTGTTGGGGCGGTCATTGATCCTTTGTATATACTCAGGTGAGCGTTAATGCCCATCTACCTATTGTTTTAATTTTTAACTTTTTAATCTAAGAATATATTTGAGTTGGGTAATGTGTTTTACGCCCGAGTCAAGATTCTTCCACAGATATCGAGGCGGTCAATTCATAGATGGTCAATGAAACAAGTGTACCCAGAGGAGCCGCCGACCTTCGGCAAGGGAACTGACAAACTTTAACATTTTCCTGAGTAAGACTCGTACCAAGGCGATTAGAGGCACTATGATCCATAAGCCCACTCTTTTGACCACTCGGCCACCCGTAAAACACCATTTCACTTGACTGGGGCGTAAAACACAATTACCCAACTCAACTACATTCCTAGATGAAAAAGATAAAAAAAAACATAAATGAACTACATTGATTCTTTTCAAAATGGTTTTTCTCACGTATAGTTTTATTTATTTGTGTAATTGGCATAACTAGTTAACACTTTCGCAAGTATTTACTTTTGGGAGAAGTGTATTGCTATATAAGCATGTACATCGTATGTTGTATTGTTCTTTATTTGTTCAAGTTACGAACTGTGTATGGTTCTGTTCTCTTTCAAAAATTGAATCCTGTTCTCCGATGCTTTCTGAATCACTTCTGAAACAACCAGTGAAGATTTAATCGAGAAAGACGTTCGATCTAAAGCTATAATGAAGAATGTGCTCTGTCAATTGCGAATCATATTAAACGGAAAGCGTAACATGTCTTCACGGAAAGCATAACACAGCTGGTCGGAAAGCGTAACATTTATGCCACTCCGCTTAAACGAAACATTAAATTTCGCTTAAAAGCAGAGTAAAGCTTCTGTCTTCGCAAGTTTATGAAAGTATAAACATTTCTTGAGAATTTTGAGTAGAAAAATGATTTGAATCCAAACCCGCTTCATTATAATCAGCTGCTAAACAAAAGGACCTGCCAAAAATGGAAATGTTACAGGTACGTGAAAAATATGACTATTTCTTGCAATATTTTATATGAGGCAGTTAAATACCATCGAATATAATGCGAATAGCCTTTTGCTTTCTGTTAAAGTTTCGTTTTGGTGAAGTTATATGAAAAACTGTGTTCTTTGCTCTTTAACGTAAAGCGTAACGACCAAAAATGTATCATTTTACTCGGACGTAAATTAAAACCGACGGAATACTCTGACGTAAATGAAATACGGTGTATCAGGATTACCCCCGTGAAGCCGGGGTAGCGATTTTATACAAAAAGTCGCTTGAATTCAGCATTGTCGAGATAACAGAAACTTATTCTAACCGTATTGTAGGTATTGAACTCAAATCGAAGTGTAATGGTTCAGTGTTCATGTTCAGTGTCTATCTTCCATCAGAAAACTCTATAGACCTATATAGACAAGAGTTAGATAAGGTTAATGATATTTACCAGTACTACAGTCAGTTTGGTAAAGTAGTCATAGCTGGTGATTTTAATGCTAGTTGTAAAGAGTCAGATTACAACAAAACCAACAGGTATAAGTCAAATGAACTCATTAAATGTATTTTAAACAATGACATTGTACCAATAAATCTTAGTACACATTCTAAGGGCCCAACTTACACATTTGTTAGGAATGAAACCCTACTAGATTACATTATGTCAGATTCTGTAATTGCAGCACAGGCTCAGTGTGAGATCGTTGCTGAGGGCACTCTCAGTATTACATCAGACCATTTACCTATACTTACTAAGATTGACATAGACAGTAGTATCCACATCAATCACTTATTAAATGCATCATCGGCTAATGTAGCATGGCATAAAGCAAAACCTGAACATTTGGAGTCATATAGAAACAAGCTTGATTCTTTACTGAATGGTATTGATTTGTCAAATATAACTTCTAAAAGTGCCATTGATGAAATTGTGAATACATTAACTAATATATTGTATCAGTGTTCCATTGAAACTATTCCACTATCTAGATACAATCCTTATACTAAGCCATATTGGAATGAAGAAGTTAAAGCTTCTCATCTCTATGAGCGAGAGATGCGCAAAATATGGTGTGGCGAAGGTAGACCCAGAGGCGCCCAACATAACTCGTTTAAGAATTATAAGCAAGCTAAACGTCAGTTCCGTATTGCTCTAGACAAAGCGGCCGAGGAATACTACAGTACAACTTACAAGGACATCGAGGAAGCTGCTGATGTTGATATACGTTTATTCTGGAAATTGGTGAAGAAGCTGCAGCCCAGACAGAAGAAAATATATCCAGAAATTATATACAATGATTTACACTGTAATGATCCTGAGAGTATTGCAAAAGCGTTTGCTGAATTTTATAGGGCTATATATAATCCTAAGGAGGACAGCAGTTATAATATACAGTTTAAACGTAATGTTGAATCACAGTTTTATGATATTCTGGGTGATTGTAAGTGGAATCAGGACATTTTGATAGGTGGTCCAATCAGACTTGCTGAAGTGAGTAACCATATTACTCAATTGAAACTCCGAAAGGCTCCAGGTCACGATCTTGTCCAGAGTGAGCATTTAAAATATGGAAGTAATGTGCTGCATGATCTTGTTGCAAAGCTATTCAATATTGTTGTTGAGACTGGTTATATTCCTAAAGCATGGCGCAAGGGACTAATTGTCCCAATTCATAAAGGCGGTAATAAGCCTAAAACGGCACCTGAAAATTATAGACCTGTTATGTTACTACCAACGTTTCAGAAACTCTTTGAGAGAATACTTATGTCTAGAATCAAAATGCTTGACTTCTTTAAAAACTTTCCGGAGTGCCAACAGCAAGGATTTCAGTCTGGTCTGAGCTGCATAACAGCATCATTTAATTTACAGGAAACTATATATAGTAATTTAGAGCTACGTAGCAAAGTTTTTGTTGCCTTTCTGGATATACAGAAAGCCTTTGACACTGTATGGCGTGAGGGCTTAATGGTTAAACTATATCATTTAGGTATAAACGGTAAACTGTGGTACTTGTTACATCAGTGTCATGATGATACAGTAAGTTCCGTTGTAGTAGATTCTGTACAATCTGCTTGGTTTCCGGTTGTTCAAGGTGTAAGACAAGGAGGAGTATTATCTACCTTTTTGTACCTTGTCTTCATTAATGACTTACTTATACAACTGAACCAGTGTAATATAGGTGCAAAAATAAATGATGTTGTGGCCTCAAACCCATGCTTTGCAGATGATCTAGCCTTGATAAGTACATCCCCTTGTCATTTGCAAAGTATGCTTAATATTGCTTATAAGTATGCATGTGAATGGCGTTTTACATTCAATGCCAATAAATCTAGTGTTTTAGCATATGGCATGGATAGCTTGGCAAATGAGTCAGACAGTTTATTGTTTAAACTCGGAAATGTACAGATACCACACGCAGAAAGTTGTGTACACCTAGGAATAGAACTAACTCCACTGATCGTACTCGCAATAGAGTTGACAAAGGCAGAAAATCATTTTTCGGAATAGTTGGGTTTTCAGGATGTAACATTAACCCTTTAGTTATGGTTAAACTTTATAAATCAGTGGTTATTCCGATTGTGTTATATGGGTGTGAACTATGGAATTTTTTACGGAATTCTGAATTAAAGGTTGTGAATAGATTTCAACATTTTGTGTGTAAAAATATTCAAGGTTTCCCGGTGCTGACTAGGTCAGATATATGTAAATCTATGTTAGGTTTATACAAGTTAACAGTCGAGATTGACAGAAGAAAACTTATTTTCTTGGAAAAGTTGTGTAATATGAACTGTCATAATTTAACAAAACAAATATTTATTTATAGACTGTATTCGTATTTAGCAGATCCATCAAGGAAACAATATGGTTTTATTCCAGATATTTGGATTCTACTTAGAAAATACTCACTGACCACTTATATCTTAGACTTTCTTGGTAATAATGTTTTCCCTAGTCATCACGTCTGGAAAAGTATAGTTAGAGATTCGGTTCACCGGACAGAGGCTATTAATTGGATTAACAGAACAAGCAGAGATTCGGATTTTAATATGTTTTTAGATATAGCAGCAAATAATTTTCCATTTCTAATTTGGACTATTCCTGCAACACGCCAAGATCTCAATATCCATAAATTCATCGCTAAACTTTGGGCTACTCCAATATCAAAAACAAAAAACCTGTGTCAATTATGTGGTTATGACTTTATAGATGTTTTTCAACATGCCAGTTGCTCATGTGCATCCTTGCTATTGATTAGGGACGAATTCTGGACTTTAGTTACAGACAGATTTGGTGTACAATTGAATATAGAACTCAACGGATTGGATACCACTGAACAATACAGAATATTACTAGGAAAACCTTTGAAGTGTTTAACAGGCAATGAATGGAAGCTATTTCTGCAGCTATCTTTTCGATACATCCATAAATCAGCGGCTTTTTACAACAGACTAATATATCTTAACGCTTAGGACACTGGATCATTTGCCAAGCTATCCATCCTATGTCAGTTATTAATTAAGAATTATTGTCACAACTGTACTATGTATATACGTTATGTGTTATAATTTAATTAGTTTACAGTGATATTGTAGTCACTTTGTACATATAATTATTGCTCATGTTAGTTAATGTTATAATCTCTTTAAGAGGAAATAAAGTAATGATGATCAAATTAAACAAATTAAGTTTGCTTAAGTGATTGTCATTTTGCTCAGTCCCCTGGCTGGTCTTTATGCTAGTTTTCAATCTTGATTTTACTTACCTCTGGTTTTAACATAAATCTAGTTATTTCTTTACATCTGTTGAAACCATAGATACACTTTAAAATAATATATTTTTGTAACATGTGTAAGCCTATATAACAACTTATATGATCTATGATGCAAGATATCAGGCAAATAGTGAAATAAAAATCGCTGTTACTGGGTCATTGCATCATAGTTTTCCGTCTGCATAATTTTCGAGGTCATATTTGTTTCACAATTGTACTGTCGGCCTAATTTACAACTTAAGACACCATCCAGGGAAAGTCAGTGTTGGGTGAGAGTTCATCATGGGTCGTCAACTCGGTAACGAGCACGTGTTGTTTGTTTGTTGACATTGCAAACGGTTCAATGTGATACAAATGCTTTAAATTACAAGCGTTGTGGCGATGTAATGTAAAATAAAAATAGGAAACGAACGGCCATGCAATCCAACAGTCCGGGTTCTGTAATTCAAGTTATAGAATAGTAAATTTACATGGTTGAGCTGTCTTCAATAGCCGGAGTTGGGGTGAGGTGGGGGTTGGGGGTGGGGTTGAATACATAAATTATCTTTGTTTTTAATTTTTTATAATGACCAATTTCACAACTTAAATATTATTTGGCCTGTGGCCAAGTGGTCTTAAGCACACTCTCATGGATCACAACATCTCTCATCATCCAGGTTCAAATCCCATTCAGGAAAGGTTCTAGTGTGAGAAAGATTGTCAGTCCACTTGCCAAAGGTTGTAAATGGAAAATGTCAAAAGAACATTCTACTACAAATGTTGAAGAGTTAAATTCTGTATGTTAAGAAACTATATCTATTCTCCAGAATTTAAATATATCAACAACAATTTCTAAATAGAATCATTTACAGAATGCTTGTTTTTGACCTTCCCCATTATGCTTTGCCTACATAAGAGAAAGAATGTGTCCTTGTTCATGTTATTGTGGGCCTACTTGTTGGTTCTGCACTAGTACAACAGACTGCTGGTTAAAATGTTAACCTACAACATTTACCACACTTGTACAAAGTAGATCAGAGACTCACAGGCCAAATTAACTTATATATAGATTAATAAAATTCAGTCTGCTTCCGAGTAGCTGGAAAATTTGCTGAAATGTAAAACAATACTTTGCAATCATCTACTTCCTTCTTCTTTGCCTCGTCACATATAGGAGGTCATGGGTTTAAAGTTCAAACCCTGGCTAGGTCTGACCAAGACTTGAAAAACAGTAGTGACTGTTCTTTTGCCAAGTACTCTGCATTTAGAAATGACATTCACAGATCCTTCGTCCGAGACCATATCACGGCAGGCATGGTACATTAAAGAACCCTCCCTACATATTGCCCAGAGCACACTACAAAGGTTAAAATTTCTTCCACTTCACCTATAGATGGTGACATCTCAATATAAGTAAAACATTCTTGACTGGGACGTTAAACACCATTCATTCAATCAATCTGCTTTGCCTGTTGAGGATTGCATTGTTATATTTGTCAGGCATCCTCAGTATTGATTTTGCTGAACATTTCACATGGAGTTTTTGAAGTTGGGAGTTTGAGTTGTTTTGTACTTTTCTGAACTGATGTTGATATTTTGTAGGTTTATATTTATGTGTATATGTTAAGTGGTTCAGTGACTACCATACTTTATTATTACGTGTCAAATTAAAACAAACCACCCTGCACATTGTCCTAAGGGCACTGCAAAGGTAAAAATTTCTGCCACTTCATCTATAGCTTGTGACATCTCTATACAAGTGAAATATTCTTGACTGGGTTGTAAAACCCCATTCAATGATTATTTTTCAAGTTGAAGGTCAAACCATATATACATACGCATGTACATAAACTACAGGTAAACCAGAAGGTTTTTTATTTTTATATGGATTATGGTTGGATCCAGTGGTCTGGGGAATACTTAATGTGCAAAGATGTGGATCAGAGTGCTTTAAAACTAGCAAAATAGTGTCTGGTGGTATATGTGTCCCTGGGGCCTAGTTGTTGATCTGTGTAGATCTCGAAAACTTATGTGGGGTCTGTTACAAAGAGAATCAGAAGCACCAGAAAAAGCATAGATATTGTGATTAGATAATAATGACTTCTGATACAATATATTTGTATTCACCAGAATGACTGTAAAACTGCTAAGTGACATTACAACAATATGTAACCAAATAATTAAGACATCAAAAATGTTTTTAATTTGATCATGACGATTACAATTGTTCAAACTGAATGTGGAAATGATTAAATCTGACAAAAACAACAACAAAATTATCTCGTATACAAGATTATAATTATGTAAATACGGGAGATATGATAAACAATGGAATTCATTTTAGATATTAATATGGATATTGTAAAGCCAAACCTGTCTAAAACACCATAGTAATTTAAATTATTAGTTCCCCTTCTATGTTATATGGTTGAATAGCTGATTGTTTTTCATTAAAAATTAAAAATTTGTGAAAGATACAACTAGAATTGTTTTTATCGATTATTTGGATTGCCTTTAAATACAGGTTTGACTTCATCTATAGTAGATCTTGAGTAAACTGAAAACCTTTCTTATCTAAACAAAATCTTTAGACAAGACGGTGTTCAATTTAGACAGGTTCAACTGAATTCTTTTTTTTTTTAGAAGGGAATGTTTTTTCGCTCAAATAAACCAGTCTAAATTAAAATTATTAAGTACATTTTTACACTAAACATTTTTTTTTATTAATTATGTTTTGGAGTTTTGTAGTAACCAATGAATGGAATAACATTTGGTGACATTATTTGCGTCGGAATTCATCATATTACACTTAGCACTTAAAGAGAACCATTTCTTCTAATAAATTCAAATAAAACAGAGTAACACTTTCTACTGAAGTCCAATGTCCAAACATGATCAATAAAAACACATTAAGGAAAAACAGATCTATACTAGATGTAGCGTCATTATTCAGGCGGAATGCCTTCATCGGTTGACACAGACCATGTAAAGACTGCTCTCCAACACAAAAATCAAGTCTATCCACATAATGTTTTCATATCAAAAATAAAGTTTACAACAGCCATGTTTTGATGCATCAATAAAAGTCATATTTAGTCATCCAGCAGCAAAAAGTTTGGGAAGTTTCCGTTAATGTCATTAGAATTGCTGGGAATCATACAAGACACATTGTCATCCTCTTTGGGTTTTTGCTCGTAGGGACAAGACAACCTTTGTCGTAGTTTGTTCTTCACGGATCTGCAGCGTACTGGGCCCCCGGGACTTTCCGGACTTCCTGGGCTGCCCGGACTCCCGAGGCTATTGTAGGAATCTAAACCAACTCTTAAAGTGTCCATCAATGAACCGCTGCTTACAAGCATACTCTCCATGCTGTAACGTGAATTCTGACTCTGGCGACTTGTGGAGCTTTTCCTGGAGCCTTTTACACGTTTAGACTTTGCCTTTGGTTTTTGTTCTTTCTGTTCATCCTGAATCCTGATAGTCAATGGGACATTTTCTCTATCTTTGATTTCTGAATATATGAATAACAAAATATTTTTTCATCAAATACATTCAAAAATACATATAATATACACTAAAAATAAAATTCAAGTGTAAAGAAATATCTAATTTGGGAACATTTTTTTTACTCTGACTAATTCCTATGTAGAAACAAAATCATAATACATTTGTAAATCAAGATTGTGCGCTTGTATGGGGGTCTAATTATTTGGAGTGCAAAGATGTGTTCAGTATGTACTTCACCCTGACATTCTTGACTCTAAACCATAAATTGTTGTGCTATTCAAATTTACAATTTCTGCTGAATTTTGAGGGCCAAACAAGGCCCTTATCATATATATATATATAAACTTTTATATTCATATTTTACTACAAAGAAACTATTATACCTACTTTTCATTGTTAATAATGCCTCGTAGGCTGATGGTCTTTTTACAGGAATTCCTTCCAGTAAATATCCCAGGAGTTCCTTCATACCAGGACTACAATCATCTGGCATCATCAGTTCTCGTACGATGTCTGGTCGCTGGGCTAACTAAAAAATAATAATTATATATATATATATATATCACATATAACTTACTATGATATTCCATATCTATATAGGAGACTTAAAATAAAATCAAGGAATGGATTTTGGAAGTCAAAAAATTGTGGTGATAAGCAAGATGACAAAGTTATTGAAGGGGCATTATACTGAGGTTTAACAACAATATCTTAAATTTAAAAGAAATACATAAAAATACAATAATGCAGTGTCTCCACTGCTGTGTACTGTAAAATTCTTAGTGAGTATAAGCAAAGTTTTAAATATAAATATTTTCAGAGACACAATTCTGAAATAAACTTACAGCCAGTAAAATCTGTAGTTGTGTCTGTTTCCGATCATGGTCTTTGTATGAACATGTACCATTGGTGAAAAACTTCATAAGGACATGAGTCTTACTGTACATGAACAAGATGGTCAGACCAAACGAGAAGATGTCAGTCTTTCCAGATATCTGGTAGTCAGGATGGTCCAGGATCATCTGTGGGAACCTGTTACGTAGAAACGAGATGCATGCCTCAGGGGACATGTACTCTGCTGTCCATCCGGTATATGTCAGCTGGTCTTGTGGTGTTTTAGCTGATCCAAAATCTGTCAATTTCATTATATATTCACCATCGACTTCCAAGATACAAAAGTTTTCAGCTGCAAAATAAATAAATAATCCAAAGATGATTAAATGAGATAAATATTATACATTTTCACAGGAGATAAATATCAATACATATATCATTCTTTATCTAAGTTTAAATAATTTTAAAATTATCACTAACCAAATTTCTGAAATTCATTAAAATGTAGGTTTTTTTTTTTTTAAAAATTTCTCTCTCTCTCTCGCACACAAATTTGCTAAAATTGGTTACTTACGGAAAGAATTTCAGAGAAATTAGCAGCCAATGGCAATTTTGAATACCAGGAATGAAAACATAGTTAGAAGATATCTGAATTGTGGGTAAGGATGACCAGAATTCATTTGCATCAGTGTTGTTTGAGTGATTTAAATTACCAAATTGGGAAATTTGGGTCATTATTCCCCGTGAGAAACTACCTATTTGGTATTGATTTTAAAAACACAAAATCACAGTTGACTCATTTGTCTTATATAACTTGTACAACAAGCAGTATTCAGTAATTACAAAAGGTACATACGTTTGACATCTAGGTGAATAATTCCACGGTTATCCAGGTATTCAAACGCTGACAGTCCCTGTTCTGTACACTTCCTTATCTGGTCGTCATTTATGTATCCTGATGTAGGTGGAATCAACACAAATTTTAACAGGTTCATACCTAATATAGAAAAATAATTATTTAATAATAATTAAAACCACATCCTGGTAAGGTCCATTTTTCTATATTTAATAATACTTATATTTCTGGATTTTAATTTCTTGTTACAGATAGATTATTGCTGCCTAACTATACCAGTATTCATTCTGGATTTTAATTTCTTGTTACAGATAGATTATTGCTGCCTAACTATACCAGTATTCATTCTGGATTTTTCAGATGGGGCCATTTTAAAAAACTTTCCTCTAAAACACAATAACATAAATATTTTCGCATTCATGTAATGTTAAATATGACCCACTAAGGCCCTATTAATGGGGTCATTTGAAAAAATAAGGGATCAATGACCCCACGGCCCCTTCTAGAATGAACACTGCTTTACAAATACTCCCAGATTTTTATCTACACGTACTTAGATCAAATATCAAATGTTTTAATTATGACGGAAAATGTACAGTATCCTTATAATACAGTTAATGTTAAGGCCGAAACTGTGACTAATGTTCCCTTTAAACAGGAGAAAAGTCTTCACTTTGAAAACCAAGGCAGCTGTCTCTAACCATTCTTTGGGAATGGGGTCCTTGGAATTTGGGGAAATACAGCATTTCATCCAATTTTGGGAAAATTGCTTAAAAACTGCCTGTAGCTGGTGATGTTTCTGTTTAGCTAAGGATCTGTTGTTTAAATAATATGTATATCTTGCAACATTTTTCTGATTTGTTTTTCATCTTTCCGATTTGTTTTTTATCTATCTTTATTCCGATAGCATTTAGTTTGGTAATCTACTTTCACTTTTGTTTTAATGATGACAGGTTCCAATACCACAGATGTGTAATAAGATCACATTACTCACTGCTAAGTTAACTGAATCAGAAACCAGACAAGAGAGCAGGTGCTTACAGAAAGGACGACTATTCTTACTCTTTCCGATTCAATGGAATATGACCATGACACCAGAATGTTACCCAGACATCAATGTACTTCGTCATTTTTTCAATATTTTCTATATTTATAAAGTATATTTTGAGGAAATTTCTGTCAGAAATTGGGAAAAAAAAACTACCCATTTTGTCTTTGGGAATGGGACCGTCATTCAGCCCCCAAAATGTCCCAGCGAGACCCTTGCAGTATTATATCTAATGAAGAAATGCTTTTTAATCTCTTTTATACAGAGGAAAAGTCTTGACTTTGAATGTCTGTGACAGTACCACAAAGTCACAACTTTTAGGTTTAACTTACATACCAGCATACTCCATAA
This sequence comes from Anadara kagoshimensis, assembly GCA_021292105.1. Taxonomy (NCBI): domain Eukaryota; kingdom Metazoa; phylum Mollusca; class Bivalvia; order Arcoida; family Arcidae; genus Anadara; species Anadara kagoshimensis. The sequence continues at coordinate 41,498,955 of CM037872.1, read as the reverse complement.
TTATTTCTGGTGTTCCATTTCTTTTGATAAATCCAAACAATTTTGTGATGTTGTTATGGTTGATTTGTTGTAATAACAATACTTCTGTCTCTTTGAATCCTTGGGAAATCTGAAACAAAATATACAACATCAAAAAAATTTATAAAACAGAGTCAAAATCATTTTCAATATCATTATTATCATAATCACATTTGAGTTATCTCCCTTTGACTGGGCTGGTCTGTTTTACCGAAAGGTGACTTTCAGCAGATTTTAGTAAGAAGTCAATCAGCTTTAAAAAACATACACAGTAATTAATGCCTGTTGGTGAGAGCAATACACATTGATGGCATTCTCCAATATCCAATGGGTAATAATCAGAATCTAGGATGCCCATACAATTTTATAGCCCTGACTAGCAGTCTAATGTTGTAAGGCATGTACTGTAATACAAGCTCAAGCGTAACACAATTCTTTTTTTATATATAACCCACCTCTTTCCTTACAAATTGTTTCCTTGACAGTCGGTCCTCACACAGTTGTACTTTACCAAAGCCCCCTTCACCTAAGTTTTCCATAGCATCAAATTCTCCACCAAACTGCTCTGTACTGTATCTTCCTATCTCAGATGGATTGAGGGCCTTAAAAAAGATATATACATGTACAAAATATAAAATGCAAAAACATGATATACAAATATAGTCCCACATTATTTATAACAATCAACAAACTAAAAGCATTGCAGTTTGTAATATGTTTAACAAGATATTTACATCTGTATTGTCTTTGTTTACTTGTTTTATGTACCATTCTTGTTAGTTTTTCTATTTTCTTTGCTTGCTGAATGTCAAGTTTTCCAGAGGCACTCCAGTTTTCTCCACCATCCCTGGACCATTCCAATATAAAGAATCTTAACTAAGGTGTAAAACACCATTATTCCCCTTTCAGCTATTGTCGAGTACTGGTATATTGTCTACTTTGTGTATGTTTTTCATTTAGCATTGGGAAGAATTATAAATTTGTGACAGACAAACATGCAATGAGGTTCACCGCTCTATCACAGGATACCCTCTAACAATTATCTCCAATAAATATGGAATCCTATGAGATGACATTTTCCAGTGAAAACTACGTAATTCTGGGAATATGTGACATTGACATTTTTCAAAACGTTAAGAAGTATTGATCATGTCGTACAGTGGCAAACCCCATTGATGACTGTCCGTAATGAAGCAGTACAATGTATCTGAAATTTTAACATCTTATGTATGACCCTAACAGTGTTTAAACATGTTTCCTCCCAATCTTAAGGTGGATACTCTACCACTGAACCAGCAAGATGGTCTTCAATTCCTGGATTTCAGGCTAAGTACCAATATAGGATGGGAAAAAGCTACCTTACCTCTGTGGTGAGTATTCCATGAGTTCCTGTCACCAATAATTTATGTTGATCCATCAGCTGTCTCATTGCCATGCTGTCACCAAATGCTACACGCCTGAATTTATATGAATTTTGTTTAAAGTTACTTTATAATACCATTCAAATTTGTGAGAAAATATTCTGAATTAATGAGAATTTAGCATATGTAGCATCAATTACTATATATGCATTAATTATATCAAAAAGAAAGTTACTTTAATAAATACAGTAATAGCAGAAAGTGAAAAGAAAAACAAGAATGGTCAATAATTTCAATTTACATCACGACTCTATTTAGATATGTATAGGTTGTTGTTAAGGGATTAATAGACTGAATCAAGAATTACAATTTAATGACAACAAGAATTTTTTCAAAAAACAAGAAGGTGCAGATAGTTTAAAAATTTATCGGTATAATCTTAACTGTAAAATAAACTATAAACAAACATACCCATGTTGGAATGTTGATACTTTCTTTTTGGGCTTTGATAAGAGTTTCTCAGCATCAATATAAAACAGTGTGTTGTCTTCAGTTGGTGTGAAGTTGTTTAATGTGACGCCTGGAAACTCTTTAAATGGATCACATTCCAAAACTCGCATAGTTATACCATACTGATCACATCCAGCTACTTCCTGACATATCTTACTATTCTGTGATCTTTTTTGACGTATTCTTATATCAACATATGGCTCGGCGATGTCCACTGGTGAACAAACTGGTTTCTCAGGAACTGCCATTTGTTTGTGATTTTTAACTGTTGGTTCCAGTATTGTCAAATTTGGGATGTTTGCCGGTTTTTCCGTCGAGGGTAGGGTTAGATCCAAGACTTCATACTCCGGCTCTACTGGTTGTAGATTTCTGGACACTTTCAACATTGGAGTTGGGTCCATCCTGTCAACTCTGCTTCTTCCAACAGATGGTATGAGGCCCCCTTCAACAGATGGTCTGGGGGCCAGACACTTCCCAATTTTCTCATCCTGCTGCACTGTAGTACAAAACAAGAAACAATTCAACTTTATAAAAGGATGGCTAACATATTGCAACATTGAAAACAGATTAAAACAGTCAAGTTATAATGGATTATTTCAGATTGTTTATTACTTGAGTGGTTCTGAAAACTTTATTGATTTTTATCACTAGGTGTCAAACACCATTATTCCGCCCCACTCAGGGGTTGAAAATTCTTCAAGACCGATGCCCGGGACTAGAAATTTGGCAAGCAGGACTTGGCAAAAATCTAATGAAAAGCCCATCGGGCTTAAATACTCAGAAGACCAATGAATTTTATTTCTGACTGTCTTGAAAAAATCTTTTAAAACCATCTGTAGTCACGTTGCCCTGTTCTTGTTTACATTCATTCTTGATCATTACAGTGCTTGTAAGAAATGTAAGTTATTAGGTAGGCAGTTCAAGCGTTCAAATGATAAAGAAAAATCTAGATAGTTATAGCACTTGTTATCGCTTCAAATAAATTCATGTCCGATTATGTTGCTGTTGAATTTTAATTTCACATCTAACAAGCGGACTGCATCGGGCTCCAGTGGTCAGAAAAGAAAGTCACAAGACAATAAAGACACTAAATATGATAAGGACAAGCGTGTCCGATTGTTTCAACAGCCATGGATTGACAAATTTCCATGGATCATTTATGATGAGAATAATGCAGACATGTATTGTAAATACTGCCGAAAAAACCTCTAACTGCCAATAGAAATGATGCATATTGATTTGTGTCTTTCTTGATTTTGCCGTAAACTCTGGACTTGATAAAAAAAATATGAGGGCTTTTGATTTTCTCTATAAAAAAGTCCTGGGCTTTAACTTATCTGAAAAAATGTTCAACCCCTGCCACTTAACTCCTCTCCTCTACCCCCTAAAAATTTAAAATGATGTTCATACCAGGAATTTATATTAAATATTTTCAATAACTTGACAAAAGATAATTACCTGAGGACAGTGCAACAGTTTTACCATCATTAAGAAGGAACAGAGGAACTGCATCACTATAAGGCTGTTGTACTTGGCTCAATCTGGCTTGTAAATTCACATATTTTCGTAAATTGTCCATTTTGCTATTCAAGGAAGAAAAAAAATTGAAGGTAAATTAAAACATATACAGCCAAATATTCAAAGATTGTTCTCAAAACAAGACATTAAAATTATTTTTAGTACCAGTAAATTCGAGGTAAATTTTTGTTTGTGTAACAAACTGATTTACTGGTAGGTGTGGTGTTGTAGTTGTGTATTGTAGAAGATATCATATATACAAGTAATGTCAGGCTGTTTGTTTGAAACTTGAGGCAGAGTGTTAGCTTGTAGCTGTCTGGGTAGCCTCAGCTCAGTTGGTAGAACACTCATTTAGTGCAAAAAGTCTTGGGTTTCGATACTTCGAATCCCAGTCCGACCCTGCATATTTCTTCTTCCTGTTACAGTTTGGTGGCCAGTGTGGCCAATGTTCTGACCCGAGAGGTCACCAGTCACATGATTTCTCAAAATTGCAGACACAAGATGAATTCTCTGTGTCCCATTGAAAACTGCCGCATACAGGTATCAGACGATGGAATTGAATTAAAATTTTCACATAAGTTTTGAAGAAAACATATTCAACTTTCAAGAACTGCAACAGGGCTTTGATTATTCACTCGTCCACTCGTCCTGACGAGTGAAATGTGTACTGGGGCGAGTGATGTTGTTATTGCACTCGTCATGGAGCCAAGTTAAATTTATCAGACATATACATCATGGGCTTGTTACAATTAATAAGCAGCAGACAATTTAGTGTAGGTCGGGAAAATCTTGTATGACTATGAGGTCAATTATCAATCCGGGCCCCTTTGTAAAAATCGTGCCGTTCTGTTACAAGCGTGAATCAACAAAATCTTTGAACATTTGCATCATATGAGCAAACTGTTTCGCATTCGGAAGTCATTTAGTGTAACGCAAAATCCAATCGATGTTCCCAGTGTTTATATATTTACATATATCACCAATTGTGGTGACTGTGCCAAGTTAGATTTCCAAGTGCCGAGCAGGTAATAGATCACCATGCCAATATTTATTTGTTGAGAGAGTAGAATATGCCGCCTCCAACTGTAGCAGCAGATTTCTGCATTTTGGTATAGGGATGCAGGGATTTTTCTGGGTATGCACAGGGTCCGGTAAAGGGACCCATTCTCAATGCAAAAAAACATACATTTTTCCCAATTCTGTGGTAAAAAATTCCCAATTGGCTATGTTAATCAATTTTTTGAGAAAAAAAAATTCACAAGATCATCCACATCATATTCGGAGGATATCTCGTTTTGATAACGATTTCAATCTATATTAACCCACATTTTGCTGGATGATTTATATAGAGACAAAAGAGACGGCGCTATTTTGCTGTGAACACCGATATGTGTTCAATTACTAGTATTCTAGTGGTCTAGAAGTTCTAATATGTTGTTGTGATTTTTCCCAAAATTACATTTTTGTTGAGCATTTTCCCAATTTCATCCCAAGGTCCTTTTCCCAAAAGTCACACAAATCCCTGGGATGGTTTCTGTCATCTCATGGCCCCATATCAAAAATGGCTTTTGACTACAGAAATAATTCTGTCTACTGATACAATTTCTATTTCACGTGAAAAAGACTTTTTTAAACAAGTTTCCTGGTTAAAAATAAAATTTAATACATGTTGGAAATCCTGAACGGTCCCTAGAAAATAAGCCCAGGGAACAAAATAAGCCCAGGGAAAGCCCATGGAAGTTTCCCGCGCCCAGGAAGTTATAAGGCATTACATAGATGTGAAATTCACATATTTATTATAGATCATATCATATTTTATCATGTTAAAAAATTGTATCGATCTAAACCAGAATGATGAAGTATTTTATCATTGATTTTTTCACCTTACAGTATGCGTCGGTGAGTGAAGGGAGATAACTCGCTATCATAAAATACTCAATTATTAACGTGGGGGAATGTTATCTATTGTATTTCTAATTTTGGTTTTTGAATTGGATTTGTTATGCAAGGTGACGTAAATAATTTAATAAAAGATTCCTGAAGTACAGAGATGAGATTTAAAAATAATAACGATGAATACGGTATATTAACTTTACAAGTGATAAATACTAATTTTTCACTTCTTTTACAAAATGTAACTAGTCTATAAAACAAAAAAAGGAAATAATAAATTTCCATAATCGAAGGTTTTTCTGAGTTTTAACGAAGTAATTCTCATGTCTAATAACTGTTTTAAAGGACTTTTTGTGAATTTTTGGTTTGTCAGTAATGTATTGGCTAATACTAATAATATGGAGTTTCCCGACGAAGGACAGTTAGTATGTTAAATACATTTTAATGTCAGCACCGAAATTATTGTTCTTGTTTTGTTTGGCTTCTTCTTTGAAATTAAAATAAAATCCATGTGTAAAACAATTTGCTGTTATCAAATTCTTTGTCTCAGGTAAACCAGACAAGTCTGTTACAAGGTCAACACGTGCCGTGAATAAACACCCGCCGGGTATAACAGACGACCTCAATATACTGTGACAGATATAAAGCCAGATCAATCAGTACTGATTAATACTCCTCATTAATTACATCTTCGGTTAATCGGATTATTAATTTAGATTATTAATATATCCCGTAAAAGTGTTAGGAACTTTATGCATAGTATATATTTGTTTTGGTATTTGATCCTTATTATGGAGAAAATATTTCCTATCATGACATACCTACATATCTGTATTAATTAATAAATAAATTATAAATTGAAAGTTGTGTAGTCGACATGCATTACTGTACATGTTATAAATAGGGGAGTATTTGCCCGTTTTATTTTCGTACATTAGTGTGAATATATTTTATGGAGGGACTCAATAAATGATGATGGTTGTCATAAGAAAAGTACGAGATGATTGTTTCATCTTTGTAATAAATATCTTATAAACCGTCACTCATAGAATCCAGTATCGGGTTAGTGTGTTAAATTCTTTAAGAAAATTATTCTATTACATTGAAATGTGGGAACACGAATTCGTCCGCATATTTACAGTATTGTTCGGAAAATGTCGTCATCTAACGGTGGAGAATCTCTCTCTCTCTCTCTCTCTCTCATTGTACCAGATTAGAGGATCGAAAATGTCGACTTTACACCATAAAAAGATGGAGGGGCATTATTAAATATTAAATACTTAACTAATCCTAAAAAAATTGCGGTCTATGAAAAAATCGTCTCGAGGGGACCTATGTCTTTTGTGAGTACAATTGTTGCCTGTCAAACTCTAGAAATATTGCGATGAATATTCACACAATAAATACAACAATCCCGATAACAGAAAATGGCGGGAAATGGCACGTGGCGACGGAATCTTTTCATATCTTCTCATATCCTCAGTGTAATTTAGGAAATCAACTTTTGATAAAACTTTTTTGAAAAATTCTAACTTTGGTTCATGAGTTTAAATTATGAAGTATTAGTAGGTAAATAGATTTCACGGAGAAATAAAGAAAATGTATACTTTCGTCCTTTATACTTTTGATATTACAATGCAGCAAGCCACTAAATATTACCCGGACCACTTGTTCATTAGTCAATTCCTTTTCCACCGTGTTCACTTGTTCACGATTAATACGAATCAAGAGTTTTTAACTGGCACAGAAAATTGAGTGTTATACCTGAAACGATGTTTTTTTTTGGAATAAAGTTTTATTTACAAAATTTAAGGGTTGTAGTTTAGAAATATTCTGAATTGAATGAAGCCTCGATCATTTCGGATCTCCGATACATGTATTAAGCGGGAAAATCATGGTAAGTTCCAAATTGTAAAACACACTGAAACTGTATCTTAAAAGATTATGGATCAAGATGTAAAAATCACTAAATTTTGACAGCTATCGGTTACCGATACAAGATTTTGATGAAAGAATGCTGCGCGACTGTAGAATAACTTTGCATCATATCAGCGAATGGTCATCTGCTAGATGGTCTGTGTATTTCTGATAAATGAATTTGTAATTAGTGGCCTCATTTACTGCGATAGTCATTGACTGTAGAATGAAAATGGGACCGACCGACCGTTTAGCTTGCGTGAAATATGTCAGATTGTGACGAACCACTTGATTCTACTTTTAATGACTACATGGAACATTTGTTTATTCGACAACAAAAATTAGTTTAAACAACATTTTATTCAATAAGTACAATTACAAATAATGAAATGATAAGATTATGGGACTAAAATGTGTTGTCGACGAGAGGTGCATTTCAACAGTGGTCAATAGAAAGGCAATGGGATTGCATAAGTTGTTGAATCAACTTTACATCCGGCAGTAATAACTTCATAATATGTCTCGTTCACACTTGTCCTTCAACAACAGTGATGTGATGCAAGTTACAAATTGTCATACATTACTTCTACGGGGTAATGGAATAAGTAAATCATTAAAATGGTTAACTTATTATGATGATTTATGAATTTCTTCAAAAAATATTTTTACGATATATCTATAGATAATAATATTCATTTATAGATAGTGTGTTTTTGTTGTATCACACACACACACACACACACACACACACATATACACTAAAAGATCCAAGTTCTACAAGAGTTATCTCTCTTTGATGATAAAGCCTAGCGGTCTCACGGTGTCGGAAATTCAAAGTCAAATTATTCCATTTTTCTTTCACCAATCTCATGCATTTTTTAACATGATTATAAATAACACATGCTTATCAGTATTTCAAAATCACAGACTTCTACCATGCACTGTAAACTCCTGGGCGGAAGAAATATGCATAGACTGAACAAGCATGGAGTCGCTGCCGATATCAAAAACGAAAAGTGAAATTTCTCCATTTAAACTCAATCAATTTTAATGATTTTTTCACAAAAGTATAAATAGCATATTATAAGTAATATTACAAAATTTCAACCTTCTAGCATGTATAGAATACTCCTGGGCGCGAGAAACGTCCCTGGGCTTTCCCTGGGCTTATTTTCTAGGTACCCAATCCTGAAAGATTTAAATTTCCATGGAAACAAATTCGGGGGGGGGGGGGTCTGGATTTACAATGAAATCCCACAAATATATTAACTTGTAGATTTACATCCTTTTCCGTGTACTGAGCATAATTTTGGTGTTAAAAACTTTCTTTTTCAAGCGGTATTAACTCTTAAATTGGTTCACGTCAAAATTTTATTTCATAATCAAGATGGCGGACACATGTTGATAAAATAGGGTGTTCTTTTTAAAAACAATTTCTTTCAAAATTCGGGACATTAATGAATATTTTTACAAAAAATATAGAATAAAATGATGTAAAGTATTTTGTAGAAATACCTTTATGCAAAATCCACACGAAAATTCTTTAAAAGACCGACTTATCCTGGCGAAAAGTCACTCCCTACAATTTCCATGTTTATAATGAAGTTCACACTTCAGTGGACAGGTTGGGGGAATCCCAAAAATCGGAAATTCCGGAAGGTTTATTACCATTGGTTTGAAGGATAAATTTTGAGATGTTCCGAGTGTATGTCATCACAACAAACGATGACGTAATGTTAACAATGGATTCGCGGAATTTTGGACAGATGGGCCCGAAAATGTAGGTCAGTAGAGTAAACACATTATAATATATATGTGATATATACAGATTATATAATACAATAACCCAACCTAATATTTATATCGTGTAGATTATAATGTATTAAAACATCAGTTACATAGAGCTGATATTGCGCAACAAACAGACAAAGGAAAGCTGAACAAAAGGCAGCTGAACTGTAAAAAGGATGAATATGTAGACCCTAGTAACAGAGTAAGTCAATAAGGTTAAAAGGAAAACCAACAACTTACAGTAGTCTTATGTTACTGGTAATAAATAAACAGGTTGAAACAGTTAAAAGTAAGCTCAGTTTATATGTTAAAAGAATTGGACCTAAGCTAAAAATTTAATAAAAATATTTAAAAAACTGAAGGCTGTAATTACTTAAAGAATATTTTACAATGTGGTCTCATAGAATTATGGAGCAGCAAGTTGGATCGTTTGTAGCGGGGCTGAATTAGTTGTGGTATTGTTGTGTTGTGTAAAGTAGATATTATTCATTGATTTACTGCCAGACCTTTTAGCCTTGTGGTAAAACACTCGCTTTTTACCTGGGAGGGCCTGGTTCAATCCTCAGCTGGGGAACTCTGTGAGGATGTGTTGGGTTTTTTTTCTGGTGTTTCTTCCCTCCTGTTACACATTCATGATTCAGCAGCCTGGCTGCTCCGTAACTGGACACACTCATCATCCTCATCAGCAGGGAGGAAAAAACTGGAAAAAACCCACTTTCATCAAGTGCCCAGACTAAGGATCGAACCCAGCCCTTCAAGGTGAAATGCCAGCATTCTATCACAAGGCTGGACTATATACAACACAACAACACCACTACTTGATCGATTATTCTCAGAATGATGTTTTTTACATTAAAATATCATTTGTAATGTTATATCCAACAGAAATATTTTTTCTGCATAAACATTATGAGTTATCTTGTGGTACTATGATTAACCTATTTGGATTTGTTCATCTAGTCTATCACTACAAAATATTCAGTGCTCTGCCTCACCAAGATACCTTCTGGATAACTGTAATACTCATCCTTCATTTTGTTCCATTCAAACATTAAGGAATACCTATCATGTGTATACTTTTGGACCTGAAAAAAAAATCACTTTCTAACTCAGTGCCCTGGCTGAGGAGAAACACATGGCACTTCTGGTTGAAAAGTGAGCATTCTGTCACAAGGCTAAAAGATCTGGACCAGAAAGTCGAGCAGTAAATCACTCTATTTTATTTACTTCATACAACACTGCAACAATACACCTAGCCCAGTCCCTCTACAATAAAAAAATATTTCACACATACCAACTTGTTTAAAATATCTAATTTATTATATATTTTTAATTTATTTAAGGTTGTTACTGATGTCATGAAATGTTGAAGACCTAAATATGGCTGCTAAAAGGTCAGAAGGGGATAGTTTAGACTGGCAGTCAGATAAAAGCTTAGCGGAGTGTAACAACCTCATGTTGTCAGATCAGATTATGTGTGATGTCACGTTCTGTGTTGGGAAAGAATCAAAAGTCATCAAAGCTCATAAGTATGTACTTGGTAGTAGAAGTTCCGTGTTTTTTGCAATGTTGTTTGGGACCCTGGCTGAAACTAAAGCTAAAATACAGATCCCTGATATAGAGCCAGATATTTTTGAAATTTTGCTGAAGTGAGTACATGTAACAACTATCTTACTATGTATAGACATGGTTTTAAAATACCATACTGTAAATTGGGAAAATTTTAATGCGGATTATTTTTTATGGATATAGTAGTCACTAGTGACATCTTCAGATTCTGCATATTTCTGTTTTTGCATAGACATATGACAATCAGTGTTTTTGCATAGTAATATGACAATCGATGCAAATGCTAATTGCAGGTACATAAACATTAGATATAACAACAAATGTTTTATTTTCACACCTTTATTTTTCACACCTTGCTACTCTCATGAAGATAAAACGAATACAAAACTTTCCTAATTTACAGTATGCAATTTAAACTAATGTGTCATTTGACACAATATAGCAGTCATAGGTCATTTGCATTATTGTAACTTAGCAACCACAGGTCGCTTTAATAACTGTAACCTAGCAATTACAGGTTATTTGAATTATTGTAACTTAGCAACCACAGGTCTCTTTAATAACTGTAACCTAGCAATTACAGGTTATTTGAATTATTGTAACTTAGCAACCACAGGTCTCTTTAATAACTGTAACCTAGCAATTACAGGTCATTTGAATTATTGTAACTTAGCAACCACAGGTCGCTTTAATAACTGTAACTTAGCAATCACAGGTCATAGATATAATTACTCATTTGAATACCTGTAACTCATGTGACCATAACAGTAACTACAAGTCATTTGAATTTCTGTTACCTTACAACCACAGTCCATTTGAATATCAGCTAGCAATCACAAGTCATTTTAATTAACTACATGTATGTGTCAGACAAACAATTACTTTAGAGTATCATTATGAGGATTCAATCAATTAACTATAGTAAGTAAAACATAACACACTGTCTCGCAGACATAAACATTTACTATACATGTATATCACATGGTACAATCAAGGTACATAACTCTCACACCCTAAGAAGTTGGTTTATCTACCTTACACCATACTTGCATTCATGCACATATAGCTAACTCTACAATGACTATTACCTAACAACCAAACCTTATTAAGAATAATTACTGCAATTTCTTGTCCAAAACACATTTAAATGACATGGTAACCTTAGGTAGGTTCAAATACAAACCCAGAGAATAAAACAAAATGTTCAGTCTTATAAGTAATTGTTAAGTAGTATATCATTAGTTACCAGTAGAAAGTATAAATACTCCCTGATCAGTTATCTAACTATCAGTTGTTTATGCAATGTTCTTTATCATATGTTTTAGGTTTCTGTACACAGATCAGATAGATGTAGATGCTAGTAATGTTACAGGATTAATGTACGCCGCTAATAAATATGGAGTCACTCGGGTCCTCCGATTATGTCGGAATTACCTTGAAGAAAGTCTAAAAACTGACAATGTCTGCGTTATCATGGAGAACGCCCGCATATTTGATGACAAGGAACTCAGTCAGAAATGTTTAACCTTCTTTCTAGAACACCCACTTGCTTGTTTACAGTCTGACGCGTTCTCTGATCTGAGTCCCGAGTGTATCAAGCTTGTCATTGAGTCAGATGTTTTAGCTGTGTCAGAGGATCAGATTTACATGGCTATGATAAAATGGGCAGAGAATAATTGTCAGCTGAAGGAACTAGAACAAACAGATGAAAATAAAAGGCAGATGCTTGGTGAGATGGTTAATCTGATCAGGTTTCCGCTGATGAACAGAACATTTTTTGCTGATAGTGTGGCTAGTGGAAATATTCTAACTGAGGATGAAAAAATTACAATTTTCAGACTTATGGTAGGAACTCGTGGATCAGTGCATGAAACAAAATTCAGCATTGTCCCTCGCTCTCCAACAAAACAAGTCTGTTTCCGTTTTCAAAAAAGATGTGAAATTCCAAACCCTGATCCATCGGACGGCTCAACCTTTCCCATGGCAAGCCAGTGGGATTATCAGTCTAAAAAATCAGATAAAATCGGATTTAAAGTTTCTAAATCTGTCACTGTCCTGGGGTTTATTTTGTATGGTTGTCGTGTTCAGCGCACCGAGTATTATATAAATGCCTCTCTTCAACAGTCTGGACACATTTTAGCGGAGTCAATCACCAAAGTCCAAACAGATCCTAGTATGGAAACATTCAAAATTCTCTTTCCAGAACCAGTCCCAATTTTAGCCAACCAATTATATGGTGCATCTGTTAAAATCCATGGGCTTAAGAGTTACTGGGCGAGGACGGCCAAAAGATCATTAACTGTGATGATGTCCAGTTTGTTTTCTCAACGTTTGTCAATGCCAACAACACGAGCGTAGAAATGGGACAGATTCCTGGCATTATCTTCTCTAAACAGCCACAAGAAGAAGAAACAGATGAGGAATGACTTCTTACGTTTAAATTTCTTCCTTTTCTTTCTTTGTATATCCTTCTAACTGTAGGAGCACCTAGATGATAGAGCTATAATTCAGAGCATTGTATTTGTCTGTGTTTATATGATCTATGCATGATAAACAAGTGATCAAATATTGTTATATATGCTTAATGCTTTAGTTGTACACAGAAAAGAAACCGGTGAGAAGATTACATGTATAATTTGGATCAAGAGTTGTGATGGAAAAATGTTAAAGTGATATATATGTACATGTATATATATGCTACTTGTTTTTTATCAGTTGAATTAGTTTTTATGGAGAAAAAATTATCATTGTTACATATCTTAGTTAAATCATTTTTATAATATACAAACTATTTACCTTTTAATTACTTCTGTATGGATCTCTTCTGAATGAGGTATAGAGGATAACGACATATCCTATGTGTCAGTGATTACCACATGTGTCAGTGAGTACTTCATATGTCAGTTATTACCCAATGTGTCAGCGAGTGCAGCATGCGACATTGAATGTTTTATGTGTCAGCAAGTGTCCCATATATCAGCAAGTGTCCCATGTCAGCAAGTGCCACATGTGTCATTGAGTGTCCAATGTGTGAGGGAGTGCCCTATGTATCAGCAAGTGACCTATATGTTAGTTAGTCCCCAATGTGTCAGCATATCCCCCATGTGTCATTTAGTACCCCATATTACAGCAAGTGCCCCATGTGTCATAGAGTCAGTTAGTCCCCAATGTGTCAGCATATCCCCCATGTGTCATTTAGTACCCCATATTACAGCAAGTGCCCCATGTGTCATAGAGTCAGTTAGTCCCCAATGTGTCAGCATATCCCCCATGTGTCATTTAGTACCCCATATTACAGCAAGTGCCCCATGAGTCAGACAGTCTTAATCAGGGTACTCTGTCAAGTTAGTGAGGGTTGGTGGTTTTCCACAGGTTATCTTGTTTAAATCTTAATCCATTGCTTCAATTCATTAAAAGCTGAACAATTTTGACTGGGACATAAAATATTATTAAGGGATATAAACTCCACTTGCTCTTCTTAAAGTGAGGTACTTCAGCATGCTTCATTATGTATAACCAGGAATTTTTAAATTTTATTTTTATTTAACTTTTTTCTTGTAACCAAGATTTTTTATTTACTTTTTATTTTATTGAACATATACTTGTTTTCCATAGTCCCTCCACAAAAGAAAATACAAGTATACGTTGTATTTATCAATTATAAGTGTATTATAATCAGTCAAACTTTGGCTTTATAAAGGGACTTCAGAAATATAATAAAGGGAACTTACGAAGATAAACTGAAAAATAGATTTTGTTTGGGAATATAAAATAAAATGTGATGATAATTTAGGTGGCATTAATTAACTGAGGTGCTTTATAATAAGGTTTTACTGTATCTGCGTATTTTATGTGTAACCTGCCATATTTTTACAATTTTTACATATTTTACATGACTTTATCTAGTCAAGATGTTTATTTGTTATATTAGTATTGTAATACATTTATAAGTTACATTACATATGTTAAATGATATCAAAGTACAGTACAGACCCCTTGAAAGTTTAACACTGAGCCAACCAAATGAAGTCGAAGCGCGGCTACAGAGTGGCTGAGATATAGATAAACAGTGAACAAAAAGCTGTCGAGCGAGATTGCCGCTGCTGTTTACATAAACATGATATAGGTAACAAGAGGCTGAAATGTCCTGACGATTCAACACTTATTTGTTATCTTAGTGTTAAACTTTGGACAGGCCTGTACTATACTTAGTAATGTTTATTTATTAAGATTGTAGATCTGATGGACTTATTTTTTTATACACAGTGTTTATTGTATCAGGAGGCATGGTGCCATTGATACCTGATTGTACCAAATGATCTTATTGTTAAGGCCTTAATGGACCATGTTAATAACAATTCAACAATTTTAGAAATAATGATGTTATAAAGATTCAGTGCACACACAAACCCAAAATTAATCTGAATACATTCAGTTGTCAAATTATAAAAATGTACTATGTAGATGGGACATTAGATGAAATTGAAACACAATCACAGTCAAACTTGTCTGAAAGGTCAGTGTGATACACTGGTGTGATATAAATACAAACTGCTTATAAAGACAGGGCTTTCCTGGTAACTATGTTATTTCTGGTATATAAATATTATCTGAACTTAGGAACCACATTTTTAGATTCCCGTTTTTGAGATCCCAGGCATTGTTCAGATACTAATACCCTATTGTTCAGATTCTCTGGTATTGTTCAGATACCCTATTGTTCAGATTCTCTGGTATTGTTCAGATACCCTATTGTTCAGATTCTCTGGTATTGTTCAGATACCCTATTGTTCAGATACCCTATTGTTAAGATTCTCTGGTATTGTTCAGATTTCCTATTGTTCAGATACCCTATTGTTCAGATTCCCATGTATGTTCTTTGTTGACAGGTTTGACTGCATTGTGTTTGAAGTAAATGTACTTAATAATATGTACATGTATAAGATTTACTACTTTAAAAGCAGAAAGTTATTTTGTATTGCATTTGTATTGTTAATGGATGCCAATATGTAAAATATGTGTTCAATATTTTTACGAACAGTCAGAGTAATCTCTGGTTTAAGTTATTGTATTAGTATTTTCAACATTATTCACAGTATTAAAAGAAATATCACTTGATTGAGATATCATGAGCTTTTACATGTCAATTTGCAGGTGTTTTATATGTGAGATTTTAACTTTTACATGTCAATTTGCAGGTGTTTTATATGTGTGATTTTAACTTTTACATAATATTCCAGTACTTTGTATGTATGGAGTTACTTTGTATGTATGGAGTTACCTTGTATGTATGGAGTTACCTTGTATGTATGGAGTTACTTTGTATGTATGGAGTTACTTGAGTTACTTTGTATGTATGGAGTTACTTTGTATGTATGGAGTTACAAACTTACAATATATCATAGTTTTACTTCAATACTGCATTTGAAAGCATTTTGCTAACATGATAAAGAATGTGATTCAGTGTGGTGGGTTGAGTGTATTTTACATGCTTATACAAGCTGGTACTTAAACCATTCCAATTAACTTGCTTTAAACAGATTATTTAATAAAGAAATAAATTTAAGAAATTAAGATTTTAGTTTTTATATTCATGTACAAGTACAGTGTAGTATAAAACTGAACATGAGCTACTGTTCACCATGTCTGTATCAGAAATGATTGATTGATCTAGTTTTACACAAAAGTCAACAATACTTCACTTATATTGAGACATCCTCAGAAATAGGTGAAGTGGCAGAAATTTATATCTATGTTTTCAGTGCGCTCCGGGCAATGTGCAGGGAAGGTTGGTTTTTAAGGTCTCTTCTGAAGGACCCCAATATATCAGAATTAATACTGATGTAGTGGTCACTGATATGTATATGTTATTCTTTTTCCATATTGTGGCAGATATTAGTATTATTGCTTCATATTTAGACTTAAACATCAATTATCACACTCACAAAAGGCTACATGTGAAACTGTATGTATAATGATAAATTCAATTTTTCCATCATCAACTTTCCTTTTCTATACAGCAATATACCTGCTTCTGCTTATGGTGTATTTGTTTCACAATAAATGTGCTATGATAGAGCTTGTTCTCATTACAGGAACTTTATACAATGCTGAAAGCTGCTTGCAAATAAAGTGTTGACCTACTAGGGATATTGCAAGTCTGGGCTAATCAAGACCCTCAAAAAGTTTTATGACCATCATCACAATATTGTTGATTGGAGTGTCTCTGTATCCAAAATTACCATGGATATAAATTTCTGACATCCCATAGTTCCATATTCCTTTCATTCTCAATTTTCATTTCACATGTAAGGGATGTAGCTAGCTAAACAGGAGGTTCTTACCCTTCTGGACCACACCGCCCTGGTTGAAGTTCACATGTTTAACTTAGTTTACCAGTTTCAAAGTTTTACTTTGCTATGGGATCCTGATTTGGAAATGTTTGTTTTTGATGTTTTGTACATGTTTGTACTTATCTCTTGCTGCTCAGTCTGTTTCATTCGCTGTTGTAAGCGTCCTCTGTGGAGGCCAACTCTTTTCGAACTCTACAAAGGTGTCTTTAGTGTGCACTGAGACACATGACCTCGGTTCCGAGTCTCATCCGAAAGACTATTCTTGAAACAAGCTTTTTACAGCTCTCGTATAGGCAGGAGATAAAAATCAGAAAATTTCCAAGTTCTGAGTGAGGTTTAAACCCATAACCCTTCACTTCGAAAGCCAGTGACAGTACCAATAGGCTATGTCTGTCCATAACTATTGATGAGTAGTTAAGTATTAGGATCATATTTAGTGGGAAAAACTTTCCTAATTCACAATAAATAATAAATTACAAAACTCATAAAATTTATATTTTTATTTGTGCATATCCACAAGTATTTTAAATCTTCACATAACTATGGCAACATCACAACATATATCCCATAATGCTTTATAATGTTAAAACTGAGATCAACCAATCATATACAACAACACACACATCCTACATATGGCAATGACTAAGGGGTCATCTCAAAATGATATAAATGCTTATCACAATGTTACATGCATCATATTTGCATATGTAATTTTTCAGCAAGACTGTAATTTTTACATATTTATAAATTTAACAATTTTGTGGTATAAAATTAACCAAACTTGATTCAGATTACAGGGGTTCCTTATACAAGGATAAGAATGACTAGTTGTTCTTGAGTTTCATTATACATATTACAAATTCACTTTATCCCATCAGATTATTAAAATTTATCTATTTTCACTTTTACCCTTTTAAATAGAATGTCATGATTCAATTTTTTTATTTTTGTAAAGATCTAACACATTATCTTAGTGCTGCTGTAATGTAGCCAATATTTCAATTATAGACTGTTTCAAACTTCTTACTTATTTGCTTATAGCCTATTTCAATAAGCATATTTCAAACTACAGTAGCCTAAATGATAATGAAAATCAAATCTCTATATTATACATGTATATATAAAAGTATAAATTGGCTGCAAAGAATATCTGCATTGTAAATATCAACATAAATATTCTTTAGTTCATATTTTAATTGAACTGGGACTATATTTACATTAAAATCTATATACAATTATATGAAGTATGATTTCTAAAATTTTAACATCCCCATAAGTTCAGTGGAATAATCCGGATCGACACCAACATCATAATTATGGAAAATTCCACTTAAATTAGGGGATATTAAATTGAAATATTTAATGAATGAAACTGCAATCTGTTTTTGAAGCATATTAAATCTGTATTCATGAAGCATATCAAATTTGTATTCATAATGAATTGCTTATATTTAAAATTCCATTAATACAAGATTTGATCTTGGACTACAGATAATATCTAGATCCAACTGTGTACCATGTGATACTGCATTACAATATTGGAGGATATAATTTTTTCTGTAAAAAAGACATTTAATCCCCACCCCATAATTGTATCAAAATTAATATTTCTAACAACCAAGTCAGTGAATTAGCAAATACTGTAAATGATCTTTTATGCGTGTGCGATTAACTTTCGTGTGTTTCGCAAGGACAAAATAATCCTGAAAGTTAATTGTTTTGGAAAATTTTAAAATAATTAATACCAAATGTTCAGCTAATTTCCATTTTGCAAAGTTAATAATCGCAAAATGGTTTTAAAAAGAGAATCGTGAAAGTTAATATCTGCAAATAAAAGTTGATTTACAATATGTGAATAATGGAATTTCCTAGCATATCATGTGATATTCCATAAAGTTTCTACAGATTTCTACTGGATATGGCACCCCATGAGTAAACATTATCTTGCCAAAGCGAAGTTATTCCACAGATTTGTTCTGCACAAACTTTATAGGGTAATGATCACATGGTGTGCTGGCGATCTTGTGTTGTTATAACCTCATCAATGTTACTGTTATACATAAAATTTATATTTACACATAAAAATTACAACAAGCACATAATAATATCACATTATAATTACAAGGTGTGAACAAAATAATAATATAAATAATTATATATATTTTACAATACTGTAATATCATTTATTTTTATGGTGTCTAATTGCTATGGTTCCAAGAAACAATACCATTTAGTGGGGTTGTAAATTTACAGTTTGCGGTATTCAGTTAAATTAGTTTTGCAATATACATGTATATACTATTTAGTTAACATATAAATTTGTTAGTCAGCTGGATATCCACAAAAAGAATGAATTGTGAGCACCACAAAAATGAATGATATCACAGTAATATATGGAATATTATAATTAATATCAGCTATAATGAAATACATAATTCAATACTAGCTTGTTATTCACTATTGTGGATCTAGTTATTGTCACGGTATTGAAACATGTTTGTGAAACTATAAATTCACATTTCTGCCATTTATAAACCTTGTGTTTAATTAGATTGTGTAAAATTTGAATTTGTGTCCAAGTAAAAATGCAAAAATTACATCATAAAGAAAATCAAATTTAAGAACATCATGATTTGTTTAGATGAACAAAGACTGTCAGTTAACTAAAACAACAGCCACATTCCAAATGAATTACCGGTACTTTTGGAGGTCACAGCGACCTTCATTATGTTATTAAGATAAAAATCCTGTATATCATTTGCTTGTTGAATGTCATGACAGGAATGTATAAACTTTCTCCCTTAAATTTGAAATTTAAAATCTGATAAAGTTAATGATTTAACTGTTAACCGGTTATGGTAAACATTAACATGATTTATCTGTTACCATGATTACTTTAAACATTTATCTGTTATTTAAACATTTATCTGTTACCAGGGTTACATAAAACATTTATCTGTTACCATGGTTACTTTAAACATTTATCTGTTATTTAAACATTTATCTGTTACCAGGGTTACATAAAACATTTATCTGTTACCAGGGTTACATTTAAACATTTACCTGTTACCAGGGTTACATGAAACATATATCTGTTACCAGGGTTACATTTATCTGTTACCAGGGTTACATTTAAACATTCATCTGTTACCAGGGTTACATAAAACATTTATCTGTTACCAGGGTTACATTTAAACATTTACCTGTTACCAGGGTTACATAAAACATATATATGTTACCAGGGTTACATTTATCTGTTACCAGGGTTACATAAAAATTTATCTGTTACCATGGTTACAGTAAACATTTATTTTGTTATTGATTTCTGTGCCAAATATGAACTCACAATTAACACAAAAGTTTAAGAATTTTATAAGTATCAATGAATGTCAAGTCATATATAAATTTGAAATTAAAGGCTTCTTGGGTGGTTTGAGAGAAAACAGAAGGTGTATGGTTTTGGCTTAGAAGAACAGTGAAATATATTGTAATGGTAAAGTAAGCTTATATATATACAAAAATAAACAAATATCACCACAGGGTGATTGAACAAATTAAACCATTACTAACTGAAAACAAATATTGCACATTTATATTCAAAATGGTGGAGAATTCCTGAATAAAATCATATCTGTGGTATTTTTGTGTGGTAGATGTAACAGAAGGAGCAAATTTAAAATTATAAGTAGCCAAATTTCTTCTCAATTTGTCGAAATGTAGTCATTTTTAAAGTATTTTTCACAAATTTGCTAAAATAGTGTACTTTTTTAACAAATTCCTTAGAATTAAGTAGCCAACTGGTGATTTTGGCTACCAGGAATGGAAACACAGCATTAGTTCAAATGGCACTATATACAACCAAACATAATTTATTATATATTTGTTTAAATTGCCAGGCTGGATGCCTTTGGAGGGTAACCACCTCCTGTTTAGATATCTATACCCACGTGCACCATGTTTGAAATCAAATTTGTGAATGAAAGGAACTTGGGACATAAAATATATCCAGGGTAATTTTAAATACAGATATATCAAACTTGTCAACAATAATGTCATGACGGCCTTATCATATATTAGCTTGGCACTGTAAAACTTTAATAACTGTATAAATATATCACACTTATTGGCACCTAATTCTAAACCATTACCATGGAAACTGTTATTAAATAAATCAGTAATACAACAAAGTATTTACAATAATTTTGTACAAAATTGCACACAACCTTAAATATTTAGTTATGACAAAAACATTAAGATACATGTATTACACAAAAATCATCATTAACAAATTATCACTGGGACAAATCTAGTAATTTATTGTTGTATATAAATTATGGGTCTGTAAAACTGTGAAAATGTGATGAAAGTCATGCTCTAAATTCCGAGTGAGTGAGGCCAAAATGTCTGAAGGTTGAAAATTCAAATATTTATTGTATATAAATTACAGGTCTGTAATTTTGTTTAATTGTCACAAAATGGTAAAAATGTTTCATACCAAAACTTGATCGGTTGAATTTGAAATTTTTTAATGACTTATTTGACTAATTTCCATCCACAAAATTATCAAGTCTGTACTTTTTTAATTAAAACTTTTGACTTAACACCTGAATATATTTAAAATATTTATCTAAACTTATTACAATTGTTCATTTGATGTTGAAAAAAAATCCAGAAAACTCTAAAGGGAGACTACTGGATTTATCTCCCTTGAACATAAAACTAAAGCTATCTATAACTAATGTTTTAAATATTTATATGAAAGACAAATGATATTTACGATTTACACAACCAAATTTTACACAATAGAGGATTATGCGACTCCCACATGGATTTTTTTCACAAGCTATTAACATAAGCAAAATTTGGTATCGTAAGTTTCTTTAGTGAATCAAAATGACATACCTGTAATCAATTCAAATGATTTCCTGATATTTGTTACCATGTAGGCTTGTATAAATATAGTATGACTGTATGTATGTTAGGTATAACTATAGTTATGACTAGCACCACATGTTTGTATACATAAAGGCACGGATATAATTAAGCTTTCTGACATGACTTGTATCCTAGCCTCTTTCAAATGTTCATATACATGTACATGTAATTAAGCTTTCTGACATGACTTGTATCCTAGCCTCTTTCAAATGTTCATATACATGTACAGACCATATAATAAAGTCAAGTAGTTTCATATTTCACAATTAAAGATATATTAAAATTCAAATAAATAAAAAAAACAATGTTATCTTAATAACCATACAATCTTTCTCTCCGTCTCGCTCTCACTCTCTCTCTCTCACACACCTTCTAAACTGTCTGTGTAATATCTGTAAGCAAATACATGTAAACTTATTCATACTTCAATATCATTGGTTATACAAAACTGTATGGTTGCCATGGTTACGGATATTAAGGGGGAAGATGGATAAATAAAAAAGTCCTAGAGTCTTAATTTATCATCAATGATGTAAAGACAAAACAAAAAAATATCATTAAGTTTTTCACTGAATTTGCTTGTTATAAATGTATTATATATTTGTAATGCTTGTGACATTCTCAAGAATCACAAAAATTTGAATGCAATTAAGCACAAAATTGAAAGTAGAAGTATTTTATCAATTACTGTACATGGGTCCATTTAATTTTTAAGATGACTTTTTTGAAATTGTGTCCAAAACTATCTAATCCAAAATCACATAAATTACAATTTTCTCATGTTGCTGGTACTGGTGTTTATCTTTGTGATTCTTGAGAATGTCACAAACATAACAAATATATAATACATTTATAACAAGCAAATTCAGTGAATTGGTTTTCCTGTCAGTAGTTATTTTTGGGGATTTGCACTTATGTTCAAAGGACCATAACTCCCATGAAAATGAGCAGACCAACTCGAGATAATGATATGTCCATCTCCTATCAAATGTTGCTGCCTTGCACCAAATAAAATAGTGCTTCATTGGAGAATTACTGCAGACAACAAGCGTCTGGTCAGAAGGACAACCCTCTTTTTAAAATAATCCAACATTACAGTTCTGTATAATGTCTATTAAGGTATGACTGTAAATTATACAACTTTCAACAAAATGAAGCCATTCAATGATACATCTAAACATCTCTAAAACATCACTACTCTATAACACACATACATATACATATAGATAAACAGTCGTACATTACAAATGATTCTGCATTCATTTCTCTGTTACATTTGACGTGTTGACAACAATTTCACACAAATACACATATACTAAGCGCTTAGACTATAATTTCTCTGACAACACACACCTTGGTGGTTCAACACACACAAACACACACACACTTCTCACTTAGACTTACATAAAATGCCTTGACAAAACTTCACACACACACACACACACACACCACACACACACACACACACACGCACGCACTTTAATATACAGGTACAAACACAAGACAACAATAACACTTGGCACAAACCTTGGCAGCTGACAGCAGTTATACAACAATATAATATACCTAAAGTCTACCTACAATCATTCATATTGACGTGACACAATATTTTTAGAATTTTGTCCGTTTGTTAATAATGGTTTAGAATAAGCCGATTCTTCTGGTCTTTTCCGCTTGAAAAATCCTCCCTAAAATGGAAAATATTTTGGATATCATAAACTGTTAAATGTAATGATGAAATTTGTATCTCAAAATTATGTTAATTAGCAACAGAAAACTAACTATTATACAACAACAAAAAACATGTGAAACAGGAAAACAGGATAAAAGATCTAAGGGGTGGAGAAATGGTGTTTTACACCCCAGTCAAGATCGCTACACTTATATCGATAAAGTCAATTCAGGGATGGTGGAGGAAACTGGTGTACCTCGAGAAATCTATCAACCTTCGGGAAGCAAACTGACAAACTTATCACACTAGGACCTGCCAGGATTCAAACCTAGGCAATGAGAAGTGAGCTTCTATCTGTAAGTACTCAGTTTAGACACTTGACCACCAAGGTACTAGGACATACTAGAGCAAGTTGCCGTGATTATTAACTGCCAAATAAAATAAACTGAATAAAAGTAAGAAAATGAAAATTTGAGTAAGAATATTTCCTCTTCTGTAAGAGCAGGTGCTTCTAGAAGTTGTGAAGTTTGTCTGTTATCTCTGGGGACTTCAGTTATCTCTGTCATTCCTGAACTGTTTGCCAGTGGAAAATATTCACTAGTTTCACTCTTCTGTAACTGTGGTAACAACCAGGCATTAAAGCAAGGTTGACAAATTTGTACTAACCCTCCAGATAATAACTATAAATAATAAACAAGAGGCCCATGGGCCTTATACGCTCACCTGATAACTAATGGCTAGCTGATAGATTTAAAGAAAACATAAATACTAAACCCCAATGAATTTTTTCTTTACATCAAAGTGATCATTGCATCAATACCTACAACATTCTAATATACATGCCTATACAAAACTTTTATAGTTTTCAAGATAATTAACCATTTCAGTATTGTTTTCGCATCTGTGACCTTGACCTTTGAACCCATGACCTTTTTCTATACCTCAAAATGATCATTGTATCAATACCTACAACATTCTAATATACATGCCTATACAAAAAGTTTATAGTTTTCGAGATAATAATTATAATCAGAGGTAAAAAAAATTAGGTCACGACCTTCACAATTGACCTTGACCTCAATTTGAAGATACTAACAAGAAGATGTCAAAACTGAAAACCCCATGTCATTATCTGGCCAAATAGTCAAGTTATAACAATTTGAAGCTATTTTACGATTTTTTCAAAATTAAACGCAAAAACGCGTAACCTATTTTTTGTCCGAATTTCACAAAATGAACAAACTATAGGCTAAAGACCCTAGAGAAGCCAAATATCACATCAGATTTTTTCTCTAATCAATACTTTCGGAGAAGAAGATTTTTTAAGATTTTTGCACCCCTAGGTCACCTTGACCTAGTTATGGTAGCCATGGCAACACCACGAACAAATTTGAATTGCACCGACCAAGACATGCATCTGACCAAGTCTCGTTGAAATCTGCCCAGTGGTTCGTGAGAAGAAGATGAAAATGTAAAAGTTTACGACGACAACGACGACGACGACGACAGACAACGGACAAATTGTGATCAGAAAAGCTCACTTGAGCCTTTGGCTCAGGTGAGCTAAAAAAATAATAGGCTTAAGGCGATGACAGCAACTATAATCGGTTGTTCTATGCAGTTCTCGAGTTGCTGATGGCAACAATGATCAGCTGTTTTACAGTACCACTACCTCGTGTCTATCCAGCTGTTCCTTGTAGAACAGTTTGTTATAATATTGTACTTACCCACCAGAGAATAACTATCAATAATAACAACAATAGTATTCCTGAGCAGACGGCGACCGCATGATCCATGTTCCACATGTTTTTGCTGCGGAGCTAATTTTTGAGCATTATATATGTACCAACCTACAAATACACAGAAAATATTTCTAAATAATTTCTACTTTTTTATTTCATTCATATAAAGTATTCATAAATATTTTATTTTTATTTCAGGGTTTAAACAAAAATTGAACTATTTGATGACTAACAATTCAATGAATTAAATGAAAGCAATATTTACCCAGTGTTGATCTACATTCAGAAGTATGAATCAGAGGTCTCGATTGTTATTTTTATAGCTTAAAATCCACCTTGCTCCAGTCTGCCCTGTTGCCAAATGAAAGGTTACAGACTAATATAGTGGGGGTTAACCTTGTGATGGACTGACACCAATCCAAGTGGGAATATTGTATTCGTAGATTCTTTAAACACTTGAACCAGGATAAAGGACAGTACTGATGACTTGGCAAACAGGCTATGGGACAAACTTTAACAGATCTATTATTTATTGTTAATTATATATAAATATTCTGCTCTTACTTCTTTCCTATCTATGGCGTATGTTCTTCATCTACTTTAATGTTATATGGCATTTTCTTAACTTCTGACACAGCTTGAGATGTTATTATTATATGGCTCGCTGGTCAAACCACGCTACAAAAATAACACAGAAAAATCATGATTACAAGTCAAAGACACAATAACAAATGTGATATGTCTGACAAAACCACACTTATTGGCCATTTTCATCAAACTTTCTGTTTTAACCAGATTTTGTACTAACTAAAACCCTCTGCGTTTCTGATTAAGACCCATATATGGCATATACAAAATAATTTGATATTGTGATATGAAAGAATCATGATTAAAAGTTTCATACATTAACCATTGAAAAAAAAGCTGACTATGTCTGATCCAAAGTTTGAATAAATACATGGATACTAACTTCAGAAAACTTAGGTCTAAATCAGTGTATTAATTTTTACCAATTTTTCAGAATGCCTTTTTACACTTACCTGACTAAAGTATCGGTCCAGATTCTAGATTTGATTGTTATAAGTATGATTCTTCTGGTTCCATGGTCTTCATGGTACATCGTATAACTGTACACCATTTTTCTAACAACTGTTAAAATATTAACAATGAACAATAATAATGCATACAAAGAACTAAGGAACTAGTCTGGTTTATATCATTTACTTGAAGTGCATCATGCTAAAGTTAATTTTGATTTTTAATTTAAAGGGTATTTAAATTCTCAAATTCAAAAAGAAGAACAGAAAAAATGGTTGTGGTGGGTGTATGCTTGATGAGCAGGTGATGGTTATAATTTTGGTGGTGTTTTATGCTTCTATCAAGATTATTCAACTCAAATCTAGGCATCCATTTTGGGAAAAAACCAACCAACCTTTGCAAGCACATATGACAAAACTGTTCAGACTAAGGTTTGCCAACATGGTTTTGGAACCTATTCTGTGAAAGCAATATGATCTGCAAACCAGCTATTAAGATCACTCTGTCATCGTATGAGGCACAACAGATAGTGGCTAAAGTGACCTAAATCAAAATTTGGCCTTCGCCTCAGTGAGCTAAATGAAAGTTGGTCTGGCACAGGTGAGCTAAAATATTATTTGTCACTTTATTTCACTTTCTAGAGCAAAATAATAACTTACCTGTATTGATTTGTCTACAATATTAGAACTTACATCTTGAACTTCAATATATATTATTAAGAACTGAATTTCAATTTTCTGGTTTAAATAAGGTATGAACCAGATTTTAGAAAATCTGGATTGGATTGATGAAAATTTACAGGATTCCAAGTAGAAATTAAATGTCTATTGTAAATATTTAAATATTTATAAGAACAATAATTTGGTACTCACAATTCTTTTGTTGTGTCACGTTTATCACGGTACTAGTGGGGTGTTGGTATCATGTTGGCCATCAGAACTATCGGCGTCACGACGGGATCTCATACCACATTCACATTCTTCTGCTAGATTTGTGGTCGGCATACTCTATTTGTTCTACAATAAAGTTAAATGATAAAATCAAATAATGTCATCTGAAGACAAAAGTTTATCATCAAACTTCTTACAATATCTGAAGAAATTCTGAGATGGTAAAATAAATACATGTACACTGTAGTTTTTACCAGACAAGACTTTTACTGGACTGAAGGTGTAAAGTAAAACTGTGATACACAGTGAAGTTCAATTATGGCATTATTAAAGAATTGTCAATATTTATAAGAAAACTAACAAGAAAAACATAAAAGAAAAGTACTTTGAGACTTCAACATAACGTTGGTAAAATGTCACAAAAACAACGGAAATTGATACACCATGTACATTTATGATTTCACAGTAATATAAGATTTCACAGTAAATAACTATGGTTACTTACAGAGTAATTCTGGGGAGTGAGGATGTATTTTTCACACTTGTCCGCTGGTTTTCCTTGAATCGTGGGATGTTCCGTTATATATAGGAGATTATTTCCCTGATCATCAAAACTCGGCCAGTATATGTTGATCTCGCTGGTTTTTATAGCAGTTGTACCTTTATTACTGACCTGAAACAACAGAAAAACACAGTAGTTAAAGTGTATAACATATACAAGCAGTCAAGTGAACAGCATGAATTATGTGAATTTCTAGGTATGAGAAATTTCACTAATTTTAATACCAGTTGTATTTAAAACAATGGGTCAACAGCATGAGTTTTGAAACAAATTAAAACATGATTAGAAATTGTGTTGAACTAAACAGAATTTCTTGAGAGACAAATACCTCCGTCC
This sequence comes from Anadara kagoshimensis, assembly GCA_021292105.1. Lineage (NCBI taxonomy): Eukaryota > Metazoa > Mollusca > Bivalvia > Arcoida > Arcidae > Anadara > Anadara kagoshimensis. The sequence continues at coordinate 41,470,850 of CM037872.1, read as the reverse complement.
CAAAATTGTTGAGGAGAACGGACATGTCAATTTGATAAAAATTCATCAATAGACATGGAAGATATGGAACAGACATGATATTGGGATAGATGGCCAGAAAAATGGACAGGGTGATTTCTGTATACCCCCTAAATTTTGTTTGCTGGGATATAATAATAAATCATTTGACAACTCTGACAATGGATAGTGATGTCTGTTCAATGATGTCAATAACGTGGCGGGTGTAGCTAGCTAAACATGAGGTGCTTACCCTTCTAGAGCACCTGGACTCACTTCCTTGGTGGAAGTTCACGTGTTTAACCTGACTTGTCAGTTCCAAAGCTTTTACTTTACTTCTGGATTGTGATTCAGACATTAACAAGAGGCCCATGGGCCTGATACGCTCACCTGATAACTAATGGCTAGCTGATAGATTTAAAGAAAACATAAATACTAAACCCCAATGACTTTTTTCTTTACATCATGATAACCGTTGTATCATTACCTACAACAATTTAGTATACATGCCTATACAAAAAGTTAATAGTTTTCAAAATAATTAACCATTTCAGTATTGTTTCACATCCGTGACCTTGAGCTTTGGGCCCATGACCTTTTTCTATACATCAAAATGATCATTGTATCAATACCTACAACATTCTAATATACTTGCCTATACAAAATGTTCATAGTTTTCGAGATAATAAACCATTTCGGTATTGTTTCGCATCTGTGACCTTGACCTTTGAACCCATGACCTTTTTCTATACATCAAAATGACCGTTGTATCAATACCTACAACATTCTAATATACATGCCTATAAAAAATGTTTATAGTTTTCGAGATAATTAACCATTTGGGTATTGTTTCACATCTGTGACCTTGACCTTTGAACCCATGACCTTTTCTATACATCAAAATGATCGTTGTATCAATACCTACAACATTCTAATATACATGCCTATACTAAATGTTTCTAGTTTTCGAGATAATTAACCATTTCGGTATTGTTTCCCATCTGTGACCTTGACCTTTGAACACATGACCTTTTTCTATACATCAAAATGATCGTTGTATCAATACCTACAACATTCTAATATACATGCCTATACAAAATGTTGATAGTTTTCGAGATAATTAACCATTTCGGTATTGTTTCACATCTGTGACCTTGACCTTTGAACCCATGACCTTTTTCTATACAACAAAATGATCGTTGTATCAATACCTACAACATTCTAATATACATGCCTATACAAAAAGTTTATAGTTTTCGAGATAATTAACCATTTCGGTATTGTTTCACATCTGTGACCTTGACCTTTGAACCCTGACCTTTTTCTATACATCAAAATGATCATTGTATCAATACCTACAACATTCTAATATACATGCCTATAAAAATGTTTATAGTTTTTGAGATAATTACCATTTCGGTATTGTTTCGCATCTGTGACCTTGACCTTTGAACCCATGACCTTTTTCTATACATCAAAATGATCGTTGTATCAATACCTACAACATTCTAATATACATGCCTATACAAAAAGTTTATAGTTTTCGAGATAATTAACCATTTGGGTATTGTTTCGCATCTGTGACCTTGACCTTTGAACCCATGACCTTTTTCTATACATCAAAATGATCATTGTATCAATACCTACAATATTCTAATATACATGCCTATACAAAAAGTTTATAGTTTTCGAGATAATTAACGATTTGGGTATTGTTTCGCATCTGTGACCTTGACCTTTGAACCCATGACCTTTTTCTATACAACAAAATGATCGTTGTATCAATACCTACAACATTCTAATATACATGCCTATACAAAAAGTTTATAGTTTTCGAGATAATTAACCATTTCGGATTGTTTCACATCTGTGACCTTGACCTTTGAACCCATGACCTTTTTCTATACATCAAAATGATCGTTGTATCAATACCTACAACATTCTAATATACATGCCTATAAAAATGTTTATAGTTTTTGAGATAATTAACCATTTCGGTATTGTTTTGCATCTGTGACCTTGACCTTTGAACCCATGACCTTTTTCTATACATCAAAATGATCGTTGTATCAATACCTACAACATTCTAATATACATGCCTATACAAAATGTTTATAGTTTTCGAGATAATTAACCATTTCGGTATTGTTTTGCATCTGTGACCTTGACCTTTGAACCCATGACCTTTTCTATACATCAAAATGATCGTTGTATCAATACCTACAACATTCTAATATACATGCCTACACAAAATGTTTATAGTTTTCGAGATAATTAACCATTTGGGTATTGTTTCGCATCTGTGACCTTGACCTTTGAACCATGACCTTTTTCTATACATCAAAATGATCGTTGTATCAATACCTACAACATTCTAATATACATGCCTATACAAAATGTTTATAGTTTTCAAGATAATTAACCATTTGGGTATTGTTTCACATCTGTGACCTTGACCTTTGAACCCATGACCTTTTTCTATACATCAAAATGATCGTTGTATCAATACCTACAACATTCTAATATACATGCCTATACAAAATGTTTATAGTTTTCGAGATAATTAACCATTTCGGTATTGTTTCGCATCTGTGACCTTGACCTTTGAACCCATGACCTTTTTCTATACATCAAAATGATCGTTGTATCAATACCTACAAGATCTTATATACATGCCTATACAAAAAGTTTATAGTTTTCGAGATAATAATTATAATGAGAGGTAAAAAAAATAGGTCACGACCTTCACAATTGACCTTGACCTCATTTTGAAGATACTAACAAGAAGATGTCAAAACAAAAAAACCCCATGTCATTATCTGGTCAAATAGTCAAGTTATAACAATTTGAAGCTATTTTACGATTTTTTCAAAATTAAACGCAAAAACGCGTAACCTATTTTTTATCAGAATTTCACAAAATGAACAAACTATAGGCTTAAGACCCTAGAGAAGCCAAATATCACATCAGATTTTTTCTCCAATCAGTACTTTCGGAGAAGAAGATTTTTTAAGATTTTTGCACCCCTAGGTCACCTTGACCTAGTTATGGTAGCCATGGCAACGCCACGAACAAATCTGAATTGCACCGGCCCATATATACTTCTGACAAAGTTTCATTAAAAACTGTCCAGTAGTTTCAGAGGAGAAGTCGAAAATAGGTGTTAACGACGCACACACGCACACACGCACACACGCACATACACACGCTGCGCTATGCCATAAGCTCACATGACCTTCGGTCAGGTGAGCTAAAAAGTATGTTTGTATTTTTTATTGATACACTTTCGTATTCAGGTATTCAGCATCACAGATTACAGATGAGACATTCAGATAGACAGATCCTTTGTGTTGTGTTAGTTGTTTGTATTTTGTTAAACATACAATCAGCATTTATTAAGCTATTTATTCCCAACAAGACAATTTACACTTTATATCTGTACTTACAGTATATTCGTGTATTACTGGTGGACCATTACCGGTTCCTTTATAAAGTTTTACACCTGTATTATTATAAACTACTTGTTCACTTGATTCCTTACTGTTACTCAGTTCCAAAGCTTTTACTTTACTTCTGGATTGTGATTCAGACATTAAAAAGTATGTTTGTATTTTTTATTGATACACTTTCGTATTCAGGTATTCAGCATCACAGATTACAGATGAGACATTCAGATAGACAGATCCTGTTTGTGTTGTGTTAGTTGTTTGTATTTTGTTAAACATACAATCAGCATTTATTAAGCTATTTATTCCCAACAAGACAATTTACACTTTATATCTGTACTTACAGTATATTCGTGTATTACTGGTGGACCATTACCGGTTCCTTTATAAAGTTTTACACCTGTATTATTATAAACTACTTGTTCACTTGATTCCTTACTGTTACTCCTGGAACACCAAAATAAAAAAGTTACTGTTTAAAGTGATATGATATAGAAAACTTAACATATACATTAAACATTTAACAATAATAAAAAACCCTGCTATAGCAACCACCTCTATATAAAGACCAATTGTCAATTAACACCACTGTTTTAAAGTTCAGTTGCGTCATATTTTAACCAAAGATCCTCTTTACAAAGACCACCTGTCTATAAACCTCATATTTGTTAAGTTCCTGTGAATGCAGGTCTTTATATGCAGGTATTATTACTTCAAGGTAGGACCATACCTACATAAAGACCACCTGTATATACAGATCGACTATCTATAAGGATCATTTGATGTTCTTCAACAACAGGTTTTATGGTGAAATATGTAGATTAAAAGTATGTGGTAATAATCTGTAACAGTAACATCATATGTTAGAAATAATAATCTGTGAAAATTAAGTGGTATTTTTATTTTATTTTTTATTTTTCGGCAGTCAGATATTTTTGCTAAAATAAAACTGCTAAAATTACCCATATTGCAAACATGCAAAACGTTGGCGTGCTAAATTTAAACTGGGTTATTTACTTATGTTGAGAAAAATCACTGAAATAAGTCCGCACTAACAAATATTTACAATCACATTGTTTTTGCTTCAATGCAGTGTTTGACCTCAATTCTACTGCATGACTTGATGCAGTTGAATGGAGCACGTAAGTTTATTCTATGTCAATTGACGGATCGCTGACCACGCCCACAATGTTCCGACAATTGAACCATTTAATGACATCACTATACTAGTACGTCATTAGTTGCCGTGACGCTGCTTTGGTACCGTGATGTCAGCCTTTGTTGTAACATTCTGGGCGTGGCTAGCGATACGTCAATGATGCCGACAGTTGGAACAGTCAATTTTTAACGAGGTAGTTATAGTTGTTTTTCTTTTATGAAAAGTGTAAAAATGTCAGTTTATATTTTGTGTTTATTTGAAAAAGTTACAAATGATTGTAAATACATGTATAAGGAATGACATTTACTTTGACTGGACTGCATGGAGTTATGCAGCACAGTCAAAGTAAATGTCATTCCTTAAATATCTCCTGGTCCCCCAACATTGATGGACACTATAAATTTGGTATTCAACAAATTGTCTAAAGTTGGATTACATGTTTGCCAAGTTCCATCAAAATTCACCCATAGACATGAAAGATATAAAGCCGAAACAATATTGGGACACGTCACTGTTAAAGATAATTTTCAGTGTTTCATCTTACCCGACTATTACTAGGTCTGCGTACTGTTTGACAAAGTAAGTTACTGTATCAGTGTTATCACGGTAAGTACTGTTACGTTCTGGATTAGAGCTGAAATGTACATAATACAGTTATATGAGTTATCTCCTTTAGTCCATATCACAAGTGTAAGTGGGAGGTCGTGGGTTCGAACCCCGGCCGGGTCTGACCCAAGACTTGAAATAGGGTAGTGACTGTTCTTTCGCCAAGCACTCGGCATTACGAAATGAAAGTCACGGTTCTTTCGGATGGGAACTTACAATAAACGAGGTCCTGTGTCACGGTGGGCTTGGCACGCTAAAGAACCCTGCTGTATAATGCCATAAGCGCAACGCACAGGCAAAATTTCTGCACTTTCGCCTATAGCTGGCGACATCTCGATATAAGTGAAATATTCTTGACTGGGACGTTAAACACCATAACTCACTCACTCACTCCATATCACAAGTACTTATGATTTTTGACAGGATATATTTCTCGTTTTGCCATTATTATATGGCTTGTTCACAGTTAAAGTTACAATTATTTCATATATAAATCTAAACCTGATCATTTAAAAGACGTATTGGATGAAAGAAGGGAGGTAAGGGACCCAAATTTGTATTATTATTTTGAAGAAAATATGAGGAATGAATACAAGGATTTGTTAAACGTATAAATACACAGAAAATATATACAGATCAGGACATTGCTTGGTCAAACAAATTTAACTTAAAGTTTACTACAGTTAAGAAATGTTCTTGGAAACACTGAAGTAAATTAATGTTGATTATCGGTTAAAATACAACGTAAAAAATACACATGGAATTTTATACACAGCATACGGTTCTGTGTATTGTACAGAGAAAATATAACTGTTGTATGAAATGTTTTGTGTTAAATCAATGTTCCTTACCTGTTAACAAAGAATTCAAATCGTAAGTAGTTTGTAGTTCCATCTATACCATGAGGATTTAAAATGAGGGTGAAATTTGACTAAAAATATAACAAAATGTCATGCTGAATTTATATTACAAAATTAACCAGAATAATATGTTCCAATCATAATAAATAATGCATCATCAACTTGAATTATGTTCGGAGTTCCCTTACCCTGTTGAATTTGCTAGGGTAATATATTTATCACAATTCGTTATTTTCATCTTATATCAAGGAAGACACAAATTAAACAAACAGTTGCTTGATCAAAAGTAAATTAAGAAATAATCTCAACTTTGCTATATCTCCATTTGCGGAATAAGTGAAAATTTTGCCCACACTAAAATCCCCCCCTTCACAGTATTTATCAACTGGGTGGCCAAACTCTTTATTAAACTAAATATCTTGCTCAAGGTCAGACATTTACCAACAGAAAAATCTGAACTACTCAAACTCTTGACCCTTGACCCATATCAAATTTGATAGATTTCTCGGTGCAACATCAATACTAGTTACAATGAAAGAATTCCCTTCACCCAATACCAGGAATTGCCCATTTGTAAAGTTAACATTCCAACATTTCACTTAAAAGGAACCCAAATGCAAGGGAGGCAGTGGTAATATATAGTCCATCCACATTCTGCTGCCAAAGTGTTTATAAACATGGACAGATTTAAATAGCGGATATAGATGTATCACATCACGGTATCTGTATAATCATGCCGGCTCACACTTCACTCGTTATGAAGACTATAATATTAAAATAGACTTGATGTACACTTTGCCATCAGACCGTGGATGACATATACTGGTACACTATGTTTATTTTATATCTTACCTTTGCTCCATTAGGTAATGGATTACCTAGGTCACATATCACTAATTGTGTGCCGTTCTCTGTATCTACTTTATCACAGGAAAATGGAATGCTCTGTGGAGTAAAGAGGATTTAAACAGGAATTAATTCTGGTCAAACTTCACAATTGTTATGTTCTCTCTCTCTCTCTCTCTCTCTCTCTCTCTGTGATTGTAGTGTGTGTGTGTGTAATTGTAATGTGTGTGTGTATGATTGTAGGTGGATGTGTGTGTGTGTGTGATTATAGTTGGATGTGTGTGTGTGTGTGTGTGTGTGTGATTGTAGGTGGATATGTGTGTGTGTGTGTGTGTGTGTGGTGTGTGTGTGTGTGTGTGTGTGTGTGTATGATTGTAGGTGGATGTGTGTGTGTGTGTGTGTGTGTGTGATTGTAGGTGGATGTGTGTGTGTGTGGTGTGTGTGTGTGATTGTAGGTGGATGTGTGTGTGTGTGTGTGTGTGTGTGTGTGTGTGTGTGTGTGTGATTGTAGGTGGATGTGTGTGTGTGTGTGTGTGTGTGTGTGTGTGTGTGTGTATGATTGTAGGTGGATGTGTGTGTGTGTGTGTGTGTGTGTGTGTGTGTGTGTGTGATTGTAGGTGGATGTGTGTGTGTGTGTGTGTGTGTGTATGATTGTAGGTGGATGTGTGTGTGTGTGATTATAGTTGGATGTGTGTGTGTGTGTGTATGATTGTAGGTGGATGTGTGTGTGTGTGTGATTATAGTTGGATGTGTGTGTGTGTGTGTGTGTGTGTATGTGTGTGTGATTATAGTTGGATGTGTGTGTGTGTGTGTGTGTGTGTGTGTGTGTGTGTGTGTGTATGTGTGTGTGATTATAGTTGGATGTGTGTGTGTGTGTGTGTGTGATTATAGTTGGTGTGTGTGTGTGTGTGTGTGTGTGTGTGTGTGTGTGTGTGTGATTATAGTTGGATGTGTGTGTGTGTGTGTGTGTGTGTATGATTGTAGGTGGATGTGTGTGTGTGATTATAGTTGGATGTGTGTGTGTGTGTGTGTGTGTGTGTGTGTGTGTGTGTGAGTGTAATTGTAATTGTGTGTGTGTGTATGATTGTAGGTGGATGTGTGTGTGTGTGTGTGTGTGTGATTATAGTTGGATGTGTGTGTGTGTGCATTTGTGTGTGATTTTTTTCAACCAATTCTTTGTGAATGACTGTCTTCATAGTTAAGTTTTCTCATTATTTTATGATTTCTACAATTCAGATATAAGTATTAATGTATGGGGGGTTATTCTGGCAGTCTTAAATTTTGGCAATTTTGGAAAAAAAGATCAATAGTAAATTGTCAATTTGTAATGTTGGTGAGCACTTGTGACTACAACATTTGTAAAGAGACATGAAAGAAAAAAATAAAATATATAAACGGATGACTTTTATTACTAAACTATATATCTCAAAGTTTAATCTAACCACCAAAGTATGTCAAAATTGATAGATCGCCGGCCATGCCCACAATGTTCCGACAAAGACCTGGCATGTTTGATTAACACACACAAAAAAAGTATACTCGGCTTGAATTGAGCCATTTAATGACGTCACAGACAGCAGTACGTCATTAGTTGCCGTGTCGCTGCTTTGGTACCCTGATGGCAGTCAGTGTCTGAACATAAAAGGCGTGGCCAGCGATACGTCAATTAGCATCCTGCTAGAATTACCTGCCATTTAGTATCATTGCACTTATAAAAGTCATAACCCATCATAATGCACCATCACACATTATTCAGTTTGTCATGGAAAGGTATAACATTCATATTGACTATGAACACCATTTTAAAACAGTTCAATTGTTAAATACATCACATGGTGTATAAGTAAACCAATCACATACATACATATATTACACTAGTTAACAACTTTATATCTACTCACGTATTGAAGATTTTTGATCCCATTAAACTTTACACCTGGTGGCAGTGTGATCGTCAACATGGTTTCGTAAGAATCTTCTTCACTTGCTTTATTACCTATCTGAACTAAAATCTCTAAAACACTTTTACTACCCAATGTGTAATATTCTTCATCAGTTGGCCTACAATTAAAACAACATATAATTAATTCAGAATTTTTGTAAGTACCAGTACATACACCATGTATACAGGTGTGGTTATATTGCTTTAAGTCACAGAAATGTATTTAAAATTGCAGATTCGGACACAATCAGATTTGGATATGCATTGGGCATTATGATGTCCAGATGTATTAATAACATATTACATTTTCATTGCAGACAGAGGCATGCCAAGGTCTGGAAAATAAAGAATCTCATCACTCGGGTTAAGATTTCTATGTTTCCAACGCAAAACAATTGTTGATTCTTTTTCTACCATATCCAATATATTCCTGTTTTGTAAAGCATTCATGTTAACTGTGCAAAACAATATTGTGACGTCATAATGCATGTGGCTTGTTTTTACAGGAGACAGAAAAATCCAACCCTATTAAAATGCTGGATTTTCTTGTCCAATATGAGAAAAAGATATACAAACCTCAAAGCTCTAACATACAGGTCTGGTACACAAACTAGAACTGTCTCTTGAGAGCCCCCAACATTGACCTCCTGACCTTGACCTTTGACTTATGCACATAAATTGGAATGGTATGGGACACATTGTCTGATGTTGGTTTATATTTGTGCCAAGTTTGATCAAAATCCATCCATAGACATGGAAGATATGGAGTAGACACAATATTGGGAGGGACAACCAGACAGACCGACAGACAGACAGACATGGTGATTCCTATTTACCCCCTAAACTTCATGGGGGTGGGGGTGTATAATAAAAAGACATACAAACCTTAAAGCTATGACATACAGGTCTGGTACACAAATATCATTGGGTCCGCAATCCTTTTCTATTTTACCCTGTTAGATAACAATCATGACAACAATCAAAGTAATGACATTGCTGATATTTCTTTAAAATAGCCAGCCCGAGGTAGAAACTGCAGGTTAACAAACCCAACAGCCTCTCATCCTCTAGATTCCAAGACACTTTGGCAGATTTTAACTAAATAATGACACATTTATAAATTCCAATTTTCTTTTTCATTTTTACTGCACACAAATAGCTTCACAACTACCGGTATTTGAATATATTAAATAATAAAATTCTGAAAGAACATTAAGCTGTGAATAATTCACAGATATTTTTGTTGTTTCTATAACTTTTTCTCAACTACTTTTTAACTTTACTAGTCTTAACTCTGAAGATTTTCTACCCATTTTTTAGATAATATGCATTATAAACAAAAATTTGCAGATGACATATTTGGACATACAAAGTCACTCAATGAGACCCAAGCAATGTATAAATGACCTTCAAACACAGATATTTAGTTATAAATAAGAGAAAGAGCCACTCAGACACTTTACAGATAATACCTACCACGGCTTTCTTTGTAGTAGATGTATACTGATCTAGTACTGGTCTGAGCTGGGGTAAAACCTGACGCTTAAATCTGACACCTTGATCCTGAGACAACTTAAAGTCTAAATCAACAACCAAGGGAGTTAACTTGTCCTTAATGTTTTCCTGAAAATAAAAATGGCTGACAATCAAATTCTAATAATTGACCTTAGTGATAAAGCTAACATGGAAATATACAACTAATTGTAAATGATATTAGAACTGTTTCCATCAGATTTGGGTCTAAAAATATTAAAATAATTTCAAAAACTGAAAATTTAAGTATGTGTCAGAAAACAATATACATGTACATGTATAAAGAGATTTATACACAGTCCCAGCGGATAAGTGTGAACTCATAAATGAATGTGTATGCATAGCAGCTGACTGAAGCACCATCCAAGAGAAATCTTGTGTTGTTAATAGCTTTATACCATAGATATAGGGATAAATGGCTGCCCGACGAGTCTATAGGCTTCTGACAATGTTTAAATTAACTGCATTTTAACAATTCAAAGTTTAATTAAATTCAATAATATAAGGTTTCCCTCTGTGCCGCATAGTCAACATCCCTCAAAATGTGTGCTTGATGTTTTTGAAAATGTATATGACAAAAATTCCCAATTAGCAGGAAAACATATACTGATGATTATAATTCAATATCAAATGAAAGTAAATGTTCTGCACAAATATTGTGGGGTATCACGTGATTAAGTGACCACTCCCATTAAATCTACACACAACTAACCTTTACATAGACAAAGGTATTGTTGCACCATGTTGTGTTCTTCCTCAGAGCGATGTTGTTATAACTAAAATCAGTTTCCGTTGTGTTTACTTTAAACATTCTTTTTGTTATGTTCTTCTTGGTATCAAACTTCCACATAAAATCAAACTCTGTCAAAATAAAAATTAATGAAATTGTAAATTATAATTTTTCAGAAATAATATGACTATTGCAAAAATCCAACAGAAGCACCACTACGTGGAACAATATATGTCTGGTTACATTTTTGCCATCAAACTGTTGGCAAAAATTATAATGATAGTGAAGTATATTATATTATTATATATTATTATTATCCCTTATATATTTATGTAGTATCAAGTGAAAGGGAAACAAAAACTAAGGCTCTAGTCCATAGTAATATGTCCCATTCCGTTCAGTAATGTTGGAAGAGAAGCCCCAGGTAATCAGACACGATTCTAAAAAATTTACAGATTTATCTCCTCTTCTGGCAAAGGCAAAGTCATATCCTGTGATCATGTCTACCAAGTTCAGTAACAATATCTTTAAAGGTGTTGGTGGAGTTGGCTGGACAAACTTATTAAGGTCGTACAACATCTTACCATAATACATCCCATTTATAGAAACTGACATATAACATTAGCATTAAAAGGTTTGTATACAGGTAGGTTACCATGGTTACAAAATATAACAGAAACCTACCTAGATATTCTGGTACACCCACTCCATCATAAGTTACACAGGTGAAGACATTTACACTAGAAAATGAAAAAAAAAATTATTTAAATAAATAATAAATCTGTGAGTTACTGCTCACTTAGTATACCCCGATTGTAACATATGATAGAATACAAACAAAATGTGAAATAGATGGATAACAGACTTAAAATAGGTACTTGTAGTGAGGGTATAGCAATATTAGACTTTATTTCTTTGAGTTAAAGACTATTGTCAAAAGTATGCACCATTATGTCACAGAATGTGAATATACATCGTTACCTAGCATTTGTTGTTATATTTGCAAGATTTACTCACAAATTCTAAGATGATTAACTTTATCAAATAATAATTCTTTCAAAATACCCTCTATATAAAGACCACCTGTCTATATAATCTACAATCCTAAGGTCCCATGGTGGTTGTTATATACCCTCTATCAGTCGAAAGGCCAGCTTCCAATATGGCTGATTTTTAATCACTTTAGTCACGTGATTTTCAGTTCAAATTTTGGTACGCAATCGGAAATGGTAGTAGGTCTCGAAAATTTAAGTATACTTTTAAATGGGATCGTTATTACTTAAAATCATCAAATATTTTGAACAATAAATATTTTTTCCTTCAATTTATGTAAAAAAGAACCAATTATATACAGAAAATTACGAGTAATACGTCTTGAAAGTGGAGGTTGTGTCACAGCTGTCGGCCGACGATCTCGCTTCAGACACATTTTTTGAAAATATTAGGGCGAGTGATGGGTTCTAATAATTATTTTCTAAAAATTTATTCATTTCTGAACACATTCATATGAAAGACATGTCCGAAATCGGTGTGGGATGCGATTCTGTCAGTTGAGAAAACGGCAGGTGTGGCTCCTTTTGCGGGGTTTGGTTCACATCTGTCGGCCGACATTCGTGCTTCAGACACAAATTATTAAATATTAGGACAAGTGATGGGTTCTAATAATTCAATTCTGAAAATATATTCATTTCTGAACATATTCATATGAAAGACATGTCCGAAATCGATGCGGGATGCGATTCTGTCAGTTAAGAAATCAGCAGGTGTTGCTTCTGTTTTGTTTTGTTTTTCGTATGATGATTATCTCCCTTGTTTACACTGTCTCTCGCATGTATGCGAATAAAAATAAAGTGATTTTACTGTCTTATTGATTGATATTTGTTTTAATGTAGGGAAATTAAAAAAAAAAATAAAATAAAAATAAAAATAAAAAATAAATAAAATCTAAAAAAAATTGGCTTCATTTAACATTTTAATCTTAATCAAATAAAATTATTTTCCATGGGAAATATTTCTTCAAATTTGATACACAAGAGAAAGTTATATAATTTTCTTTTCAGTGGTGTCATGTGCTGATTTTAAATTTTTATTAAAATAATGAATTTAAAATCAGCATATGACAACTAGTTGCTATGTGCTGATTTTGAATGCAGTATTTAATAAAAATTCAACAGCAGCACCATGACAGTGGAACAGGAAGAAATACTGTTTCCACACCCCAAGTTAATAACTAGAAATTAAAATCTCTTTCTATAAGATGGTCAGGTCAGTTTTACCGGGTGTAACAGTTAATTCTTTAGTATCTGTGGTTCATTTTTTCACAGATCAAGTGCTGCTGGTAGACTTTTTGCAGCTAAAGTACTAATGCACAGATGCAATATTAATCTAATTCTGACTGTCTCCAAAATGACATGGATCAAGTTCATGTATCTACCTTCAGTCCAGAGGATGCTTCATGTCTTTTGGGTAAGGAGTAGAGTAAAAGTCAAGATTCTTTCACTATCAAACATATTTAGAGATGGGGAGAAAACTGTAGAGCCCAAAGAAAACCAACGACATTCCACAACAAACTGACTAACTTTCTCACACAAAAACTGTCCTGAATGAGATTCAAACCTATACAGTAAGAGGCCATGCCCCTACCAATATTTCAAATGTTATGTTGGACAGGTGCCAGTGTAATGCACAAAAATAATTATGCATTTATTATGTCAATTAGCATTTATTTTTCCTTAAAGTAATGATAATTTTAAAATGCAAGCAAAACATCTTTATTGACATTGTACTGTGTGTTGACCATGTAATGTTATCTGCAATAAAAAAAACAAACAAACATAGTCATTGTTTATTCTGTAGTCTCTGTCTTGTTTTTAGCATAGCAATAGCATTAATAATATTTAATCTACAAATAAAAATGTTATCTATGAATAATCTGAAAATACAATGTTGGCAAATTTGTAAATAAAATTTGAAATATGCATTTCACCTGTCAATAAATATAAAAAAGTTATCTGTAAATAAAATGAACTAAAAATTAACTTGTAGGAATGCATAATCTGAAAATAAACTGTATAGGTATTGGTAATCTGAAAATCAACTGAAATGATTATACATGTATGATGTCTATGTTTCCATTCCTGGTAGCCAAAATTGCCATTGGCACTAATTTCTGAGGAATTCTTTCAAAAAGTAACCTATTTTAGCAAATTTGTGGAGAGATACTTTAAAAAGGACTATATTTTCACAAATTTTGGAAATTTGGCTACTAATTATTTCAAATTTATGGAAACCTAGTGATGTATCATAAAATCATATGAAAATAAACTACACATATTCTGCATTCTTGAAAATAAAAAAGAAATTAATTAAAACAGAATAATTTAATGTAGTACCAGTATAACATCATTCACCACACAAGAATGATACTGTGGGACTGTCAGAACTAGCCATGATGTGTGCAGCAATGATCCATGATTTAAAGTTTGGCTCAAATTAAAATACGGTAAAAGATATTTACATAGATTCTTGCACAATAAAAGTGAATGGGTTATATTGTGATAAATTTCATAAAAAGCTCAAATACATGTACATGTATCAACTTTAAAAATATGAAATGTTTGAACAGTAAATCTAATACATGTAGTACAAGAATCTTTGTGATCCATTTCTGAATTTTCTGTGTTATCAAGTATGTTTTCTGCTGGTACATCCATACTTGCTGTGGTTACTGTGGAGAGAAAACATTCAAAATTAGCATCATGTTTTAAAAACCTATTTATAGGTATTTGTAGCTGTGAATCATCAGCAACAGTAGCAGTAGTGATAGCTGAAGGATCTAGAATTGCATTAATTACAACATTTTTGCAATTTGTGCATTTGCAACCTGTACCTCAATATCTGCCAACACCGTCACCAGTTTCTGAATAACTAAACTGAACTTTGGCATTTAAAATCCATCTTCAACCCCTTGAAGTGGCAAAACTTTTCAAATTACTAAAAAAAAAAATAAAAAAAAAATAAAGTAATTTACAGTCTGAAAAGTGTAATTGAAAACATTTTATGTAATTTTCCATATCATGACTTCTCCTCTTCTGCAAACTTTCTGAAATTTAACAAACTATAATTATGCTCTTTGTCAGCCTGCCTATGTGATACAACTGCCAACTTCTGATCTGAAACATTAAAATCACAGTTTTAAAATTTGCATGCACTGCAGCAGTTAAATCAACACCAGATAATTGTTGTTCAGATGGTTTTCTAGCAAACTGTCCCTCTTGTGACTCTAAATGTAATGAAAGTGTAAAAAAAAATCCAATATCAGCTGATTTCTGAGTCACATAGTGACTACATGGGGCCAGCTGGGCGATCTGGATGTTTGATTTTCGTGGGATTTTTTCTACAAAATTGAACTAAAATTAAACAAAATGTTTAAAGATTATATTAAAAACACACCAACAAATATCTAGAGTAAAAATAAACAAATTAGAAGATGTCTAGACGCAATAAATAGCAAGTTTTGTTTTCCAAATCATCGGCACGCAGGGTCAACTTGACAATCTTCCTGTGCAATAACCGGTGCGAGTGATGGTTTCTATCCGGTATCAAAATGACCGGTGTTCTAAATGCTACCGATTACGACTATAATTTTTAACCCAATCGGTGTGGGATGCGATTCTGTCAATTCAATTTACCGGGCATAAACTCCGAATGCACCGCCCACTTGATTTTGACCTTTCACGATACCGCAGTTTATGTCTATGATTCCAGCATTTTAATTAGTTATAAGGAGTGTTTAATTGTTGTGATCGTCTAGAAAAATCAATTTGCTATCAAACGGATACAAAAATATATATAGTTTAAGTTAAAAACACCATTTAATTAATGATTTATTGCGTCAACCCTAAAATGCAAATTCTTCGAGGTGACGACAAAGCGCCATCTGCCGACCAAATTTGAATTACCCCCCTTGAACGGCCCTGAAGATTAAATCGCGGGTTTAACGGAAAAAATCGAAGCTGGCTTTCAACTGTATATAAAGACCACCTGTCTATATAATCTACAATCCTAAGGCCCCATGGTGGTTTTTATATACAAGTTTGTTTCATGTTAAATGTTTATATACTTACCATGTTACTTTTTGTCGTTTGTCTTCAAAAGTATTAACACACAACTTTTTATCAAGTTTTATAAGGTCAGGGTCGACTCTTAAGCTGACAGCTACTCGTACTACTGGCCTTGACCTTCAAATAAAGGATTTACAAAAATTTGATTAACAAAATTTTAATATATAAAATAATAATTATAACACCACACTCAAAATGATGATTTCTGTTTCATTTCTGCTGTACTTTATGTTTTTTTTAAAAAATCCTATTCTTTATATTATGTCTAAACTGTAACAATGTTTTTTTTCTCAATAAAAAACGGTAAAATTATCTTATGTAAACCAAACACCTTTCTAGCTTTTTACTTTTATATGTTGAACATTCCAAAATGTATTCTAGCTTTATAATGTATATACATTATAATTATTTGTAATTGGATTTGTATTAATTTTTCTGTGTAAATAAGAATTATTACCTTAATAGAACAGCCGTCTGGGATTCATAAGCACCAATCAGTAAATCTGAAACATAATTATTACAAAAATAATAATTAGGCTCATGTTGTTGTTGTTATTGTTGAATGTTGCTTAACGTCACATCAGAAATCTCAACTTAACTTAATTAATCTCTATGGGTTAATCTATGAACAAGTTCATGTATGCATATGAAGTGTGAGTGTTTCATGGTCTGCCTTATATCAGTGTGCATTCAGGACAACTTTAAGGGGCAAGCTTACTGAGTCAGTATGCTGCAGACAAGTATACTACTCCACCAGTCACATTATACTGACACCAGTTGAACCAGTAAAGGCCAATGGCAAGGAAAATTCACTTTCCCACATGTGGTCTGAGCAGGATTCCAACTCACAGCAGTGAGAGACCCTGGATTTGTAGACTGAAGTCATATCCATTAGGCCACCACAGCCTCAATAAGGCTCATATATGTGTGTGTTTAGGGATCAATGACTGTGTAATAAAAGGAAAAGATTACTTCTTGTGGTGCTAATTAGGCACATCTCAAGTTCTAATATTATTTTGTCCAAAATGTGTTTGTGTGTATTTGTGTGTGATTTAGCTGTGCATGTACATGTGTATATGTGTGCATGCATGTGTATGCATGTGTGTATGTGTATTTGTACATGCCAGTATGTGTACATGTGCATACATGCGTGTGTGTGTATGTGTGCATGCATGTGTGTATGTGTGTGCATGTGTGTTAATGTGTGTATGTGTGTGTGTACATGTGTGTGTGTGTGTTAATACCTGGATATCTGTTGTTATCCATGTCCTGACCTCCAGATAAAGAAAATCCAAACGTTGTAAGACTATATCCGACATCTTTACCACTGATAACCTGTAATACAGACAAGTCAATCATTGTTATTATCATGGTTTATCACAGTTTATCCATGTCTCTGTGGAGTGAAGCAAATAACAGCAAACTACCCACCCTGCCACCACCAACCCTGTCCCTACTCACCATTACAATTACCTCAGCATATATACAGAATATGTATTCATTTATGAGCTAAAAAGACTGGGGCAATGTGGAATTTAATATCTTGTCAAACAAATTTACAGCAAAATCTGGTTTGTTTACTGTGACACTACTCTGAAATTCCAATATCCATGTTTAATCTATGTTTTTCTTTGTATCACCAAACCCTTTCTAGCTCAGCAAACGAATGGTGGCAATAAATTGGGGTTTGACTGTACCAGCAAAATCTTAAATTTTAAGTTGACTTAACTGCTGTTCAATAATTAACTTGTAGCCTTATATTCATTGAATTACATGTCCTTGTGTCACCTTGATATAATTACTAATGTTTACCTGTGAAACGTCTGTTATAATTCCGCTCATTGAACCATGATATATGTAAACAGCTCCAGAGCCATCTTTACCCCCATATGGAGCCCCAATGGCTAAATCTGAAAAAAGAACCAAGATAAATATGAATACTGTAGTACCAACACTTTTGCATCATCTATACCCCCTTTATGTAACCCCAAATACTGAATGGGGGGTCTCTGTAGTCAAGTGGTCTGAAGCACCTTACAGATCACAGCACCTCTCACTATCTAGGTTAAAGCCCCTCTTGGAATGGATCCTAGTGTGAGGAAAGTATGTCAGTTTTTTAAAATGCCAAACATCCAGAGGATGGTGGCTTTCTCCAGGGACTCCAGATTCTAACCAGCATCCTTAATATTGAAATATTGGAAGAATCTTGACTCGAGCATAAGACCCCATTACTACACTCCTTTGACTCGAGCATAAGACCCCATTACTACACTCCTTTGACTCGAGCATAAGACTCCATTACTACACTCCTTTGACTCGAGCATAAGACCCCATTACTACACTCCTTTGACTCGAGCATAAGACCCCATTACTACACTCCTTTGACTCGAGCATAAGACCCCATTACTACACTCCTTTGACTCGAGCATAAGACCCCATTACTACACTCCTTTGACTCGAGCATAAGACCCCATTACTACTCCTTTGACTCGAGCATAAGACCCCATTACTACACTCCTTTGACTCGAGCATAAGACCCCATTACTACACTCCTTTCCCAACTACTAAATCTAGTACTGAAACTTAGAAAGAAAGGTTATCACTTTTTGTTTTGTATGTAAAATACAGTAAAACCTCGTTATAATGCCCCTCGATAACTTTACCACCTCGCTTATCGCCACACTATTTTGAAGTCCCAAAATCCATTTTGTTTATGTTTTTCTTTATGAGCCTCCCTCAATTTATCGCCAAACCCCTTTATAATGCCAAAATATGACTGAACAAATGGTGGCAATGAATCGAGGTTTTACTGTATGTCCAAACTAAATTTTATTTATTTCATAGTTTTGTTTTTTTTTCAAAACTTTCTATTCTTATTTCAAACTTCTTTCAGAAACTTTTGCATTACAAAGGTATAAATTTCCCTTTTCCAATAGCAGGTGATGTAAAATAAACTTCACTTGGACAAAAAGTTCCACTTCCTCTACTCAATATTTCTATGTCTGTATACAAATATTTTCATCAGCCTTGCGTAATTCCTATATCTTCCAGTTTGAGACTTTTCGGATTCATAGAACTATAAATGCCAAATGACCGCATCACTGCGTTTGAATATTAATATCGGCAATACACATTCTCAGGAAACTATTATCTGATAAACAAAATGGCTTCTCCCATGTTCCCCGGTGGTTTACTTATCGAATGCCTTTGTGATGGATGATCACTTCGTTTTTTAACTTCACAAAGTCGATCATAATGTGCAATAGCACATTATTCAGTTTGTCGTGCAAAGGTTTGGCATTCATATTGATTATGAACACCATTTCAAAACAGTTCAATTGTTAAATATTAACTTACCATTATAGCCATCAAAATTGATATCCCCCAGTCCTGTCAATGCCATACCAAATCTGGACCTAGCTGCCGGTCCATCTAATATGTCATATCTAACCAACTTACCATTATAACCATCAAAATTGATATCGCCCAGTCCTGTCAATGCCATACCAAATCTAGACCTAGCTGCCGGTCCGTCTAATATGTCATATCTAACCAACTTACCATTATAACCATCAAAATTGATATCCCCCAGTCCTGTCAATGCCATACCAAATCTAGACCTAGCTGCCGGTCCGTCTAATATGTCATATCTAACCAACTTACCATTATAGCCATCAAAATTGATATCGCCCAGTCCTGTCAATGCCATACCAAATCTGGACCTAGCTGCCGGTCCATCTAGTATGTCATACCTTCTGTTGGGTCGAAATTTCCTCTGCAAGATAAATGAAACTTATTTCAGGATTTATGTTTGATTTTTAATTGTTTAATCAAGGTATGAACTATTAAAGCAGGCTGGGGAAAATAACATAAATCACGAAAGAATATCCCAATATCAGTAGGGACCATTTGTGTATTATTATATTTCATACACCATTACAGAACTATTTACACTTTAAGAGATCATCGAAAAAATAAAGTCAGTTGTAGAAATGAGGTTCATATAGGGTTGACTTAGATTGTAAATATATATACATGTACAGTCCAACCTGTCTTAAAGGCCACCTCTACATAAGGGCGACCTGAATATAAAGGCCAGTAGAATTGTGTCCCAATCGTTCTTTCTTCATATAATTTTAACTTGTATATAAAGGCCACCTGCCCATAAAGGCCACTTTACTGGTTCCTTTTGGTGGCCTTTTACATAAAGGCCACCTGCCCATAAAGGCCACTTTTACTGGTTCCTTTTGGTGACTGTATATACACATGTATAAGACTGGGACATAAAAAATGGGCTTAACTCTTGTGTCAAATGAACTTAGTGACAATAAGAATAACATATCATATATTTCATTTTCTTCATTAAAGGTCGTTTTATGGTAATCTGTTTAAAGTTTAGCTTTTAACTTATAGGGTTATTGAACTGATATTGTGAAATATTGTCCTCAGTTGACTCGACATTTGCACAAGCTGGCGAGTGCAAATTTCAAGGTCAACAAGGTCACAATATCAGTTCAATAACCCTTTTATTTATAATATAGCAAAATAAATTTCATTTACTTCCGCCAAGTATTTCATCTAATATATAATTTTGTTGTGCTATACATAAATATTACAATAATTCTTGTAAATGGATATAAGAACTAGTGCAATATGACAACAACACAGCGATGAAGTCGACAACAATCAAATGTCGTGATAAATGACAGCGTCATGTGACAAAGTGTACAGTATGAAAATTTGATTCGGGAAACCTCGGACTGGAACAAAGTTAGCGTGCAAATATCGATATTTATTACACGCAAACACCTCAGGATTTATCGTTTAATTTCTATGCGAAGCATACATGTATATTGCTATATAATAAATACATATATTACCGGTAAGTTTGTTTTAACTTCAGTATCATGAGTATCATACCACACACTCTACCTTACTATCAAATGTGCAACACAACTATATCTACATGTATATACAATAACACAATGATACTAAACATCAAAAGTCTACCGCAGGAAAATAAATGAAAACTGATTAATAAAACATTGTATATGTTTCCATTTATGATAGCCAAAATCACCATTGGCAACTTTAGAATTTCAGAGAAATTTTTCCAAAATTTGTATAAAAAAATAATTTAAGAAGGACTATATTTTCACAAAATTTGGTAATTTGGCTTCTAATAATTTTAAACTAGAGCTGTCTCTAAAGGAGACTAATACCACCGCCATCATCAAACCCGCCATCTGGATTTTGTGAGGAACAAATTTCATAAATGCAAGCCATTGTTTTTCAGGGCAATGACCCTTATAAAATCAACTAGTTTCAAATATCATAATGTGCCGACACAAGAAAATATTGGAAAGCTTGCAGGAAAAAAATTGTATCAAAGGAATTGAAGGCAAGTTCTTAGTTTTACACCTCAGAAACTAAACATGAAAAACATGTCACCCTTTTTTCATCAAAAATTCATGAAATAAAAAACTGCATGCTTACGACACCACAGATACCAAATATCATATCAGAATTGCCTATGAGCTTTGCTTTTAAAGAAAAAGATATACTAGTAATTAAAATTGGTCAAATATTTCTTAAGCTATTGTCCAGAAAGCAATCTGTCTACAGACGGACAGACAGACGGACGGACAAGTTAATTCCTATATACCCCCCCCCCCCCCTGGACTTCGTTTGCAGGAGATATAATTCATGGAAACCTGAATAGTATATGTTTTACTCGATCACAAGTCCCATACATTGACAATAATTACTGCTATATAGAAAACTTTCAGGCAATCTAAATCAAAGACTTTGTTAGGAGCTATCTAAAACACTGGTCCTACTATGACATGGGTAAGAAGGTCATAAATAAATAAATATATAAATATACAAAATAAACGACATAAATATACATGTTAGGGGAACTGCTATATCCTATTTGACATATCAAATCTACTGAGCAGCTTTATAGTTTCTACTGATGCTGACTGGTGAGTTTAGCTGTACGGACTAACTAGGTGTTTAAAACTTACATATTCTGATTCTGTAGTAATAAATTCTCCCTAAATAATAAACCCAGATACACCATACATACAAAGTCTTAATAAACCCAGATACACCATACATACAAAGGCCCTTATACTGTATACTGGGAAATTTTTTGTGTCAGTTAATTTTTTGCAAGAATCGTCATTTACGATATTACATCAAAGTAACAAATTTTCAAAAGTTAAATTTCTGCCTCCTGTTACGCTTAGGAAGTTACACAGAAATAAAAAGAATGAAAAACTTTCCCAATGTACAGTATATGGTATGCATGCATACATGAATGTACACAATTCTCACATTTAATAACAATAATGTAAATTTAATAATTAAAACAATTACAGAATACAGAGTGAAAAAAAGAATAAAATTTAACAAATATTAGTAGTAAACACTTTAAAAATTCTAAACAATGAAATAATGACTTTACGACAGAGAAACAACAACATTAAACATCTTGTCTAAACTGGTATCACTATGACAGGTACCCTCCTACTACACAACATCAGGTACGGTACCCCTACTACTACACGACAGGTACCCTTACTTACCCGGTTATTCTGGTAGTATATATAAACTCTGCCTGCATCATAGGTGTCTTTAGAACTGTAGTCAGAATATAACGGGGCACCAACTATTATATCATCTAGTCTAAAAATAGAAACAAAATGAACAACATTTTACATGGTGGATAAAGGTCAACCAGCTCGGCACACTTGGTAGAGTATCATACTGGATGCTGTATGTAAAGTTCCAATGTACTGGACTATAGTCCACAATATCAGTATATATTATGATGCCCCAAGCTTGGTCTTTATATACAGGTTTTACTGTATATATAGCTCTAAATATCAGAACTCTTAGATAAACATGCTTTATATATACCAGTATGTATAAGAGGTGGAACAGTTTACAGATTGATTGTGGTTTGTAACTTTGACAATATGTACGGCGGCTCGGATTCTCTTAAACCGTTTTTTCTCTCTCACAAATCTAAGTCATTGTGTAACTTATGTATCTTTCTATATCAAAATCTGGCTGTTAAATCATTGCAGTCACTCTGACATGTTGACAATTATTATGAGACACAGTATCTTCTGGGTGATTGAAACATGCTGTAGTCATGTCCCGACTATTATGTGTAGCTCAAGCAAGAAATTGTGTCATCAATTATCTGTTCCAGTACTATAAATTTTAATGAAAAACAATTCCTCTTTATTGCAATACAGGTTTTGTGTACTGCAGTATATTTAAGAAATAACTTTGGTATTTTTTTTTTATTATCATTTTTAACCCCAAAAACCGATGTGTTAACTGTATAACTCCGTGAAGCATTTTATACAAAAGTTTACACACCTGTTTTAGGGGTTAAAAATGATAAACCAAAAGAATATCAGTTATTTCTTATAATTTAATTCAAAAGAAATTTTGCAATAATATTTATAATTTTAATGAAAATTAAATGTTTTCAAAACTTTACATTCAAATTGCCACCATCACATGGCACATTTATACAAATGATGTCACTGTAAAATGAGCTCGTAACCATTAACAACCCTCGACTCCGTTATCTTTTCTATTGATCATGTGACCAATGTTGGTTATCATAAATAAACTGAAAATGATGATATAAAAAGATACCTAGAATTAAATTATTGTAATACAGTTTTTGTTGTATTGTTACACCCCTAGTATGTTATATAATATAAAATACTTACTTGTTTCCATCCAGATCCTGAACAGCAACACAATAACCAAAGTAAGCTCCAACCTGAAGTATAAAATTAAAGAAGTAATGAAAGTATAATGTAATCTAAATTGCCTTTCTATTTCAGGGCCTTTTGAACAGTGGACAGAACTGGTGTTTTATCAACTATGTAACTTATACAGGGATGAAGCTTAACTATTTTTAGTTAGGGGCCAGCTCACTTCAGAAAAGAAGTTTTAACAGTAATTCATAGGTAAAATGTTTAAACATTTAGGGGCCAAGACTGATTTTTAGGAGCCATTGGCTATTGGGCCCCTGCTAATCTTCATCCCTGTTATATAACACTACAGTCCTGCATGCTGACCAACTCATGATCACACAAATTCCCTCTGTGATAGACTTAGCAGACATGGCCAGAATTATTTATCAACTACTTCCAAGAACCACACTATATCAATCAAACTGTAATAGGATGGATGCACAGAAAGGAAAGACCTGGACCGAAAACTGAAATCTAGGACCTCTGACTAGCTGTTTGATCTCACTGTAACCAGGTGATTTGTAAGTATTTTTGGTAAGCGTTGTATTGGTGTTATTTGTGTAATAATGTCTGTGTGTTTGTTTATTGTCTTTCCACGTGTGTTTGTTTATGTATACTAACCGGACAGTATGACATCACGGCGACCTATGCGACCTTGAACTTGACTGGTCAATTGCAAATCACGGTGCATGCTGGGTTTTTACTCACCACTTTCCCGCTATAACTCCACCAGTATAAACAGGGGGATTGAGAATTTACTGGGAAAAATATTATAACAACTTTAAATCACCTTGTGCATTGCTGCAAAGCAATACTCAGATGTCTGGTAAGATTGACATTATTTTTATTTATTTATTAGGAATGTCCGATTATATATATTTTATTGTATTTTACAATTTATAGCATTGTTAAAGTTTGGCGATAATTCAGTCGCTAATTCGATCTTTTTATTCATATATTGTAGGTTTAATTTGTAACCTCATCATATGTTCGACGTAATCCGTAATAAAAGTTTTGTAATCATTGGAGTCTCGTTATTGACATGATACCCCGGGTCACATCACCATGTAACTAGCATTTTGGAGTACAATAGTTACAGGCATAATCACATGGATCAGAAACCATGTTAAATGACATCAACAGACAACTCATCATTTGATGTGACCGAGAACAGCTTCTCCTCTGTCATGTAAAATTAAAGAGAACAGTGTCATTTCTTGGTAAATCTGAGATGATCAGAAAACATGGCTTAATTATCCACCACCCCACCCCCACACGCAACTAGTCCGTATGGGTTATATCTCATATTTGCTTTGGAAGACTGTCATAAAAACTCACAAGAATAATCTTCATGGTCCAAAAATGTGTGTCATGATCTTGAACCAACATCATATTGGAGAGGTCAAAGACAAGGAAAACATTTAATCCTTGTAGATGTTTGGGACTGGGGGTATTTGGCTCTCATGAGACCTCATGACCATGACTTATTTGAACTCATGACCTTGACTTTTCACTTTCACACTTAAAATTGAAATGTGACACATCATCTCATGCTGGTTTATACTTGTGCTAAATTTGATTAAAATCCACCCATATATGTGGAAGTTAATGTGTGGACACAATACTGTGATGGATAGACAGACAGAAAGAGCGATTCCTATACCAACCCTATAACTTTGTTCACAGAAGGTATAAAGAGAACTTATCAACTTTCTAAATCTACCTCCGAGAGATAAACAGACATTCTGTGTATGTGTGTGTGTATGTAACTAGTAACTGTTATATTAATGGTGTATTTCTTATAAATAAATAGCACATTAAGGCTAAACAATGTAAATTTTCTGATTCTGGTGAGTGAATGTAAAAGATTTCTATCTTATTCTTGTAAAAACAAACATGACATGTACATAGGCAATCATATACAAAGTAAGGCTACACTATATTAATTTTTTGATTTATGTCTACATCTAATAAGAATAAACACTCATTATTATATACATCTATCACACATCATAAAAACCACAAAAATTATATGATTTGGCCTTACTTGAGTTAAGTAATGTTTATATTGACAAGTTACCAGTATTTTTGTTTCTATTAATATCACCGTTCTTTTATCATTAAATCAGTCAGTTGTTTGTTTATGTAAAAGATAAACAGACCAAGGATATCACATCATCACATCATTCCTCTTACATAACACCAATATAGAAAACAACATATACAACAATATATGTACCAATACAGTACAGACCTGTGAGAGCTTTAACACTGAGCTAACTAAAGGAGTTGAAGCTTAGCTGCTGATTTGCCATGATACACATAGCTAGTGGCTGATAAGCTGCCATAAAGCTGCCGTAAAGCTGCCGTAAAGCTGCAGTGGAGATATAGCTTATGATAGGACCTAGATAAACTGCCAATTAGGTACTTATCTGTTCACTTAGTGTTAAACTTTTGACAGGTCTATAATGTATATATATATCAGACATATACCACAGGTATAGTTTTATGTTAATTGTTGTTTCAAGTTTTATCTGAAAATGTTCAACAACTGTAACCGGCAGAAAATTCCTGGAAAAAATTCTCTTACATTTGCCAATTCTGATATCATATCATTTTACTGGTGACAGCTTTTGTACCATTGTGATAGCAGTCACTGGACTGTATGATTGCCCATACACAATCTGATGGTTCTCTGGTTCAGTCTGTCACTAATAAAGGGGAGTAACTCTAGAAATACTCAGATTCAAACTTAACCTATACTTTATCAGTATTCCAAGTCTCACTATAATTTGCTTATGATAACAGTTTTATTTTTGCTCAGCAACCAAAGTATTATGTAAGGCCAAATAGACAACTTTAACAGGAAATATGAAAACAAACAAAATGTATATACCTGTTCACCACTAATGTTACGAATGATTGTAAGATCCTGAGTAAACAGTGCTATCTGAAAAAAACGTTATAGGATTGAGTTGTAATATAATTAATGTGATTAAAAGATATATTCAACAAGTATTTACAGTACAGACCAAAAGTTTTATATTAAGCTAACCAAATACTGCCAGATAGGTAGGTCATCTTGCCCCCTTACCTATGTCTTGACAAATATTTCAACAGCTGTATCTCTACTTTCTCGGTGACTAGCTATCAATATTTATAGGCCACACATCTGAATATGGGTATGAAATAATATAAGACCTTTGATATCATTTATGTTTTATACTTATCAAGATTGGTTGAAATTGATTTTAATCAATAACTACAGAAGAATTGTTTGTATCTGAAAACCACACCCCTTCTGAAACTATATGAAAACCACACCCCTTCTGAAACTATATGAAAACCACACCCCTTCTGAAACTATATGAAAACCACACCCCTTCTGAAATCATATGAAAACCACACCCCTTTTTCAGTGCGATAACTTACTTTTCCTTCCAAGAAATCTCCTCCACGTGGTATACCAACAACATAATCTGTTAATATAAAAAGCAGAGTGAATTAATAATATTTAATGTCACAGTCATACATGTATTTCATTTTTTTTAATCCGAGGGAGCCAAAGAAGCAGTTACGAGCAAAAATGGCACCCATCACCACAAGCCCCAATGATGATGTTTACGCCCCAATCAAAATTATTTTATTACTGAGGCAGTCAGCTTTGGAAATGAGTTGAGTAATGGTGTTTAATGTCCAAGTCAAGAATATTTTACTTATATCAAGATGTCACCAGCTATGTGAAGGTGCAGAAAGTTTGCTCACATGTTGCACTAATGGCATTATATCACAGGATTTTTTATCATGCCAAGTCTACCATGACATGGTACCCCATTTATTTTAAGCTCTTTGAGAATGTAGAGGAACATGGGATGTCCTTAGGAAACTGTAGAATCTGAACCTTGGCAGTGGATGGCACCACATTTGTACTAACTTTCAAACACAGTAATATATCATAAAACTTGTACAACTATTTTCCAGTTATGATTTAGTTGACTTACCTTCTTCACCATCTCCGTTAAATTCACCGACGGCACTGGAATATCCTGTAATGTAACATAAAGTCATGAGTATCTGGAGAATACTGAATGTATATCCAAAGTAAACTTTATTTCAAGTAAGTTGGCAACCTAGTGGTTGGTGCAGTGCAGTTATAAGACAACTGTATTTATATAAATAAACATTGTGCTCTTACATCAATATTGTTTTGAGAATTTTAGTGGACAAATAGGGGGCTTTTTAGCCATTTTCACCAGAGGAAACTACCTATATTGGAGCAAACAAAATCACTGCAGCAGACAGACACAGTGTGCAATCTGTAAACCAGATAAGAAAACATCTACTGTTCGTAGATTGTATAAGATGAATCTTTAGAGTGACAACGTTTTGATATATTAAGAAATTGCTGATGTGGTTTAAAACATCAAGTAACTGATGAGCTATAACAGCTTAATTTACTTAAGAAAAATAATGATTTCTGGCCTTCCTATACAAACTGTATCAGGCTCCAGTTTCACAATCATTCCTCAACTAAGATTTTCCTTAACTTAAATCTAATGAATTTAAAATCTAAACAGCTTTATTAGTTTTCAAGATATTCATAAATGTAATATGTCATTTTCAAGATCACTTTAATCTTTTTACATCTACATTCAAATTTTGTTGAAACTTTTTTATTTGTAGTACCATAAAGTGTTGTAAAGAGTTACCAGATTTAAGGTAATTAAAACCTAAAAGTAAAGGAATGAGTGTGAACCTGGAGCCAGGTGTATACAACTAATCAGAATTCCTACATCCATCCATGATAAAGGTCAGGATGTCAGCTCTTTATGCCAGACATATGATAAAGGTCAGGATGTCAGCTCTTTATGCCAGACATATGATAAAGGTCAGGATGTCAGCTCTTTATGCCAGACATATGATAAAGGTCAAGATGTCAGCTCTTTATGCCAGACATATGATAAAGGTCAGGATATCAGCTCTTTATGCCAGACATCTATAAGTCATTATATTTCACATTTCTTTCTTCAATACATCAAGAAATTATTGTAACCTGATCTCCTTGTAGCAATGTAAAAAATTTGCCTCATTGTTATCACAAATGACCAATCAAATTGGTCAGAATATTTTCTGCTTGACTGCAATACAGAATCTGGTGCCCAGCTGTACTTGGTACTTCCTGTAAAGCATGAGTTCATTTGGAATGTAATTTTTTTACCATCTTAATTAAAAAGAACTGTCTCTGTCAGTTAAATCTGCCAAATCTAACAAAAACAGTTATTTTGTATAGATCTATACACAATACAGATGGTAGCAATATGTTCCGTAGAACAGCAGGCCAACAATCTGAGGAGGTGGATGGATAGGGCAAAACATCTACATCTCAACATGGATAGTTATAACTACTTCAGAGAGGATATATCACCTCTGTAATACTCACAGAGAGAACAAAAATAATTGAGAAATACCAGAATACCAAAAGTGTAAAATATATATAACTCTGCATGTCGACAGAGTCGTGGTACTGCTGGTATTTGCATTATAAATCATGATATATATAGGATTGTAAAATATGTAGTACTGACACAGACATGGTCTAGTAAAAATTGACTCAAAAAGAAAAGGACATAAAGATATGGTAGATCAGGTGTGTCATTGGGTAGAATCAGGTGTGTCATTGGGTAGAATCAGGTGTGTCATTGGGTAGAATCAGGTGTGTCATTGGGTAGAATTGGGTGTGTCATTGGGTAGAATTGGGTGTGTCATCGGGTAGAATCAGGTGTGTCATTGGGTAGAATTGGGTATGTCATTGGGTGTGTCATTGGGTGTGTCATTGGGTAGAATCGGGTGTGTCATTGGGTAGAATTGGGTGTGTCATCGGGTAGAATCAGGTGTGTCATTGGGTAGAATTGGGTGTGTCATTGGGTAGAATCAGGTGTGTCATTGGGTAGAATTGGGTGTGTCATCGGGTAGAATCAGGTGTGTCATTGGGTAGAATTGGGTGTGTCATTGGGTAGAATTGGGTGTGTCATTGGGTAGAATCAGGTGTGCCATTGGGTAGAATTGGGTATGTCATTGGGTGTGTCATTGGGTAGAATCGGGTGTGTCATTGGGTAGAATTGGGTGTGTCATTGGGTAGAATCAGGTGTGTCATTGGGTAGAATCGGGTGTGTCATTGGGTAGAATCAGGTGTGTCATTGAGTAGAATCAAGCGTTATGCTCAAGTCATATATCTCTGCAGAGTTGTGTTACTGCTGCTGGTATCTGTGTTCTATCTGAAGGATTGTAAAATACATTAAACTGACACAAACATGATCGAGGAAAATTTGACTAAATTGGGAAAGGACATAAAAAATTAAATAGATTGGATGTGTGGTTGGGTAGAATCATGTATTATGCTAAAGTCATTATAATTCTGTTAATTCCAAGGTGGTTAGTTCTGGCCTCCTCAATATAAGAAGATAACAAACCAATGACCTTCAACTAGGTAACTAGAATCTGTCCCAAGTTGAAATTGAACCCAAGTTGTGAGAGACAGTGACATAAATGTGAAAAGGAAACATTTTGCAAAATCTTTCTACTGTCAGATCACCATGAAAAAATCATCATAATATCCTGAAAAAAACATAATTTAATAACAACAGATTTTTCAAATAACAGTCACATTAATTTATCACCATGGAAACAGAGTTCCATGACAACCATGTATCAAACTGATGTAAAGAATCTGATATATTTATATACCTAGATAAGAGTCATCGTGTGATGCTGGTCCTTCCCGGGTTTTGTACATTAGACCTCCTTCATCTGACCATTTACTATACACTTGACCTAAAAGATATAAAGAAAAATAAAAAATATTATCAATGGATTTTTGAAAGAAAAAAAATGAACATGAGTTAACATCAAATTTTCTAAAAATTTCATACATTAAACTTTGTTATCTTGTATTCTTTTAAAAAAGACTGATGTTCTCAATTTATTTTATGATGAATCTGAAAACAATGCAGGTAAGTCTTTGAGTGTCTGTCATCCCTCTATATATGCTACACCACTATGCTAGCTCAGTTGGCAGGGTGCCCCATATGCGAGAGGTCATGGGTTCAAACCTTGGCCGGGTCTGACCAATACTGGGGAACAGGTAGTGACTTGACCAAATTTATTCGCTGTCAATATTCTAGAATTCCACTTTACACATTCAAGCAATGTTTTCAAGGGAGATTATTTCTTCAGAATAAAATTAGAAAAGGAGGGATATACGGACAGAAAAAGAAGAATTGTTTGTAAACAATGGATCCATACGAAAAGGTTTGCAGAAATTGCGGACACAGAAATTGAAAATTTAGTGGCTGCAAAAGATAGCAAAAGCACCAAAAATTGTACATTTTGTTTTATATAAGTATTTGAAGCTATCGACTTTTGACCTCTATAATTCTTTGTCACAGTTGCAATGTTAGACAGATATTTAAATAAAAGGTAAAAGAGAACACTTATTTGTTCGGTATAATAAAACTGTTATACTTTGATATTTCTTGTAGATAATATTTTTATATGTGTCGTTACAATCTTACCTTGCCAATAAAATGCACCAGGAGCTCCAAATAGTAATCTTCTACCATTCTAAAATATCATATATATATATATACACATATATATAACAGTTATATTTACTTCCAAATGAAATGTGTGAGTAATGTGTAAAGTAAAATTAAATATATCTCCTAAGAAGAACTGTAAAATTTTCATAACTTCAGCGTAGATTTCTCCAAACATAGTGGATAACTTCAATTCATTATCTTTTTTCTATGTAGCAATTGTGAGCTCTGAAACCCATGAAAATCAGGAGTCAAACACGAACACCCCTGGAATATCCTATGTCAAACTAGAAAACTCCCAGAATATATATGTGGAATTATATGATTCAAATTTGAAAACCCCAGAATAGTCGAGGTAGGATAAATGCATCAAACTTGAAAACCTAAGAAAATGGAATTTCTGAATCATAAAATCTTAGTATATATGACAAGTAACCACAGAAACAGTAAAACAAAATAAATCAGATTTAAATACACACCTCAAGTTATCAAAGCTTCACTACATTTATATGATAAAATTGCTTTGTAAAGTAAGTAGTTGTCGTAAAAATAATGAACTAGTAACTCGAACATGTCAAAAAATTGCATCAAAGTTTTATAATATAAACAATGTATTGATTCTTAATGTATTGACCGAGTATAAAAAACAGAAAGTAAACAACATAAGTCATGACAAACACAGCAGACCAGAGATGTATTATTTGACAGTAGTTCACTTACATTTATCAGAAGTTTTAATTTGAAAATGAAATACTCCATTTCCTTTGATTCAGAATATTTTACTTGTCTTCTGGGTAAAAGGATTGAAACATTACACCGGGACACAGCTGTATTTGTATCATTTGACTATACAAACAATTGACTAAAGTTCAATTAAACCTTGACCTTGACCTACAACCTCTAATCTTGGTCGGTGAATAGTTTAGTTTTTCCAATATGTTTGCTTCTACTTGACCCCAACACCAACATTTAAGTCAGCTTTCATTTGACCTTGACACCAATTATTATGGCCTCTGACTTTTTCATTTGACCTTGACACTAAATATTATGACCTCTGACTGTCAGAGTTTAAAGGCTACATGTGAGAATTCAGCCAATGGGCATTGACCATCCAAGATTCAGAACAAGACAGTTGTATTTATATCATTTGACTATACAGACAATCGACCTTGGAAAATCAAAATTCAATTGGAAACCTTGACCTTGACCTCTTTTCTTTGTTGCTGTAGTTAAACCATCTTTTCAATCCTTGGTTGCGATCTAAACACCATTTATAAGTCTGACAAATGAGGTGGACATGACATTTTACTCTGATAGGTGTAGATACATGGTGGGCGTGATCTAGCCCTGACCTTTAACTTTGCTGGGTATGGTTTAGCCCTGACTTTTTGGCCACTTTCCTTGGTGGGTATGATCATTTACTCTGGTGGGTGGGGTTAAGTCTGGTGGGCATGATCTAACCCTGGGGTTTTACTCCATTAGGTGTGGTTTAGCCCCAACTTATGGCCACTTTTTTGGTGTGCATGACATTTTACTCTAATGAGTGTGGTTAACCTGGTGGGCATGCACTTTTACTCTGATAGGTGTGGTTAGCCTGGTGGGGGTACACTTTTACTCTGATGGGTGTGGTTTAGCCATCACTTACCTTGATAGACATGGTCTATTTCTGGTACAAGTTGTATTACATCATCACTATAATTACACTTACCACTTCCTGATCATAGTTTCCGCACACTAATGGTTCACCAGTTAATTTTTAAATTATGTTAAATTTAGAGTAAGTTACTTTTGAGTTTATAAGTAAAACAAGTTGTTAACTTAAAGTTTTAATTTAATGTAAATGTTACCATGGTTACTAACATAACTCAATGCTAACTTACATTATTAGAGCTATTATCTAGTACTGCAGAATTTTAAATATAATTTAGCGAGTTTAGGATGCTATATTGAGTATAATGGAATGTGGTAGATATAAACTTAATACCAAGTCAGTGCAGCATGTACAGGGTTGTTCTATTATATCTAGTTTTGGGTTGGCGATTAATTGTGATGTTCTATTAAATATAGTTTTGGCTTGGAGATTAATTATTTTATGTGCGAAATTATAATGAGAATAAGCAAATTTTTTACAAATGATGAGAAAAAGCAAAACATAAGTTAAGCAAAATAGTTAAAATGTAGGAGAGAGTCTACATACAGTAATGTTGGATCTTATACGTATATGTTATCATATAATAATTCAATTATCTTTGTTTATCACATTTTGATTGGTCGGACACTTTCTGTATTTCTGCATGAAAGAACTGGCTCTTGATGTCATCTTGTCATGGACAAAGCACAGGTGTTTGTATTCCTATGCCAAAGCAATGCTATTTTTTTATTACTAATTAAAGTTTTATAAGTATTAAATGTGCTGATTTGTTATTTAAAATTTACTATGCATTTTATATATAAAGTGAATTATAAGAAATGAAATTAA
The DNA here is from genome assembly GCA_021292105.1 of Anadara kagoshimensis. NCBI lineage: Eukaryota > Metazoa > Mollusca > Bivalvia > Arcoida > Arcidae > Anadara > Anadara kagoshimensis. Next base: position 41,436,744 of record CM037872.1, on the reverse strand, counting down.
TTTTCCCTGTTTTGTTACAGAAAAATGAAAGAATTGGACATTTTGCACAGTAAACATAATTTGTTTTTCAATTTGCTACACAAATTATGTAAAGTGCAAAATATCAAATTCTTTCATTTTTCATTTTAAAAGAAAATTTCATTTCATTTCTATAGTAATCCTGTATTTTATATATGTGTAAAAATCTATTAAAGCTTAAGTTTAATACATAGAAGCAAACTGCTGAAATTACAAGCTTAGTAGAACTAGTAAAGATGATCATATAACTGTTTTAATTTTAATTTTTAAAATATAAGAGACAAGTAAATATTAAGATATTTTACTGTATTAAGTACAAGCTTAATTAAATGTTATAAGCCAGTAGAGTATACAGACTGTTCTTGTGCATAGAAAAAAATCTTTTAAAAATATCCTCAGTTTTCTGAGTTTTAAAAGCCAGGCCAATAAAATTACTGACGGACTGTCAGTAGGTTACAAAAGCATGGCTAAGAACATTATGTCAGGTAAATTGTTAATTTGATAGAAACTATCATATCCCAGGATAATATGGCCACTTAATCAAAACAATTTCCAGGGGAAACGTTGCTGATTGACACAGTAATTTAAAGTTTCAAATACCCAAAGTCACGAAATTGTATCTTGATTAGAGAGGAATGGGTATGTGGTCTTAAAACTTCAATATGTAAGAGCTATTCCTAATAGCCATTAATTGATTGAAATTACAACATAACATTTTGTCCTTTACAGATTGCTACCCAGTCTTAGCTTGACTGGGTAGCAATCTGTAAAGGACAAAATGTTATGTTGTAATTTCAATCAATTTTTAGTCATTCTGATCAATTATTGGAATGGGGTTTGATGTTGTACCACATTTGTGAGGAGGGACGTCCTTTTGGAAAAGGTTTATGTTGTAAATTGCCAGAATCATAAACTTTGTTTTTATGGCAAAACCTGAACTGATATGAATCCATATCCAATGAAGACTTTTCCACACAAACAGCGAACCTCATTGGATTCAAAATTTGTGTCTATTAAGAGTTTTAAAATTTAAACATGGTTTAAATAAAAAAAAAAATTAATTGACACAAAACTTTACAGTCCAACCTGCCTTTACAGGACCACCTGATTATAAAGGCCAGTAGAATTGTATCCTAATGGCTCTCATATTATTTGAACCTGTATATAAAGGCCACTTTACTGGTTCCCTCAGGTGGCCTTTATAGACAGGTTTGACTGTATGTTTAACTTCAAATTAAAATTTTAAGTTTTATTTTAATTGTTTGTAACCCTGATGATCTGCAGACATCTATAATGTTTTATGTATCAAGATTTTTGTTGTTGTTAAAGAATGAAAGTGTGAAAATGTACAGCTAAGCAGAAACATATCAGCTTGTTGTAGGTTTTATCTTCATAAACAATTTAACTTTTAATACCTGTTTTGTGTTAATCCTACAGTTAATCTTCCTACTGTAAACTAGGCTGAGATTAAGATTGACCTTAACAGATGACCTTTACAATTACTATGGTAACAAGACCTTAGTTATATTGTACAGTTAAGATAACTTCACTACGGTAATTATCTTCAGTGATTACCAATCCTCTACCATGAAAATCACTATAAATTAAAGAAGCTACTATTTTAATTAATTTTAAATATTGGAGTACATTGTATGAAGTAAATTATCTTTAGCATTTTATCTTTTAATTTCAACATAAAATTTAAGTAACATAACAGGGCCCTAGGATAAGAATGGGACCAACAACATGACCCTCAGAAAACAACTGGGACCCTGGGATAACAACATGACCCTCAGAAAACAACTGGGAACCTGGTATAACAACATGACCCTCGGAAAACAACTGGGACCCTGGGATAACATTATGACCCTCAGAAAACAACTGGGATCCTGGTATAACAACATGACCCTCAGAAAACAACTGGGACCCTGGGATAACAACATGACCCTCAGAAAACAACTGGGACCCTGGGATAACAACATGACCCCCAGAAAACAACTGGGACCCTGGTATAACATTATGACCCTCAGAAAACAACTGGGATCCTGGGATAACAACATGACCCTCAGAAAACAACTGGGACCCTGGTATAACAACATGACCCTCAGAAAACAACTGGGACCCTGGTATAACATTATGACCCTCAGAAAACAACTGGGATCCTGGTATAACAACATGACCCTCAGAAAACAACTGGGACCCTGGGATAACAACATGACCCTCAGAAAACAACTGGGACCCTGGGATAACGACATGACCCTCAGAAAACAACAGGGATCCTGGTATAACAACATGACCCTCAGAAAACAACTGGGACCCTGGGATAACAGCATGACCCTCAGAAAACAACTGGGACCCTGGTATAACAACATGACCCTCAGAAAACAACTGGGACCCTGTTATAACAACATGACCCTCAGAAAACAACTGGGACCCTGGGATAACAACATGACCCTCAGAAAACAACTGGGACCCTGGGATAACAACATGACCCTCAGAAAACAACTGGGAACCTGGTATAACAACATGACCCTCAGAAAACAACTGGGACCCTGGGATAACAACATGACCCTCAGAAAACAACTGGGATCCTGGTATAACAACATGACCCTCAGAAAACAACTGGGACCCTGGGATAACAACATGACCCTCAGAAAACAACTGGGAACCTGGTATAACAACATGACCCTCAGAAAACAACTGGGACCCTGGGATAACAACATGACCCTCAGAAAACAACTGGGATCCTGGGATAACAACATGACCCTCAGAAAACAACTGGGACCCTGAGATAACAACATGACCCTCAGAAAACAACTGGGACCCTGGTATAACAACATGACCCTCAGAAAACAACTGGGAACCTGGTGTAACAACATGACCCTCAGAAAACAACTGGGACCCTGGGATAACAACATGACCCTCAGAAAACAACTAGGACCCTGGGATAACAACATGACCCTCGGAAAACAACTGGGACCCTGGTATAACATTATGACCCTCAGAAAACAACTGGGATCCTGGGATAACAACATGACCCTCAGAAAACAAGTGGGACCCTGGGATAACAACATGACCCTCAGAAAACAACTGGGACCCTGGGATAACAACATGACCCTCGGAAAACAACTGGGACCCTGGTATAACATTATGACCCTCAGAAAACAACTGGGACCTGGTATAACATTATGACCCTCAGAAAACAACTGGGATCCTGGGATAACAACATGACCCTCGGAAAACAACTGGGACCCTGGGATAACAACATGACCCTCGGAAAACAACTGGGACCCTGGGATAACAACATGACCCTCAGAAAACAACTGGGACCCTGGGATAACAACATGACCCTCAGAAAACAACTGGGACCCTGGGATAACAACATGACCCTCGGAAAACAACTGGGACCCTGGTATAACATTATGACCCTCAGAAAACAACTGGGACCTGGTATAACATTATGACCCTCAGAAAACAACTGGGACCCTGGGATAACAACATGACCCTCGGAAAACAACTGGGACCCTGGGATAACAACATGACCCTCAGAAAACAACTGGGACCCTTGGATAACAACATGACCCTCAGAAAACAACTGGGACCCTGGGATAACATTATGACCCTCAGAAAACAACTGGGACCCTGGTATAACATTATGACCCTCAGAAAACAACTGGGACCCTGGTATAACAACATGACCCTCAGAAAACAACTGGGACCCTGGGATAACAACATGACCCTCGGAAAACAACTGGGACCCTGGTATAACATTATGACCCTCAGAAAACAACTGGGATCCTGGTATAACATTATGACCCTCAGAAAACAACTGGGACCCTGGGATAACAACATGACCCTCAGAAAACAACTGGGACCCTGGGATAACAACATGACCCTCAGAAAACAACTGGGACCCTGGGATAACAACATGACCCTCGGAAAACAACTGGGACCCTGGTATAACATTATGACCCTCAGAAAACAACTGGGACCTGGTATAACATTATGACCCTCAGAAAACAACTGGGACCCTGGGATAACAACATGACCCTCGGAAAACAACTGGACCCTGGGATAACAACATGACCCTCAGAAAACAACTGGGACCCTTGGATAACAACATGACCCTCAGAAAACAACTGGGACCCTGGGATAACATTATGACCCTCAGAAAACAACTGGGACCCTGGTATAACATTATGACCCTCAGAAACAACTGGGACCCTGGTATAACAACATGACCCTCAGAAAACAACTGGGACCCTGGGATAACAACATGACCCTCGGAAAAACAACTGGGACCCTGGTATAACATTATGACCCTCAGAAAACAACTGGGATCCTGGTATAACATTATGACCCTCAGAAAACAACTGGGACCCTGGGATAACAACATGACCCTCAGAAAACAACTGGGACCCTGGGATAACAACATGACCCTCAGAAAACAACTGGGACCCTGGGATAACAACATGACCCTCGGAAAACAACTGGGACCCTGGTATAACATTATGACCCTCAGAAAACAACTAGGACCCTGGTATAACAACATGACCCTCAGAAAACAACTGGGACCCTGGGATAACAACATGACCCTCGGAAAACAACTGGGACCCTGGTATAACATTATGACCCTCAGAAAACAACTGGGACCCTGGGATAACAACATGACCCTCAGAAATCAACTGGGACTCTGGGGTAACAATATGACCCCAAGAAAACAACCTGGACCCCAGGATAATACCTAGGATAATTGGTGATCCAGAATAAATCTTAAGTCATGTACATTTCTGATTTCTTTTAATTTGAATGATCTCCCTGCTGCTGAACAGTGGAAATTAGAGTTGTCTCGATTACATGGGTAACCGGTGTACGGGTAGGTTAATTATTCAAGCATAAATTAAACAAAACCATATTGTTATGTAAGGTGCTTGGTTTAGACTGCTTACACTATATTATTTAGAATATAATTTGACTTAAGTATTTTCCTGGTCAATGCCACTTGAAGTTTTTAAGTGTTTTTATGTACGCAATTAAAAACATTTTTAATATATTTTTACTTCCGAATTTTTTGTTAAAAAGTTAACAAGGAAATCTGTTTATTGTGTACCCTCAGACATTTTTGATAAACTAATTAAAACAGTAAGTATTTTACTTAAATCTCTGTTTTTATACGTAATACGGAAGTGTGGTTTATTATGTGCCCTTGCACATTTCTTAAGAACTCTTTAAAAAAGCCTGATGGGATATCAGTCCTTAACGACTTCCTTCCTGAACACTTACAGTCAAATGTTTAATGATCATTACTTATATAACACATATATAAAAGAAATATAGCAAGGCCAAGGAAAATAAATATTGTGTTTATCATCAGCTAGAATTATGATTAACCTTTCTCCTGTAGAAACTTAAATAGACTTTATAATATTTATTCTTATATGAGGCTACAGTCAAAGCTGCCTTAAAGGCCACCTCTAAATAAGGGCCACCTGTCAGTAAAATGTTATCATAATTGTTACCTCTATATAAGGGCCACCTGTCAGTACAATGTTATCACAATTGCTCTTTATCTGTGTAAGTTTTTAATCATGTATCACCTGGGTTACCTGCCCAACAAGGTAATTTATTGATTTCGTTAGGTGACCTTTATAGACAGGTTTGACAGTATACATTTAGTCACTATTTCACTATCAAATGGCAATGTTAAATCTTACAACATTTCCTTCTTGTCAAATAACAATGGTTTTCTAAAAACATTTAACATAATCTAAAAATTAAATAGTTTTGGCCTTTATAAATCTTTTAAAGAGAAAAAAAAGGGGAAAAGACTTCTTACTTGAATTAATTAAACAAAAGTAGAGTGGTTCATCTTATTATATTGTCAATCCTATTATTGGTATATAATACAAGAGGATGGGTGAGCTTTAGTTGTCAAACCGTCACATAGAACAATAAGGCTGTTTTGTGTAACAAAGAGAAGTATCCCCCAACCCCCACACGTACATCCCCAACATTGCCGAGGGTGAGCTTTAGTTGTTAATCCGTCATGAAGAACAATAAGGCCGTTATAGGTATAACAAAAGAGAGAGAAGAATAACATCCCCCTCCCCTAAACCCCACGTCCCCAACATTGCCGATTTCTAGGATTTGACCATGTGACCTTGACCTATGCACCTTCCAGTACATTTGGTATATAACAAAGTACAGCCTCTTGAGAGACAAATACCCCCTCTCAAACATTGCGATTTTTTAAAATTTACCTTGCAACCTTGACCCTTGACCTTTGCACCTAAATTTGGAATGCAGCACATCATCTCATGTTGGTTTACATTTGTATTATCTCTGAACCATCACGTAGAACAATAAGGTTGTTATATGTAACATTGTTAAGTATAAATTACAAATAACATGATGAGGATGATGCTTGATGCTACAAACAGTATTATATTACACTCTTCATTACTTAAAGTCTTATTTTTCAATCCTTGACTTTTCTTTTTAAAGTAACTTCAAATATTTTATAATGATTTCTATATATTTTGTTTTGTTTCATACTGAAGGCAAGCAAGTTACAAGTGCTAGTTTATGCCTAGGTTACAATGCCACTCAGTGAGAAACTTCACTTGCTAAAGGCCATCAGTGTTCTTAATATGCTTTTATAAACATTAAGCTGCCCCATATATGATGCTCAAATAGCTTTAAAAGAATACCAATAATGAACTTTTTGTTTGGGATAGGTTTGGTTTTGGTGACCTTATATATGTATATGATGCTCAAATATCTTTAATGAACTTTTTGTTTGGGTCAGTTTTAGTATGGGTGATACAGAAGCTATATAAATATTGACAGAAATAAAGAGTACATACAAACTTGTGATAAAAGTGTGTACACTTGTATCAAACTTCATTGATCTTCCTGTCAGGAAATAATGAAGAGGTCATATCACTGGTCATTTAAGACGTCCAGTCGGTCATTACAGACATCCAGCCATTTAGATTAGAAGGGGTCATCTTTAGATGTCCAGTCATGGTGATCATCACAAACCATTAGTTTTGATTAGAACAAGATTTGTACCGGACCATCAAGTAGATTTATTGACATGGCTACTTGTGTTAACGGTCCATCACCACCAGTATTAACAGTCAATACAGACATGATATATAACTTATACAGAACTGTATCATTATACCCCCTCCCCACTGCGTATTAAATTCTGTCTTATTGTACTTTGAAGATATAATCTGATATTTCCTGTTTCCTTACACATCTACTTTTCAGTACAACTGCACAACTACTTATGTCTTGGAAGTAAAACATTATTTCACATATTGGACGCTTATTTTTTGCATATATTCAGTGTATCTAATTAATGTAGGAAATTTGCAGTGAAAATAATCAAAATCAGTCATAAACATAAATACTAATTAACATCATACCTGTATGAACAGGTGACGTACAACACAATACCCAAACGTTACACAGTTAATGCTCGTTTTGATCCAGCTACTGCTACCATTGAAACAGTCTTGCTGCCACCATCAGTCTAACCTAGCCTGGCCACCACTTCTAACCTGGCTGCCACCATCAGTCTAACCTAGCCTAGCTGACTAGCCTGGCCACCACTCCTAGCCTGTCTGTTACTATCAGTTTAACATAGCCTGGCCACCACTCCTAGCTTGCCTGTTACTATCAGTCTAACATAGCCTGGCCACCACTCCTAGCCTGGCTGCCTGTTATTATCAGTCTAACCTAGCCTAGCTGACATTATAAGTCTAACATAGCCTGGCTGCCACTGTCAGTAAAACCAAACCTGGTTGTCACTATCAGTCTAACCCAGCCACTCTCAGACTGCTGGCCTCATCAATCTGAACCAAACTATGATAAGTACCAAGTAAGAGATGATTTATAATAAGACATGTATTTTATTTAAACTTCCTAATTAAATATATTCTGTATTTATATGAGATGTATATACATATAACTTGTAGGTTATTATTGAGGAGGAAGTGGATAGAGTTATCTTTGTCTTAACCTGTAAGATACATTAAAACAGGTGCTTGATCCAGGAACTACCGTATTTAAATTAAATACAAGATAACAGTTTATATCTGATAAGTACAACATCTTTTTTAGATGAAAAAAGTTAGATTAGAGACAATAATTTATACTTTATACAAGATGTATTTTAAGATTAACAGAGACATATAATTTATACTCTATACAAGATGTATTTTAAGATTAACAGTGTAGTCATAAGTTTATCAATATATCAAGAAGTTTCCCCATATGATCTCTCCCTGCATCAACATATATTACATTGTTACGTCAAAATTAAGTCCTGAAGACCCCCCCTCCTCTGGACAGATTCCCAATAGATATGTTCCCTAACATACATACAGGCTCCAAAACTACTGACTTCCTGACTATTATGAATTTCTAACCCATATCCATTTAGTCCATTCTTTCAAACATTATCAGTTCAGCGATGTCAACAAAGGTCTTCTAGTTTCTATATATCAGTATATCGATCATTCTATCTATGTGAGCTATTACTATAAAACTATCAGACACAGGATATAAAGTATGGTAAACACTAAACACATCACGGATCTGTGACAATGGACATTATAAACGGAAATAGACAATGATATGAAATGTATACATTTTATTTTGTGATTTTCTTTTTCTTTTTTTATTATTACATATTATTTATTTATCTATCTATTTATTTATTTATTTATTTATTATTTATTTATTTATTTATTTATTAGTCTTATAAGTTAGCTTTGATTTTACTGAATTATGTTTTGGATTAACATGCAGTTTTCAGACAAGTTTGAATGGTTACAGTAAACCTTATTACTTTCCTTGTTTTTGATCTAGAGGCAAGTTGGGGGATTCTTACCTACCTTATTAAATAAATTAGGTTTTCATTGTGGTTTCTATCCTACCTCATTACATCAGGATCAGCAGGTGCTTGTTTTTAAAACCTAAGTAAACACCAAAATTTTCAGAAATACCAAGGTCAAATTGTGTCACTTTTACAAATATTCAAACACATATAACATGCTTGGACAAGAGACGTGGGATAAATGATTTTTTAGACATCACACAAAACTACACGCTTTTTTTACAACTCACGTTTGCAAATTCTGCAGAGAATCCGGCCATACAATACCCTTGTCTATGATAGCCCCAGTTAGCTGAAATGAACATGGTGCAAATCTATAGAGACTAATGTGTAGAATGACGACGACGCAAACTATATCTAACATGTACCGTGTTTTGACCTAATTGTGGAAGGGGAGATAACTTTACTATAATTGTTGTGGAAGGGGAAAAAACTTTACTATAATTGTTATGTTAGGGGAGATAACTTTAATCACTATCCATCTAATAATTAGTATTATAAGGATACCATTTTGTGATGAAAATTAAGTCTAAAACTGTTACCTAGTAACAGTATATAAACACACCAATCAACATAAGTTTAAATTCTTAAGCATAGGATTTGCTTTATTGGTCAAAATATATTACATACCTAGTAATCAGAATAGTAGGGATGGTTCTAGGTTTTTAGGCTGGGTTATTTTTGGATGGGTTAGTTTTTTGATGGGGTTAGTTTTTGATGGGGTTAGTTTTTGGTGGGGTTAGTTTTTGGTGAGATTGGTTTTTGATGGGGTTAGTTTTTGGTGGGGTTAGTTTTTGATGGGGTTAGTTTTTGGTGGGGTTAGTTTTTGATGGGGTTAGTTTTTGGTGGGGTTAGTTTTTGGTGGGGTTAGTTTTTGGTAGGGTTAGTTTTTGGTGAGATTGGTTTTTGATGGGGTTAGTTTTTGGTGGGGTTAGTTTTTGATGGGGTTAGTTTTTGGTGGGGTTAGTTTTTGGTGAGATTGGTTTTTGGAGGGATTGGTTTGTTGTGGTGTTAGTTTGTGAAGTGTTGTTTTAGGAAGGGCTTGTTCGAGGCATGGTTGGGGGGGGGGGTGTTTCATGGTAGGGATGGTTGGAGGTGGGATTGTTTTTGAGGTGTTATAACGAGGTTTTACTGTATAAATCACAGGTAAGAAATCATCAGGTAAAACACGGTACAACTACATCATATATAACAATCTGTATAACTACTATAATTATATATTATATATTATAAATGTTTACAGTGTGACTGCAGGTAAAATGTCCTCGACAACGGCAAACCAATGTCCTTGACAACGGCAAACCAATGTCCTTGACAACGGCAAACCAATGTCCTCGACAACGGCAAACCAATGTCCTTGACAACGGCAAACCAAACAAATTTAATGGAAATTTTATTAAGCAATACCATGAAGTAGTGTATTGTAAATGTTTTCAAATTCCTTTTGGAAAATGGCGTAAAGATATTATAGCAATTTTTTAAACAAGACATATTCTAAAATACCTTTCTGGAAAACTTGGCATTTTAAAATTGCAGCTAAAAAATGTTCTAAGGTAAGTACGGCGGTACATATCAGGCGTCAAATTCCATTTCAAATGGAAGAGAGGTGTATTTTGTTATTATCAAGTATCTACTTTCAATTTTCATTTTTCACCAAAATTATTCTTATTATTTTAAAACATTGTTTTTAGCTGCAAGTTTTAAAATGAAACTTAGCTGCTGATATCTGCCAACTAAATAATTAAGACAGGTTGCTCACATGTAGATATAACTGAAAATGACATCTTATTTTTCACTAAGACTAAATTTGTTTGGTTGGCCTTATCAAATATAAACTATACATCTATATAAAACATACTGAGGCAGAAAGTACTGTTCAAAAAAATAAATCTTTTCTGCTAAAAATGAATTTAAAAAATATAATTATTTTTTTTTAAGTTTGATATATTTTTGTGTATTTTGTACTTTTCTACTGTCCATACACATTAAATAAAACATTGTTAAAATTTGATAATAATGGAATGATTAATGACACAATTTTTTTTTTTTTTTTTTTTTTTGAAATTATCATTTTTCTAATCCAACCAACTGATATGTGCTGCTAAATTGTTGTTATTTTTGAAAACTATCTAAACACTTAAACTGTAACAGAAACAGTAGAAGCATATAGACTGCTATGATTATTATGTGCTTTATATATTGTTGTAAATAATTGTTTGACAGTTCTAGTAGCACCAGATACTACCAAATGGCTGCTATAGACACCCGATGGCTGTTGTAAAATGGACAGTAGAAATGCCTCGTATTTGTGCAGCACAGAGATTCCATATAAACTGTACCAGACAATCAAATCGTCACAAAATATATAAATATAACTATGGCAACAAGATAAACACACAGTGTTCTAGACAACCAACTCACAACATAACTAAACTGTCTTCTATATACCCAATTCACAATATACATATATAACACTCATTCTGCAGCTAGATACCCTGCTGAGAAACAATACAGATCTGATATAATTTTCACATCAAAACTTACTAACACTGTCTGCTAGTTTTTCAGCTCACAAAATATATCTGATACATATTTCACAAATTCACAATATCTATGATATATGGTTATATAATTACATATAAAACTCCTCAGCAAATACTACACTCATCCATCCATCACTATGGTAACTACACCATAGTTACTACAGGTTACTCAACTGTCACTATGGTTACATACCAATGTTTCTATGGTTACTACACATATCATACCCATTGGTGATTGATTTTTGGTAACATTTTATATGGAAAACCTGTGAATGTGCAATTGCTAATTCAAGCTTAACTAAAACATTTCAAAATCTTTTTAACTGTTTTCTTCTCTGTTTAGACGAGTATTGTAAATCGAATCATGTGACCTGTATGGCCAATCATGTGACCAGTATGAATTTTCAATTCCAGGTACAAGAACACCTTGGTGTGTTTTCTGTAAAGATTTAGTTAAATGTTATCCTTAAATAATGGATAATTTGGTCAATAGTCAGGGCATTCTAATAACAGTAAGTCTATCTGATACCTTAATACCGCTTGCTGGGACTTATCATTTTAAAGGGAGATAATCAGATAGTTACTAAGTTAAGAGATCAAATCATTTTAATTTTCTGAAATACAATCCGTTTTAGAATTCAATTCACAAATCCAATTTTATTCAAAAACCTTAGCGATACTGAAAGAAAAATGTGTTTTAAACTTTAAATGCTAATTAAAATAAACAGAGAATAATATAACAGAAAGTAATTAATGTGAAAATTAAATGAAAAAAATTAAATAAATTAAATTTCAAAATAAAAACTTATTAATATATTAGATTATTCTGTTAATTAACATTATTATTGTTGTAGATTTTAGCAAAATTAATGGTTTGAAAATCTTTAAGTGTTACTATGACAACTATGCCATAGTAACTAGATTGGTACCCCAAGATTTAGTGTGTTATGCTGATTTTACTGTTATGCCAAAGTTTTAGTGTGTTATGCCAAGATTTAGTGTGTTATACCAAGATTTAGTGTGTTATACCAAGTTTTAGTGTGCTGAGCTGAAATATCAGTTAATTATCAGTGTCCAGGAGTGCTGTATTATTACAATGTATTTTAGTGTATAAGAATTGTAGCATGTTTTATACATGTTCCAGATGAGTAATTATATAAAAGCATCTATAAGACAAATTGTTGAAATAATATCACTTTACACCAAGGTCGTTATGAGTTACTGATAAAAGTCTTAATTAAATGGAAATTTTATGACAAAAACTATTAAGGGAACATTAAAGATATGATATTTTCACAGAAAATGAGAAATAAAGTGTTTTTTTTTCTTTAGAAATGATTTTGTTTTAGCCAGGGGTCATATAAATTCTGTATTGTAATCTACAATTTACATATTTGTTTTAATATCATTGATTGTCAAGATTCCTTTGTCCACTATCAGTTAATTTGTTTTTTACTGACCAGGGGTCAAATATACAACCAATGTGATATTTGTCTTTTATTTATTTTCTTGTAGTAACAGAGATTGTGTGAATATTTGACACTGGTATGGAAAATACTTGAGTCAACAATCACTAAACAACATATTTGTTGTCAAGGTAACAGGCCTGCTGTCAAGGAAACACAGATGTCAAGGTAGCTGGCCTGTTGTCAAGGTAACACAGATGTCAAGGTAGCTGGCCTGTTTTTCAAGATTACCCTCATGTTCCATTACTTTTGATCAATTTCTAATATTAAGAGGTAATTTTGTTGCCTTAAATGTAATACTAAGATTAATTTGATTGTTAAAATATATTTAAATTTGGAGGTAAATCTGTTACTTCTATATTATATATACTGATATAACATCTAGTCTGGTAAATAGGGCACATAAATTTATCAGAATATTTTTTATTTATTTTGTGATTATTATCAATTTTGAAAGATAGAAACTTGAGGGAAAAGACATCAACACAAATATTGAAGAAAAAAATTAAATTTATTATATTGTAAAAACATAATAAAATTCTGATTTTTTAAATTTAATTTGGGGAAGTGAGTATTCAGTTTCACAGAATAGGCATATTGAAGAACATTGACTGGCTATCCATAATGGTTTATAGGAGTGGGCTCATCAATTGTATACAACCAAACACTTCTAATAACAGTAAACTCATCCTTTAGAATGTGGCTTTTCTCAAAGAAAAACCTTTAATATAAAAAGCTGAAAAAAGATTTTTAAGTATAAACATTCATCAAATATGCACAAAATACTTCAGTTCATGCATTGAAATTGCAGCATGCAATAAGTAAAATACTGCAGATATTAGTGTTCTTTTATCACAGTTATCTCCCTTGTTGTTTTGTGGGTAAGACAAAGGGAGATAATTCAGTTAGATCCCTCCCTCATTTCAAAAGTATTAGCTGACTAAATCATTTAAGCATGATCCTTCACTTATTAAGCATTTGTTGACTTTTTTAAATTTTCAAAGTGACAAAATTGACCGGATATGAAAATGCACCTACAGACATTTTTTGTGGATATATTCAATTTTTGTTACAAATTCATCTATTTTCTAAATACTACAGACATGTGAACAAACCAAGGTCACAATATCCAACAATCTGTACAACAATAAACTTACCTTTGTGTAACATCTTAATATGAATTTCCTCTCTCGGCCACATTTACTTTCAGGATAATGTAATTCACTTATGTGCCCAATAATACTTCATGGTATTTGTGTTTTAATAGGTGCAGAATTGCATACTTTTTTCATATGCTGACATTTTTCATCAAAATGACAATATACCCAAGGAACACCACTGTAATATCTATCTATAACCATTACAGATTAGACATTATGTACCGATACAATGGTTGAAGGTACACAAGTAAATCTTATGGAATATGAATAAAGTAGTGCCTACAGATCCCTACATCTCTAGTCTGCTGATTAAAGTACTGATAAAATATCATATATATATGGAATATGGACGGTCTACTGTCCATCATATATATATGGAATATGGACGGTCTACTGTCCATGTTATAAATATGACTACCAAGGTCTGTTTACTGTTACCCTGAAAATGCCAAAATGCAAATGCCAGTCAGATTTTAAAGTTGATAACTACAGAGAAGCTAAATATCAAATCAGATTTTCCCTTCAGTCATTTAACAGTTTTAAGTTTTTCAGTCAAAGGTACATAACTCCCAGGAATATGACCAAACCAACTTGGGTTAATAATATAGACATCTCCTATCAATGATGATGCTTTGTACCATTGTTTCCTGAAATAGTGCTTTATAGTTTTGGAGAATAACCGGTACCACAGGCAAGAATTTCAGATGGAATGCCAAACATAAGGACGGAAACTCAAATTTACAATCTCCATCTTTCTTCGAAAAAAGGAGGATAAAAATAAGTCACTTCACTAGCCCACCAACCCTTCACCTTGCCTACCCCAGAATTGGTAACTTTTGGGTAGAATATCTAGTGTTTAAGCAGGACTGTCTAATTTTAACTAATCACATGTGATGTATTGAGAATCGGGTACAAATGAAAAACACAGCTGGCTATAGTTTTTACAATTTTTAACTCAGAGTTGTTATATCTAGATATAATTTGAAATCTGAAAGACATTTGCATTTTCCTGTTCTCAGAGCAAGGTAAACAGACAGTAGCTACAGATACAACACCTAGTTACTATGGTAACTTACTTTGGACATAGATACAGAGAAGCCAGCCATACAGTAACCCTGTTGATGATACTGGTCAATGGTCTTGATGCGGTCAACATCTAAAATAAGTCAGCAAGGTTGTAAGGTAATAAAGCAACTTTTGTTAAATGTAAATAGCATATGTGATTGTATCCAGTAAGGAATCAAGTCCAGATTTCATATTTAATTCAGTGTTCATTTTAAAAGGGGATGTGGAGCCATTGGTCCCCATATTTTGCCAAATGACAGACCCCATTGTTAAAGCCTTAGTGGGCCCTATTCAACATTTGATCTTAAATTATAGATATTATCATGTTCCAGAAAAAAGTATTTAAAAATGCACCCCCCCCTTTTCTGATAATTCCTAAATTGAACATTTTTATTTTGTATATTTGTGAAAATTGGGAACACTTGACAACATATTGTTTTACATTAATGTTGTTTTACATTCCTCTTCTTAAAAATCCAGCATATTTCCAATATTTATAATTTTTTCTAGATATCTGATGAAGTATAAGACCTGTAATGATAACCTAACAGTGTTATTTTCACATAGCTCACATGATCATTATAATGTAACTGATGATTCTAAAGGGCAGACAACTTCATATTTTCCCTCCTCAGGTGACATGTGTGTGTAATTTACTTTTTCTTCATGTAGATTTTTTGACAAGATTCATAAGTATCAAAGACATCTTTGATGAATGTGTCAAGTGATTTCATCCAAATTATACCAAACAAATTAACAAGCAATTTCAGTGAATTAGGATCCCTGCCAGCAGGTTCTAGTTTTTGTGATTTACACTTATGTTCAAAAGGCCAAAACTACAAGGAAAATGGGCAAACCAACTCAAATTAATGATATGCGCATCTCCTATCTATGTTGATACATTGCACTAGGTTTCATAAAATAGTGCTTCATAGTTTTGGAGAATTAGCGCAGACAAGAATTTTGGACGTACAGATGGACAGAATGACAGATGGAAATTCAAATTTAATATATCCCTCTTTTTCTTCGAAAGGTGGGGGCTAATAATGATTATGAATGATCAATCATAGAAACAGTTTTGACAGGTTTTTTTTTACTGGATACAACCACAAAACACAAATATTGGTCATTAATAGGTGAATATGGTCATTAGTTACAGAGCTGTATACAGTCTATGTAACAACTCTGTAGTGGTACAGTGTGAGCATATATTACAAATACCCTAACACAACATGCTGTACTAGTTATAACTGTGTCTAGATCAATCCTTCACTCTCTTCAATGTTATAGTAGTAGATGAAGGGGGTCTAAAGCCTGACCAGTCTAAAGGACTGTGATCCTGTTCTCTAAGCTAAATTTTATACTAAAGTAAGTTTGTCCAAAATAGGCTCTTGCGTAAACTTTAACAAAAATATGCTCTTAGATGAAGTCTGACAAAAATAGACTCTAAGGGAAACTGACCAAAATAACTTCTTAGTGTAAACATTGACCAAATAAGCTCTTTTGATAAACTTTGGTAAAACAAGCATCTTCGGTTAACTTTGACCAAAATGGGCACTATGGTTGGAAGGGGTCATCTTTAGATGTCCAGTCATGGTGATCATCACAAACCATTAGTTTTGATTAGAACAAGATTTGTAACTGACCATTAAGAAGATTTATTGACCACTAAAAAATGAACATCTTCTGAAATAATGGTTTTTTAATGAAATGTAAATAAAGTTTAGCTGAAGATTAAAGTAATGACATTTTGAAGACTGTGAAGGATACAGCTAGACACAGATATAATTTCAATTTCTCTTTATTATTATCAAAAATACCCCATCCAGCAATATAACCCCAAACCTTCCAGCATTCAAAATGCCTAGTTACACCCATAATCCTCTTTTTTCTTCCCTAGCATTTAAAATGTCCAATAACAACCACACCCCATAACGCCACCAACATTTCCCATCATGCAACAAATTATCAATAGCAAGAAAAATATTTTCATCCATAACAGATAAGTTAAAATGAACGTCTCTTGTTAAAATAAAATCTAAATTCTGCAAATAAAAGAAATAAATAAGAAGCAAAATAAATAACCAATGAAAAACAAGCGTAGTGTTAAAAATTTTGCTGGTAGCCCCCTCACAAAAAAGGCTTAATCTGCATATTCTTAAACTGACCAATCAAACAAAACTTGATTAATCCTCAATATAACAGCTAAATACATCAATTAAAATATAATCATTTAGAGATTTTATGATCTAAAAAAATAAATGTTTGGAAGTTTTTTAAATCTGTAAGATTGGTCAATTTAAGAATCATTCAATTCATAATCTTATAAAATCTTAAACAAAATTTCATTGGTTAATCATACAAACAACTTAAAATAAATTGGTCATTTAAAGCCTCATTTATCAACAAATAATCAAGAACTGAATTCCATTGGTTAGTTAAATTCAAAAAGCATTTT
This sequence comes from Anadara kagoshimensis, assembly GCA_021292105.1. Lineage (NCBI taxonomy): Eukaryota > Metazoa > Mollusca > Bivalvia > Arcoida > Arcidae > Anadara > Anadara kagoshimensis. The sequence continues at coordinate 41,419,123 of CM037872.1, read as the reverse complement.
TATTGGTTAGAAAAACAGGAACAAATATAACCACAAAAACGGTTAAACCTGCAAAAAAATCATAAAAATTTTGTCAATATCAAATGTTTTTTTACTTTCTTGGTTTCGGCTTCAGTTGTAAACAAAAATAGCAATGATATGTAAATTACACTAGTCTTCTCTGGAAAAGTAATCAAGACACACAAAAAACTGTTCTCTATTATATAAGTATTGTGTACATGTGTGTAAAACATCAAACTTCTGTACATTTACGTAACATAAAACCGTGGGAACTTATTACAATATTAGTCAAAATTTGTGGAACAAGCAGAAATGTTCTGGAGGTGGAGACAAATAACTAGAAACTGAAATATAAAACAAAACTGAAACAACAGACATAATGAGAGAAAGATAATGAGACAAAGATTCTAACACAGATTTGTCTTATTACCCCCCTTAAGCAAGTTATCGAGAGTAAGTGACATTGAGCTGTAAATGGCTACTGTTTTAACTTTTGTTACAAAATATTATGGATAGTTGAAATTTGTATTTTTACAGAAGTTTACTTGTAACCATGGTGATATGATCAGCTTTCCCTTCTGAAACAACTAAATTGCTGAAAAAACAAATATTCCATAATTGATAAATCACATTTTTATAGGTTACTATAGCAACTAAATGTAAAACTGAATTTGTACATACATGATCGACATGGTGAGAATTCCTGATATGTCGTAGACCCAGAGCGGGACAGGTAACAGGTCCCCACAGGTTCTCTTTTATCAAAATCTGTAGAGGTGTACACATATCTGGGGGCACAGGCCTGAAATAGAAGGAATAAAACTGTAACAGAAACAAGCAAATTCAGTGAGTAAGAATCCTTTGAAAGTAGGTACTTTTTGTGATTTGCAGTTATGTTTAAAGGGCAATAACTTCCAGGGTAATTAGCAAACTAACTCAGGTAAAGATATGCAAATCTCCTATTTCCTATCGATGCTTTCCAGCAAGCTCAGTAAAGCAGTGCTTCATTATTTTGGAGAATTACAGATGAAAGGTTCAATGGAAGTTCGGATTTTATATCTGTCCTTTTTTTTCAAAGGCAGTGGAGAAAAACTTAAGCCTAGCAATAGTTAACATGACCAACAACATAATGCAATACATTAAAGAGTACCTGTAATGATTTTTTATTTTTCATAACATTCTCCATATTGAAATGACTAAAAGCAAAAAATATATAACAAGAGGCCCATGGGCCTTAACGCTCACCTGAGGAAGAGTACATATCTTATGCAGAGGTTCAATGGTCAATGACATTAATAAAAGAGAATATCAAAATTTTCAGCAGTAAGGGCCAATAATATGCAAGTATTTTTGTAAATTAATTATAATAATTATTATATAAGGATGCTATATATAACATATTTAAAGTCTAGCTACAATATATAATATAAACAGCTAAAACATCTGTATTTTAAAATGTGCATTAGGTTAATACCTACAATATTCCAATATACATGCCTATACAAAGAGTTTATAGTTTTTGAGATAATTAACCATTGAAGTATTCATTTGCATCTATGACCTTGACCTTTGAACCTATGACCTTCATTCATATATCAAAATGATCGATAGGCCAATACCTACAATATTCTAAAATACATGCCTATACAAAAAGTTTATAGTTTCTGAGATAATTAACCATTTAAGTAGTAGTTTGCATCTATGACCTTGACCTTTAAACCTATGAACTTCAGTCATATATCAAAATGACCTTGTGCAAATGCCTACAATATTCTAATATACATGCCTATACAAAAAGTTTATAGTTTCTGAGATAATTAACCTTTTAAATATTCGTTCGCAGCTATGACCTTGACCTTTGAACCTATGACCTTCATTCATATATCAAAATGATCATTAGGCCAATACCTACAATATTCCAATATACATGCCTATACAAAAAGTTAATAGTTTTTGAAATAATTAACCTTTTAAGTATTCATTTGCATCTATGACCTTGACCTTTGAACCTATGACCTTCATTCATATATCGAAATGATCATTAGGCCAATACCTACAATATTCCAATATACATGCCTATACAAAAAGTTTATAGTTTTTGAGATAATTAACCATTTCAGTACTTGTTTACATCTGTGACCTTGACCTTTGAACCCATGACCTTTATTCATATATCAAAATGACCATTGTGCCATTACCTACAATATTCTGATATACATGCCTATACAAAAAATTCATAGTTTTGCAGATAATTAACTATTCTGGTATTCTTGGACAGCTGTGACCTTGACCTTTGAACCCATGACCCTGATCTATGTATCAAAATGATCGTCATGTCAATACCTACAAATAACTGAAAATCCTACGCCATTATCACAAGAAATGTTAAAAAAATAGCATTTTTTATCAAAGGTCAAAAACTGGGACATGACCTTGACCTTCGACCTTGACATCAATTGAAAGAAAATTGCAAGACAAGATCAACAGTGAAAACTCCATACAATTATCTTCAGCCGTTATGAAGTTATAACAATAAATGTCTCATTTTAAAAATTACGTAATTTTACGCAAAAAACGCGTAACCCATTTTTCGTCTAATTTTCATGAAAAACACAATTTTAATGTTCCCAGGTATGCTGAATCCAAATATCCAATCAAAATTTGCCTGCACCTTTTGGTTTCAGAGAAGAAGATTTTTTTGTCTATTTGCTATTTTTAGTAACAGCGGCCATCTTGTTGGGCGTGGCCAAACCCCGAACACAATTTTGAAAGGCTGTTACCGAGGCATGATAGTCACCGAGTTTCATCAAATATGGCCCAGTAGTTTTGGAGGAGAAGATTAAAATGTAAAGTTTACACACGACGCACGACGGACGACAGACGACGCACGACGGACGACGGACGGTGATAGATTGCAATAGCTCATCTGAGCCTTTTGGCTCAGGTGAGCTAAAAATCCATGCCGAAATAAGCAAGATATCATGATACATGTATTTGGTCATCAATTTTGATGCAGTTTTTCGATATTGTGATATTAAAATGGAAGTTAACACAAATATGAAACAAAAATTTCTTGTTACAGGTACTCTTTAATGACAAATACTGCCAAAAACAAGTCAAGAAAAGATAAACTCTGACCACTATTTATATAACTCCTTACTTTAGACAGGCATTGGAGTAATATTATAGTCCAGTGGTTTGGTTTTAGTAAACACAAACTGTGACCACTATAAAATTCATGACTGGGACGTTAAACACCATTACTCAACCCAACTCAACTCTATAAAATTCCTGACTTTAGACAGGCATTGGAGAAATATAAATATCCAGCTGTGTGGTTAAATTATACTTATGTCATATAGTTATAGAAGGGATATAAACAATTTAATTAAAAAGTGTTTTATGTATTAGTTAAGATTATTTCACTTATATTGAGACGTCACCAGCTATAGGCAAAGGTGCAGAAATTTTGCCTGTGTGTTGCGCTTATGGCACTATATAGCAGGGTTCTTTATCGTGCCAAGCCTACCATGACACAGGACCTCCTTTATTTTAAGTTCCCATCCAAAAGAACTGTGACTTTCATTTTGTAATGCCGAGTGCTTGGTGAAAGAACAGTCACTGCCCACTTTCAAGTCTTGTGTCAGACCCGGTCGGGGTTGGAACCCACGACCTCCCACTTACGGAGCGAGCACTCTACTAACTGATCTACTGCAGTGGTCTAATAATAATATATAAGGAGATATCAATGTTTACATGTGAAGTGAAGAACACAATCCTGTCATGTCACTGTTTACATGTGAAGTTGAAGAACACAATCCTGTCAGAAGTTAGATATAAATAGGAAGCAGAATTACAACAACAAGAATAAATCAACACACATGAGTAATGACTTCTATTTCCTGTAATATCTACAAGACAGGATTCTACACGAGTCCTGTAATTATCAGTAAATTAACATGATTCATAATAGGTTTGTAATTAATACATAATGTATCTTCCAGCTCATGTGTTAGGTCTTTTTGTGTTTAGTGATGACTCTGCCAACAGATATACAGTTATGTCTGTTGTTTATCTACAGTGGTGCATTATGGGATAAATCACATGACAAATACCAACCATGACAATTATCTATGCACTGGGCTACATTGTGTATCTGCTATTTTTTACAATCAAAATAACCATGACAACAGATATATAGGTATTCTTGCATTTTACCAATCATTAAATCATTATGGAATAAATCACAAAACAATTGTCATGACATTGTAATGCTGAGACTGGTTTTGGGATAAGCATACTTTTTGGCCTGCTGCTATTTTTCGGCAGATGTTGGATATTGCAACGTATTGTGGGGTAAATCACATTACTACCATTGCCATGACAACAGATATATATGTTATGTATGTTTCTGTTGGATATTGCAAAGCATTGTGGGGTAAATCACATTACTATCATTGCCATGACAACAGATATACTGTTATGTATGTTTCTGTTGGATATTGCAAAGCATTGTGGGGTAAATCATATGACTATTAGTATTACCATGACAACAGATGAACTTATGTCTGTTGCTGTTGGATACTGCAAAGCTCATATGACCATTAGAATTACCATGGCAACATATTAACTGTAATTTCTGGTACTTCTGGATATTGCAAAGTATTGTGGGATAAATCTTAATACTATTAGTGTTACCATGACAACAGATACACTGTTTTGTCTGGTACTTCTGGATATTACAAAGCTTTATGACTTTACAATGCAACATAAATCATCTTTATATGACAATATCCAGCAGTGTATACAGGAGCTGTTATGAAATATAGTTATTATCATTATTTTTTTGCTAACAACTGCTTTTTAAGTAAGTCTAATGGTGTCTAATAATAGCTCATATGTTCTTTCATGTAACATTGTTAGTTCTAACTTTTGTGCACTAAAGTCTTCAGACTATATCACAAGTACATGTTGATAAAACTTTGATTTACTGCAGTAGCCTGCCAGGTGATACAGAACTCCTTTGTGAGTATCATTGGTGACTGTTATCGTTTACAGTCTACAGTTCAGTGTTACAAAGGACACATGTGCAGTATTAAAAATCACAGCTACACAAAACTCTTACTAATTACTACTTAAAAACATATTTACATGCCAATGTCTGATTCTGTGGTAGTGTGCTGGAAAACCTAGAATGAAAGTTTGGACAGAAAATGTCCAGCACAAGATTTGAAGCACAAGTCTTCCTGTCTGTGAGAAAATGTCCAGGAGTAAATATATTGACCAACCCAAAGTCTTTCTGCTATGGACCACAAGTCCTCTTCCCTAACACAAAATGCCTCCCCAAATTAAAATGTCCTAAAGTAAAAATTTAAACCAAATGCCTTCCTGCCTGAAAGAAAGAGTCCTGAATGGAAATTTAGACCACAAGTGTTCTTGTTTGACAGAAATTCCCTAGAGCTGTCTTAAGATAAACCTGAGTTTGGATAAGCAAATGAAATGATAGTTCCTGATGAATAAAATGTTTAGATATCAATTAGTATGATAAACAGACTGTTGTACATTGCCCCCTCCCATATTTGTGGCATTCATAAACAACCCAAGTCCAATCTTGACACCAAAGACTAATCTATATTTTCCTATATGCCGTATTTTTATATAAGACAGAACTTTCAGTGTTTTACAAGTAAGGAGAGTAATAGTGATAAACTTATAACCTTTAGTTGGTAGGTAGTAACTTTATTTTAATTGCAGAACACTCCAAAACTTCCAACAGTAACTGTGATGTCTTAACTTTTTATTTCTATAACCAGCAGGAAAAATTCCTAATGTATATTTCATTTATATTTCTATTTTCAAAGACCTCTCACGTATGTCGATGCAATATACATTGGAATTTAAAGAATTTTAAATCTATAATTAAAATCTTTCAAAATTGCAAAAAAGAGCAGAAAGTGCCAGACTTTGCCAAATATGTATCATTTTGATAGCTTAACCATTCTTTTCTCAAATACCACTAGCATGGGAAATTACAGGGAAACTTCTATCTGAAGTCACCAGCATTTGAACTACTTCAGGATAAGGATTAATCTATTATCACGTTGTCTCCATTTTTTATTGATCAACAATAGTTACATTACATTGATTTTAAATCAGTTAATCAATTATGTTCTACTTTTTAGAAAGACAAAGGTTTCTTATAATGTACTGGGGGTAATATAGTGTTGCTTTCTAGGTAGTTCAATTAATAAAAGTATCACCTTTAATGCTGGATGTACAAGGTTCCATCCCCAGTCCAACCTTGCATTTTTTCTCCATACTGTTACAATTTGGTGGTTAGTGTGGCTCTCAGAAGTGGTGAACTGCCAATTGTGGGCTGTAAAAAGTCCATCCAAGGGAATTTGGATGATATTTCCTATGTGGGACTGTTGAAAAACTTAAAACTACAGGGTAGAAATGCAATGGTCTGAGTAACTCAGTAATGGTAGAGCCTTTGCCTTAAGTGCATGAGGTCACAGGTTTGATCCCCTGTCTGACCCTGCATTTTTTCTCCATCCCGTTACAATAATTTACTCTATAACCAATCACCTAGCATAGGAATGATGTATGACCTAACCAGCTACAACACACAATAGTATTTTTTTTCAGTTATGAAATCAACAAGAGGTAAACTTAGTATTACAACTACAAATAATAAAAGTACTGTCACTATGGAAATGATTGGTTAAATCGAATCACATATCCAACCTAGTATCATTTCATACATAGCCACACACGCAAAAATACTGGGTCAGTGAGGCTCATAACAGGTGGGTTAGAGTTACGTCCCCTGTCTCTAACATAAACGTCAACCAAAATGGCGACCGTAAATAAAGGTTTCGCCGGAACCTTCTGCTGAAGATAGTGAGTTAAATGCATGCAAGTATTATTTTAAAACATTGAAAGACAAAGACAAGTCAGTATGCTGAATTTTTTGTATCTGTTTTATTTTGTTGTTACAGCGGTATTTTATTGCAGCCAGATACTTATTTTTTCACTTCTTTCATCGACATTGGCAGCATTTTTTAAAAACTTTTTTGAATAGCGCCGGGTCATCGGTAGGGTAAAAAAGTTACATGGCTGCTGCCTCACCTGATATCTTTCCTACTGACCCTGTATCATTCCGTACCGGACACTTACAAAGCATGTAACTTATAATACAGATCCTAGAATAAGAAGGTTTGTTAGTTCATATAACTGCTGAAGGCTGGTGGCTTTCTCTCGGTACTCCAAGTTTTCTCCACCATCTCACCTGACTGTCTATATACATGTGTAATCATTTTGACTGGGGCATTAAAACCCATTTAAACCATATAATCAACAAGGGATTGGATATTTACACATATTCTCTTATTTGAAAGACAATTGGGGTCATGACCCTTGATGTATATGAATTTTCCTGCAAGATGACATCATGTCCCCCACAGGATGACGTTATATGATTGTCTTTGATTATGATGTCACTAAACGAAACATGGTCATGTGAGATACATTATTCTCACACCTGTGACATAGAAATCCCACGTTTTTACCCATGTGGGATTTCCTTGTCTTACCCTAGGGTTGAGACAGGCTACACGCTGAATTTTCTGTGTAGTTATACCTGCTCTGGATTTATCATTGGGAGGACTTAATAAGTTGGGAAAAGTTCCGAAGTCAACCAACAATTTCTCAACGTCAGAATCACTAACACACGCTTAATTCATGACGTCATAATCATTTTACGTGAGAACGTCAAAAAAATTGATTACGTCATGTTCAGCAGGCACGGATGGTGACATGAAAACTGAACACCTGATGCATTTTTCTGTTTATAAATCATGTTTTTTGCTACAAATGTGTGAGAAAAAGAATCCTACACCAGTAACAGGGTAAGACAGAGATATCTCAAACTCGGATGAATATTTTCAATGTCAAGAACTCGCTAAAGCTCGTTCTGGATAGGAAAATATTCATCGTCGTATTGAAATATCATTGTCTTACCCTGTTACCGGTGAGCAGGTATGGATGAAATAGTGCCAAGAGTTGAAACAAATATGGATACAAAATATTTATTGAAAGAAAAAATTGTAAATATAAGAAATGACATTCTGCTCATGGTATTTCAAGAGGTAATGCAAGAGAGTGTGGTGCATGTCAAATTAAAAATGAAGGGCATACAGATTTTTGTCAGTGAACTGACACCATTCTTATATACAATGTGCTATAACCTTTAGTATGTTAATTGTCAAACAATCACAAAGACAGAACATGAATGCTGATAATTCAGTTTAGACACAAAGTTTTATCATGACTTTATAATGGCACAGTGAGGCTGGTTTGTAATATCGTGATGTAACAGTCAACGACTACAACTTTAACTACCTCAGTGACATAGAGCTGATATCTGACAATGGCACAGTGAGGCTGGTTTGTAATATCGTGATGTAACAGTCAACGACTACAAATTTAACTACCTCAGTGACATGGATGTGATATCTGACAAATGTTTTATCATAACTTAATGGCACAGTAAGGCTGGTTTGTAATATCGTGATGTAACAGTCAACGGCTACACATTTTAACTACCTCAGTAACACTGATGTGATATCTGACAAATGTTCTGACACACTGGTTTCTTTGATTCTGTACACACAGTAGTTGTTTATTATACTTATATCTGACCTCAGATTAACTCTAATGACAGATAAGTCTGATGTGTTTATGTTTTGAATCAATGACTATTTATTTACTTGTATAAGTTACTCAGTATCTATCTTCAAGCTGAGTTTAAACATCAAGCAAGGATCTGGCATGCTGTCATGGAAAATATGGCATTATGGGTAATACAGACATAGAACTATGGCATTCTGGGACACACATACTTTTATTGGGTTTCAGTTTATGAACTGTATTGTATAATTCAATTGTTTTCTTTAGTATATTATAATTAGCATCCTTTGTACTAGATATATGTGGTCTAGTCTTGTAAAAACTCTACAGAGGTTCCTTAACATGCACTAAGACATGAGACCTTGGTCATCATTCCAGAATAGTTATATAATGTTGGCAGGTTAAGAAATATCACAAATTCAAAATTCAAATTTAAACCCACTTGGTACCATGTGGTCATGTCTGCTCACAAAATAATCATCAGTATTCAATCTAGAAGGCTTCCTTGTGCCTTTGCAGCCATGGCCTTAAATTGATAATTTTGTCCCACAACTCTTAACTTTTTTTTAATTTTAGCTGACTTTTGAATGAACCTATTTCTATGTCTTTCTCATTTACATTTTTTTCTTTGACTAAATACTGGTTGTTTCAATTAAAATACCTTAATATTATAAGTTATGTAATTATCATGACCCTATTATTCAAAACATGACTCCTGTTTTTTTAAGGTCTTGGCCCCACCAACTACTATAATCACTGCATTCCTTATTGTTATACTTGAGAGGCGTACACTTACAGCAGTTAGCATCCACAAAATTCAGCAAGTTTGGTTATAGCTGGATACAGATGAAAAATTTTCTGAACTAGAAATAAAACCTTCTCATATCAAATCTTAACAGTGGTATGTCCATATGTTATATCACACCAAACAAACCCAAGTCTGTTACACACACAGTGCCTTAAAATAGAACATCTGAAACTTGGATAGGTGTACTTCACTTACGCATCAAATTCCAATAAAAAATATAAAAAACACATACATTTGTACATATGATTGAGTTATCAGAATATTTAAATTATATATAATATTGGCTAATTAGTTGCAATCTTTTGTCCACGAGTCCTAGCTTTTATGGAAGAGAAAATGTACCAGGTATATAATTTATAGTTTAGACTTTAGTCCACAAATGGTCCAGTATAAAATTAATTCAGTGATAACTACTTTGGATCATATATATATAACCTTTTAAAACAAGAAAAATGTATCAAGGATACATATACTAGAACTTGTGGTGATATAAATTGGTTTAACAATATTATCATTTATTAGAAATGATACAGAATCAAGAAAATGGGCTTCAAAATGGACCAAAATGATTAAAATCCATGGACCCTAACTTTGTGGCATTTCAATTAGCTGTTACATTTAGATTAATTATTAATATATATGGTTAGGGTTGATTAGTTGTCATGTTGTTTAATGTTGCATCAACAATTTTCAGCAATTCAGTTTATTAATCTCTATACATAGAGTGTTTTTTACGGTACTTGTTTGCACTTGAGACTACTTTAAGATGATAACTCACTTAGTCAGTACTCCACACACAAACAAACATACCACTCCCTCATTCACAATGTGCTGACACAAGGTGAACCAGTCAATACTCTTCATACAAAGCAGATAGTAAAGGAAGCAGTATTTCAGAAGTTTAATATGTATGACCAGACCAGGGTTCAAACCCAGAACCTCCTGTTCTCAAGGTGGACAATCTACCACTAAGCCACTGAAGTGGTGTATATATATATAGTTAATGTGTGAGGATCAGAGAGAGTCCTCAAAGAACCACACAAATATGACACCTCTTGTTACTGATCAATGTTAAATACCTGGGAGCCACCTTAATATTATACACTATACCCCTGAACCACCTTAATATCATACAAAAACAGTTGTCTAATCACCGAGTGTCAGAGAGGTGTGTAATATGTTATAGTTTTTATGTGAGTCAGACAGGTGTAGTTTGTTCAGGTCAGTTAGAAATTAACATCCATCCTTAAATCTGTGTGTGTATATAATGGTTGATAAGTTACTGTGGAGGCCAGGATGATCAATCATAAACAATCTTATACTGACTAACTGACTGACTGACTGACTGACTGACTGGCTGACTAACAGTTACTGTGGAGGCCAGGATGATCAATCATAAACAATCTTATACTGACTAACTAACTGACTGACTGACTGACTTATTAACTGACTGACAGGGATGCGCAAATTTGCAAAACTTAATCTATATCAAAAATGCCAATAAATAAGATCCAATACTTTATAATACTTGTACATTTATAGTCATTTATGATTTATGATAAGTTTCCTGTTGCCGATATAAATCCATACTAATACGCAACTAATATTGGGAGAATAGATTATAAAACGGTATACAGATTTTGGAACTAAACTCAACAATGGCCAATATTGTTTATTTTGCTTTTTGGATTGTGATTTGAACATGGTCTGTTATATGTGTGTTTTTGGCTGAGCTAGTCGTGGTAATGTTGTGTTGTATATAGTAGATATAATAGAGTGATTTACTGCCAGACTTTCTGATCCAGATCTTTCAGCCTTGTGACAGAATGTTCAGGGCTGGGTTTGATCCTCAGCCAGGATGAAGTGGATTTTTTCAGGTGTTTCCTCCCTCTTGTAACAGATGATTATTGTCACAAACAAAGAACATATATAAAACTGGAATGAATTGTACAAGGCGTGGAAAAAGACTATTAAGATTTTCCAATTCTTAATAATTTATGACAACCCCTCATAAAACATGTAAACTGAAAGAATCTTAGTACTACACTTATTTCTATATAACAGGAGGCAAGGGATCGTACCTGGGACCTTCCTCATTAGATGAGTATTCTACCAAATGAGCTACCCAGACCCACTATATTCCTCTCCCTCCTGTTATTTTTAAGTTTACCACAGTCCTATATGGGTAATCTAAACCCCAATGTCCTTAGATGTACTTTGTATGGTGGCCCTTAATTGCCAAACCACAACTTTTAAAGGCTACACTGGTGGCTACCAAACAGTATCAGGAAGGAGAAATTACAGGTAACAAAGTTCAAATGTAAATGCCATTTTCATAACAATTATTGTTTGATGTGAATCATGTACTGCAGTGGTTTTGCCAAAAAATAAATAATACATCAGTCAATTCTGTAAAAAAAAAGTATCTGTAATCGAGCTATGGTAACTGTGCCAAAATCTAACCTCAGAGTTCTTTAACAAAGAACTAAGATATGTTACAACACATGTATCCTAGCAACAGTATAAATACTTCTGTAACTGTTTGTATCTTCCTCCTACAGTGTTAATCCTGAATGTGTAATCCATTGTTTTCACAAACTTAGTCATGTTTTTTGTTTTGCATTTTTTAAATGGTATTTAACACCCCAGTCAACAATGTTTCACTTACATCAAGGTGGTCATATCAGGAATGGTGGAGGAAACTGAAGTGGTCAGATTAAAACTATTGACCTTAAGTGACCATCTGCTAGTGAACTTACAAATCTTCTCACACTAGAATCTGTCCTGAGAGGGATTTGAACCTAGGGGGCAAGTGGTCCCGAGATTTGAACCTAGGGGGCAAGTGGTCCCGAGATTTGAACCTAGGGGGCAAGTGGTCCCGAGATTTGAACCTAGGGGGCAAGTGGTCCTGTGATTTGAACCTAGGGGCAAGTGGTCCTGTGATTTGAACCTAGGGGGCAAGTGGTCCTGTGATTTGAACCTAGGGGGCAAGTGGTCCTGTGATTTGAACCTAGGGGGCAAGTGGTCCTGTGATTTGAACCTAGGGGGCAAGTGGTCCCGAGATTTGAACCTAGGGGGCAAGTGGTCCTGTGATTTGAACCTAGGGGGCAAGTGGTCCTGTGATTTGAACCTAGGGGGCAAGTGGTCCTGTGATTTGAACCTAAGGGGCAAGTGGTCCTGTGATTTGAACCTAGGGGGCAAGTGGTCCTGTGATTTGAACCTAGGGGGCAAGTGGTCCTGTGATTTGAACCTAGGGGGCAAGTGGTCCTGTGATTTGAACCTAGGGGGCAAGTGGTCCTGTGATTTGAACCTAGGGGGCAAGTGGTCCTGTGATTTGAACCTAGGGGGCAAGTGGTCCTGTGATTTGCAAGCGCTTTAGACCACTTGGCCACCATTATGTTTAGTGACTTAATTTTTATTATTATTGTTTTTAAATTCAACTATATTTAATTGTATCCTGTGATTTGAACCTAGGGGGCAAGTGGTCCTGTGATTTGAACCTAGGGGGCAAGTGGTCCTGTGATTTGAACCTAGGGGGCAAGTGGTCCTGTGATTTGAACCTAGGGGGCAAGTGGTCCTGTGATTTGAACCTAGGGGGCAAGTGGTCCTGTGATTTGAACCTAGGGGGCAAGTGGTCCTGTGATTTGAACCTAAGGGGCAAGTGGTCCTGTGATTTGAACCTAGGGGGCAAGTGGTCCTGTGATTTGAACCTAGGGGGCAAGTGGTCCTGTGATTTGAACCTAGGGGGCAAGTGGTCCTGTGATTTGAACCTAGGGGGCAAGTGGTCCTGTGATTTGAACCTAGGGGGCAAGTGGTCCTGTGATTTGAACCTAGGGGGCAAGTGGTCCTGTGATTTGAACCTAGGGGCAAGTGGTCCTGTGATTTGCAAGCGCTTTAGACCACTTGGCCACCATTATGTTTAGTGACTTAATTTTTATTATTATTGTTTTTAAATTCAACTATATTTAATTGTATCCTGTGATTTGAACCTAGGGGGCAAGTGGTCCTGTGATTTGAACCTAGGGGGCAAGTGGTCCTGTGATTTGAACCTAGGGGGCAAGTGGTCCTGTGATTTGAACCTAGGGGGCAAGTGGTCCTGTGATTTGAACCTAGGGGCAAGTGGTCCTGTGATTTGAACCTAAGGGGCAAGTGGTCCTGTGATTTGAACCTAGGGGGCAAGTGGTCCTGTGATTTGAACCTAGGGGGCAAGTGGTCCTGTGATTTGAACCTAGGGGGCAAGTGGTCCTGTGATTTGAACCTAGGGGGCAAGTGGTCCTGTGATTTGAACCTAGGGGGCAAGTGGTCCTGTGATTTGAACCTAGGGGGCAAGTGGTCCTGTGATTTGCAAGCGCTTTAGACCACTTGGCCTACATTATGTTTAGTGACTTAATTTTTATTATTATTGTTTTTAAATTCAACTATATTTAATTGTATCCTGTGATTTGAACCTAGGGGGCAAGTGGTCCTGTGATTTGAACCTAGGGGGCAAGTGGTCCTGTGATTTGAACCTAGGGGGCAAGTGGTCCTGTGATTTGAACCTAGGGGGCAAGTGGTCCTGTGATTTGAACCTAGGGGGCAAGTGGTCCTGTGATTTGAACCTAGGGGGCAAGTGGTCCTGTGATTTGAACCTAAGGGGCAAGTGGTCCTGTGATTTGAACCTAGGGGGCAAGTGGTCCTGTGATTTGAACCTAGGGGGCAAGTGGTCCTGTGATTTGAACCTAGGGGGCAAGTGGTCCTGTGATTTGCAAGCGCTTTAGATCACTTGGCCACCATTATGTTTAGTGACTTAATTTTTATTATTGTTGTTTTAAATTTAACTATATTTAATTGTATCTTCCTTTTTAAGTGTATGTAGTAGATTGGTTGGTAAATAGTTTTTCTCTGTTTTGTTTTCCATGCTGTTTAACCTTGTGTTTGTACTTACTCATCCATTACCTAGTTAGTTACTAACAGTTAGAGATCTAACAAACATGTCATGATCACTTATGTACAAGTTAAAATGGCTTCTGGCTTGTCATATCTTACTTTTCTGTACATCAGACACCTTAATTAAGCCTTGAGTTATATGGGAACACTGTGCTGCTAGTGTCAGCCCAATTATACAAGACTGCCCTGATGTCACCATGACATGCAATGTGTTTATGTGCATGTCTGCTACTACCAATTTAACAACATCATGACAACATCATACATATCCCAGACTAACAGAATACACTTCAGAGACCTGTACAGGACGAGGAGTCTATTCAGAGGGGCCTTGTAAAAGGGGGGCACTGTTAACTACACCATATGTATCCAAAATCACCAGGACTGCAAAAAGAAATATACTTCCAAGATGCCGAGCAAAAATTGTGGAGGGGCCTGAAAAATGAGGAATATCATTAACCACACCATACATATCCCAAACCAACAGAATCCCAGAAGAAATATGCTTCAGAGATCCTATCAGAACAAAGGTAATCGGTAATCTTAGGTCAATGCACCAATCACAAAACATGATACAAATCACATGACTCTGTAATCTGACAGGTCTCCTGACAGGTGTAGATTTCATGGTTAATTATTATGTATAGTTTCAGCTCTTCAAGCTTGATTAGCATGTACAGCTGGTCTGGAGACAGGGAACCTGACTATATCTATCATCAGCTAATCAAACAAGTATTAGCTTATCACCAAAGCATACTGATATTGTAAATGAAGAAATCATTTTCTAACATGCCATTAATCTCCCATGTGATAAGTTTCATTAACAAATTTAATTTAGATAACAGTATAACTTTTATCTTATGTCAGCCATACTTCTCATTTCTGGGTCAATCAAACTTGTTTCTTGGCCATATACTTAGATGATTTATTTTATAATTTATTACATAATTTTTTTTTAATTATTTTTAACAACTTTGGTAGCTCAGTTGGTAGAGTGCTCACTTTGTATGTGGGAGGTCATGGGTTCAAACCCAAGACCTGAAAATAGGTAGTGACTGTTCTTTCGCCAAGCACTCGGGCATTTAGAAATGAAAGTCATGGGTTTTCTTCAGAAGAGTCCTTAAAAACCAATGTCATGTGTCATGGCAGACATGGCATGTTAAAGAACCCTCCCTGTACATTGCCCTGGGTGCAATGCAAAGGTCAAAATTTCTGCCAATTCACCTATAGCTGGTGATGTCTCAATTTAAGTGAAATATTCTTTACTGGAACATAAAACCCCATTCAATCAATCATTTTTAAAAATGAATAAAACCAATGCCACTGAAAAGTTCACATCTTAATATGGACTTATGTATAATTTCTAAAGACTTTTATAAATCGAATAGTTTCACAAAGACATTGGTTGATGATTTTCATCAGGAATTTGATCAGTCATTCTATTTCTATTTCATGTACTAAAACAATTGATAGAATGAGATAAAGTTATTTCTATCAATTGGTGCTCTATTGATAAGAGGGATTAAACTTTTTACACTTACACACTATTAAACATGATACTTATCTGCGGTGTTATTAACCTGAAGCAGATGTCAGATCACTCAGGAAGTTAATCCAGTAGAGTGGTCATTCTGATGTAGGAAACTGTCTAAGGTTAATCACCGACTTATCTATAGTAATACAGTTTTATACTGTAAGCTGGCAGAGAAAGATTCAATGTACATATAAAACTACAGGCCATCTGGGAGAGCAAAGATTTCATGTGCATGTAAAATTATAAACACTGTGCACACATAATAGCTACAAATACATCAATAGGTTGTGTTAGTCAAGCTAGTCAGATTTTAACACTGATATAGACAATCAAGATCAAACATTTCAGGATCCAAACTCTACTAAAACAGATCCATGGATCCACATTCTACTAAAACGGATTCACACTAGTCTACCAGAACATTGCTCATTGAATAATTTAATAATTTGTTGAGTACTGGTACTTATAACTACATGTCCAACAAACAGCTAGAGTTTCTAAATGAAACCCAGGTTACACATCAAACAAATATAAATGGTACCAGGTATAATACTATGATACACCACCCCTCTCCCACACCCCTCTCCCACCCCCCTCTCCCACCACTTCTCCTACCTACCCTTCCAAGGAGAACACTTACCAGTATGTATCCATTGGCTCCTGAACTAACCAAACCACTGATGTGATACACCACCCCTCTATTATCCCCTCTCCCACAAGGTTTCCTACCCCTCACTACCAGGAGAACACATATTAATCCTGACTTACCAGTATGTATCCATTGGCTCCTGAACTAACCAAACCACTGATGTGATACACCACCCCTCTATTATCCCCTCTCCCACAAGGTTTCCTACCCCTCACTACCAGGAGAACACATATTAATCCTGACTTACCAGTATATATCCATTGGCCCCTGAACTTTTAACTGTAGCACCAAACCATTGATGTGATTTATCTTCTTTATTTATATAATAAGTCCCATTATATTGTCGCTCATTACCTGTATAAAATATAAAATATAAATACATGTACAGTCAAACCTGTCTATAAAGGACACACAAGGGAATCAGGAAATGTTACATTTATGGGCAGGTGTCCATTATATATAGGTTAATGGTGTCTTGTCCCATCAATATCCTTTCACTTAAATATTAAGGAAGTCTGTTCTGGAATATTGGAGGAAACAGGAGTACCTAGAGAAAAACACCCATTCTGATAAGCAATCAACATGTAAAGAAATGTAACAGATAATCAGATAAGACATCATTTCTCCTCCAACACACCTTCAACAGTAACCTATATGAGATTGTATAATGAAAGGTTATTTACTTGTAGACTACCTGTGATTACCAGCAGTACTGCAATACAGGTGTAACATTCAACAACAGTCAAGTTTACTCACTTCACACACTTAGTTGTGGACCTTTAATGACTTGATCTCTGTTAGCATAATGTGACTGTGTGATTTACAATGTAAATACCGGGGTATGTGACTCTATGTGCGAGTTTTATACACTCTATAAAGGTGCCACCTGCAAGCCTTTATACAAATGCTGATCAAATTTGTTGTACACACACACACACACACACACACACACACACACAACCTTGTGTATTATTCTTAGAGATGAAAACAATCTCTTTACAAAATAAGTAGATAAATGTTCAATTCTGACTCATCTTCAATCATTTTGGCAGCTAAGCCTTTATTAAGGACTGACATATATTCAGTGTTCAAGGATTTTTTTTAATGGGACCATTTTCAAAAACATTCCTCTAAACCACTATAACATGAATATTTTTGCATTTATGTATAAAGTTAAATATGGCCTACTAAGGCTCTTAACAATTGGACCGTTTGACAAAATAAAGCATCAATGGCCCCACGACCCCTTATCTGAACACTGTACATTCAAAGTCACATACTAAATACACAATGTATGTAGTATGTTGCTCTTTGAGAGAGGCTTAACTGCCGAAACGCTCAGAAATTCAAGAATATAGTATGTATTTAATTGATTCCACTTTTGGGAAATTATTTGTGAATAAAAGTAAGTAGAAATGGTAAGGTTACTGAAACACACAACCTAATGTTTTGTCCTAACTCAGTAAGGAGGTCAGCTGATGATACAGACTGAGGATGAAGATATTAACATGAAGTAGTAACAATTATCTTCCAGTATACCGTAATACTCCACTCTCTCTGCATTCTCTACTTGTTATCTGTACACCTTCTCTCTGCCAAATCATTAACACAGGCTACTATATATATCTTGTTTAACAACAACAGCGCTGAATGAGTTACACCAATTCTTCTGGCATTTTAACAAAGGGTAGTTCAGGTGATATGTGAGAAACAACAATATCAGGGATCAAAGAACACATGTACTGCACTTTTCATCCAAATAATACCATACCATTTTGTGTAAAGATGGTTTCTGTGAAAACCGAACTCCAAATTAACAGAAAACATGTCTAAAATTAATCAGGAAATACATCAACATCAAAGAACACCTGTTCAGAACTTTAAGCAGTGTTAATTCTCAGATTTTCAGGTTGGTCCATTTTCAAAGGCTTTCTCTAAACACCATAGAAATTAGAATAAATATTTTTGTATTCATGTAATGTTGCATATGGCCCACTAAAGCCTTAACAATTGGTTCATTTGGCAAAATAAGAGATCAATGACCCCATGACCTCTTCTTGAATGAACACTGCTGTTTCATTCAAAATAATACCAGTGTATTTTGTGTAAAGATGGTTTTACCTGTGTATTCTATCAATTCTATAGATACAGTTGAAAATTTTAAAAATGAGCCCAGTATACACACATTAATCAGGACATACCATTAGAATAGTAAAATTAAGCTGTGAACACTGAATGTCTGTCTACAAATCTGGTTAAGATGATGTTCAATTAAGATAGGTGGCACTGTATTACCATATCAAAAGAATGCAGTTGGTTTGTCCGTTTATTTGTTTGTTCATTCTTTCATTCATTTGTATATTTAGTTATACCTTAATGTGTTAAATCATTGCTATCATGATAATTTTACCTGTTTCATCAAAAGGAATTTCCTGACATGAAAAATCAACGTCAACACGACACCTATATACAGCGCCCCCTTTAATGATGCCTGGCTGTCGTGTTTGAGCTCTTGGTGCGCCCACTAACAACCTAAAATAGATATAAATAAAATGTTAAAGAAATACAGAAAATGTTCACCACTCCAGACAAAGATTACCATAAGTCCATAATAATCCTACTACTAGGACATTTTAAAGTTTATCACAGGAAAGGAAAAAAAATAGGTTTGGACCAGGTGACTGAACCAAGGATATCTTGTCAAAAGTTTAACACTTAAGTTACGACTTAGTGCTAAATCGACAGCTCATATCTCGGACACTGGTTACCTTTATCATGACAGATTTTCAGCAGTTACAGTATATATATCCCTCGGAAGTAAGCTATTCATACCTTTGTCACTTGGATGCAGAGCTTCAATTCCTTTTCGTACGCTCAGTGTTACTCTTTCAACAGGTCTGTACTGTAGCTACCCAAACTGCTAAATTTGTCATAAACAATACCAGGTTCAGTCTCCAGACTGAGATATAGGTTAAACACTTCTAAGGGTTTCCAAGTTCAACAAATTTATTACATTATGTGTTAAATTGGTAAAGCAATTTAATTTTAAATGATAGAAATGACTTAGACACAAACATATACACGAGTTCAGCCATAAATTTACAAAACAGTAATCAGATATATGTTATATAGACTATCTGTTTATATACATTCTGTAGATAGCCATGACTAATGTCAAATAAAATTTGTAAAATTTCTGTTCTCTGTATCTGTATGAAAGTTGAGATTTTTATATGAGGGTTGGTTATTTATATGAGTCTTGAAGCTCGTGATGTCTGTGTCCTCTAGATAGTTCAACTCTATATGAGGAAAATTTAGGTCTTACAATCATCTCGGTTGGTACATGTAGTTTATACCATAGGTTCTCTGGGAATGGATTTTACTGTAAGTATTTCATTAAAATAAAATAGTGTTATCACATAGATGTAAATGTGATAATTTATGTGAATATATAAAAATTCCGGACCAATATGATACGCTTAATCTAATTTTTTTTAATAAAATGCTTAAAACCCATTCCCAAAGCACCATTTTGTTGGTTTTATTTGTCTATCTGTTTTGGAGAGCAATGGAGATATTTCCCTCAACTTCTTTATAGAAAAGAAAAGTCCATATTATCCCTACTGGTTGTTATTTCTTGTTACATAATAAATGTTCAATAGAAGATTTAAGAGTAATAAATAAGTGATAATTGTGTAACGGACTACCTTACTGATGACTAAAAAGTTAAAGTGAAAGTAGAAAAATTACCGCCGTTTTAAACTTCACTTCCGGTATGTCAAAGATATAATTTCGAAATAGGCAACTGATGCTTGCTTGTTCCGGATGTGTTATGTACATAATCGTTATCCATCATTTAATACTGTGTTAAATGTCGCTGTTATTATTACATATTAACAATGTGGTTAATTATTTTATCTCATTACTATAATCAATATAACTACAGTCCAACCTGCCTTAAACGTCATCTCTATATAAGAGCCACTTGCTTATAAATGCCAGTAGAATTGTATCCCAATTGTTCATTATTTACATTATCTGAACTTGTATATAAAGGCCACCTGCCCAGAACGGCCAATTTTACTGGTTCCCTTGGGTGTCCTTTATAGACAGGTTTGAGTGTATATTATATTTGGTCAACATGGGGCCAACAATCTCTCTCTCTCTCTCTCTCTCTCTCTCTCTCTCTCTCTCTCTCTCTCTCTCTCTCTCTCTTCTCTGCCGGTGTGTGTGTGTGTGTGTGTGTGTGTGTGTGTGTGTGTGTTAATCGTGACACACTTTTCGCCGGTACTATCTAGTCCTGAGAAAACAGACCACACGTTATCAGCATCTTGTTTCCTTTAGAAAGAAATATGTTTATAAGATAATGATTAATGGACTGGCAAGTCAGATTTTAATTGATAACTCTCTCTCTCTCTCTCTCTCTCTCTCTCTCTCCTCTCTCTCTCTCTCTCCGTCTCTCTCTCTCTCTCTCTCTCTCTCTCTCTCTCTCATATCTGTCTCTCTATCTCGTCTCTCATTTAGTCTCAACATACATAAAGCGCCAAAGCAAAGTGATTCTTCTGAGCGATGATATTAACAAAGGAAACTTAAAATTGATACAATACATTAAAAGTTTATTTTAGTGTCATGTCAGGACTAAACCAGCAGCTGAGAGACAGAAATGTAAAACTGACCAATTAAAAAATTAAGCAATGCATTTAAATCAACAAACCTGTCATATGTTAATTATTTTATTACATAATCAACGCCTCTTATTTATTTCATATTCATAAAATAAAATGCAAAGAAATGAATAACACGATGAATAGCCCACCTAAACCACAATAATTACCACACAAAATGATAATATGGACGCACGGTATAAGAAAGATAGTCAGAACATCTTTGTTGATATTATGTTAAATGGCATAATATCCCCTGATATCTTAATGGAATCGTCCGACACGTGCACGCCAACTGAGAGATTCGGAAGTGCATGTGGCGATATCTGTGTACTTCATATGTCTGTAAAGTAATCATGGTCCAATAAAACCAGGTCGTGCCATGTTTATTTATTTACAAAGAACATGTATTTGTTTGTGTTTAAGGACAGTAAAACACCAAATAATCTTACATTCTTACTTTACGTTTACACGACAAAACAATAAAATCATTGGCGTAAAAACATGAAACAGTAAAACATATGAGACACGGAAACCGTTCAATGATGAGTAGGCCGAAGTATCTGCCTTATTGATGGTAAGTTACTTTTTGGCTACCATCGAAGTATCTGTCTTAAAAACAGTTAAGTTAGTTTTTGGTAAATGCTGCCATCCTTCAGTCTAGAATAAAGATCTGATCATATTACGAGACTTCATGGCTGTTCAATAATAATTTGATCAGTGTAACCAGACTTATGATAACTGATCTATGTTTAATTCGGGGACGCGTCCTCCGCGGTCTGTTAGTGAAATCTGACACCCAGCTGACTCTGAGCTGATCAGTGGTATGATTCGATTGAACTCAGCAGTTATATCGATTTTTATCCGATAATTAGATAAGGATCAAATGTCTAACTGACTTAGGGTATATCAAAATACCGTGCGTACACACCAGCGTGCATCCCGAGATGTTACGAGTAACGCGTAATAAAATGATACAGTCCAGAATCATAAAGAGAATACAGTAACACTGACCATACTACCGAACAAACTGACTGGTGGCTTTCTTCACTTTGTATTGGTAATGATCTCTTACCAGTATTCTCACGGGGTACCATATGAGCCTGAGACCCTTACCGTCAGCCTAGACCACCTGTACCAACGTGAATCTGTTTTTTTCCCTAGATATATGGTCCCAATACAGTTTTCCCTATTTGATCCCCTATCGTCCAGATTTGTGCATATTAATACGACGTGTTCTAAGGATGCTACCGTGGTTTCAATCAACTGCGGAGTTAGCCATTGTATGATACATCGTTCGATGTAATTTTTGAAAAAAACTAATGGGTCCTATTTGGGATCCCAAGGTCTAGCACTTACAATTTTTAATAAGAAAATGAATTGAAAACTTAACCAGTGCGCTAGGTAAAATCAGCATTTATCAGTATAGAAGGTTATAGAAACTAAACTAAACACTTGGGTCATACACACATATGACATTTGTTTAGATTTTTTCAAAATATTTTACATTTAAATCCGTATATTAAAAGATAAAAAAGTCCCAATAGGTATAATCCGACACGTAGGGTAAAGTGTAAAGGTTTTATATACAGTTATATATAATCCGACACGGAGGGTAAAGTGTAAAGGTTTTATATACAGTTATATATGATTATATAGTTAATGTATTTATGTACTGTACGTGTATCTGTTTTTATGTCTTACAAATGTATTACTGATCTTTAGACATCACAGAAGTGTGTCTGATCCGTGTATTAACGGGATTATATATGATATACACCCGTCGAAAGTTTAACACTGAACAAACGAAAATGTGTCAAAGTTCGAGTTCCGAATGGCCTAGATATCGATAACTGGTGACCGAAAAACACAGCTAACTGGAGACTCGGGGGTGAGCTACAGATTTGCGGGTTCTTACTACATGTAATTCGTTAGGTCAGTGTTAAACTTTCGACAGGTCTGTACTGTAGATCCATGATGTATATATTACCAGATTAACCAAGTCTATATCTAATGTGTAACATCTCCCTTCTTAAAATATGTACTCAAAATAAATGTTATAAACTTCGTGTTAAAAACATAAAAAACACGCTCTGAAAACATTACACAAAGTTAACAAGTAACATGTACTGTTAACTATACTTGATACAAATGATTCGGGGGGGGGGGGGTGTCTACCTATGAGAGTAAAGGATAAAGCCTAACTTAAAACTTGAATCGCTGTTAATCTGCGTCTTGAAGTTATCATCGGTGTACTGGCCACCACAGGGATCATCCTCTAGTTGTCCCGTGAAGCTCTTCTAGCCACCCTGCATGTGGTTTCTGATCCCCGTGGAGCCGAAGTTTTAAGGCATAACCTATAACTAAACCGTCTTGTGCTTGTGTGCAACGTGAAGAAAAATGCAAACATCACATGTCGTTCCTAGATCTACACATGTGTAAACAGCAATAGCAAACTATAACGTATTTTAGCGGTGTACTTATTTTAGCGACGATACGCGGGTAACGATAGTGTTTATAGCCAACAACAAATCAAATACGACCATAGTACACAAGGTGAACTGTGTCATGGTGAGGTTAACCATGATTTACGCTAATTCAAGTCCAAGTAAATTTACCCAAATTTAATTCGCGCTAATATTCGTACATGCTAAAATTAAAAACATGTACAGCATGTTAAAGACATATTCAGTATGTGCTAACGTACAGTCGAATCTGTCTATAAAGGCCATCCAAGGGAACCAGTAAAAGTGGCTTTTATGGGCAGGTGGCCTTTATCATATACAAGTTCAAATAATATGAATAAAGAACAACTGGAATACAATTATACTGGCCTTTATAAGAGGCGGCCCTTATATAGAGGTGGCCTTTAGGGCAGGTTGGACTGTACATGTAACTGTTAGAAGTAACCAATGGATACCATACTTTAGAAGCTACATGCCACAGTCATCGGAGGACAAACGTCATTACAAGACAAAGTTTCGAACCGTCCATTGTGATATTTTCTCCAGACCTACGACTCGTATTTTACACCAATACAACAAAAACGGTTCGCTTTCTGGGTGCAAACCGAAAATAATTAAACCTAGTACACTTATTCTGAATTAAATGTCGCTGGTTAAACCAAAGGACAGATGTACAACATTAAAGTACAAAGAGTAAACATAAAGTATTCAAATATAACATGTATTTGCTAACTCAGACATATCAATGCTAACTTAGGTATTACAGGACTAATGGAGACTAACGGAGACAAGTAAATCACCTCACGACGTCACACGTAATAATTATGGTGTCATGTAGACAAGACAAAATAACAACAGGAGTAACGTATAGCCGGAAGACATGTCCCCCTCCCAGCAGGAGGGACACCCCTCTCACTTAACACATACGGTCGACCGTAACTAAATTATAAATATTACATTAGTGTCATCCAAGTCCACGTTCTGAAATATCAGTATGGTTTTGGCTTTATTATTTACATTCATTTACTTTCAATGTTTATAAAGAGAGTCCAAGTTTTAATCATCAAAATATCTAATAGTGATATTAATATGATCAATTTTTGACATTACATCTTTCATGATTGAAGATTTGAATTTCTAGGGTACCTCAAGATTTATTTTTTAAGAACAACAATTCTATTCATAAGCCAAGCCTGACTGCGCATATTCTACGAAAACCATTCTTCGTTTTCAAACAATTCTTTTATTATTTGACTTTTCATATAAGAAATTTGAATCTAAATATACATCGAGTGGTTTAGCTATCATATGAATACCACTGACACCAAGACCCTCCCCGACCTGAGATATTCCAAAAATACTCATGATTATAGGGAAAAAACGCATAAACCGACAAATTTTGAAACATTAATTTAGTTTTGAATTTGTAAATAAAACATATTACCATCATTCATTAATTTTACTTATTAAAAAAAAGTTAATAAATTTTGGTGAGCAACAGCCACACCAACAAAAGAAGTAACGTTATACGATGCACTTGTGTCACCTCCTTAAACCACTTGTATATGAAAATTAACAGAAATAATTGATCCGAAATCTTTATATTTAATCCAGTCAGTTGGTAATATATGCACTGTATCCGGCTGTCATTTCAGCATTTATTTAACTCTGTTTGAACAAGTATTTGAGTTTGGATTTCATTTTATCACAAATTTGTGTTTCTTTGTTTTAGTTAACAGAAAATTACTAAATGTATACATTAATCTAGTGCAATATTTGTATAGTATAACTAGCGACATGTCATACACATTGTAAATGTCACTGGTACTGTTTTGTTAATTATCAGGACACGTGCCAGTATTTGTTGAAGTGTACAAGCACACTGTGTGTAAAAGTTGTGGACACTGGAAAACATATATGCACGAGTTCGCCTGGCTGGCTTGACTTAACTGGACACGATAAGAAATAATTTGTCCTTCCCTCCCCTCTGGGGATAACATACAACCTAGACTCTGTCATATTGACCAGGTTACGTAATAACATCACACCTCTAACCTCAAACCTTATAATATCATATATTCGATTTTATCTGGATAATGCTTGGTCAATGTCTTTAATTAAATTCTTTATTAACCTTCAGTAAACTCAGGATACAAAAGTACCTTGTCAACAGTATACTACTTATATATATACACCAGTCACAAGAAACTAAAGTGTCCCCTAAAGTTAAAAATAATATCTGATCAGATGGTTACTCCCTTCCGTTAGCTAATGTCGGCTATTTATCATCTCTTGCCAGTGTTGTCTCCGGCGGCTCTTTGTTTTAGATATCATCATTATCCGGACCACATATTTAATTATATTTCACCTTCTCTAACCCCGTTCATTTTCTTATACAAATAAACTTTATAATAGCAGGTTTTATTGTTCTAAATGATCTAATTTTGACTCAACATCCTCCCAATATTTCACCTTTTGTTTGTGTCATCAATTTGTACATTCTCTCTCTCTCTCTCTCTCTCTCTCTCTCTCTCTCTCTCTCTCTCTCTCTCTCAAATTTTACAGCACTAGACGGCCGTTTCGACATACAATTCATAAGTACAATTAAATGCAGTTTAACGTTTACTATGAAGTGACCGTGTGTGTGTGTGTGTGTGTGTGTGTGTGTGTGTGTGTGATCGAATAATTTTTTTTATAAAGATGCTGCATATACATGTTTTAATGTATTATTATTTTAAAGCCGCTTAAACGCATCTTAAAATGGTTAAATCATTGAATTTACAACACAAGCATCAAACAATATTGAAAATGCTCAGAATTGCTACTGAATTCTTACCAAGCTTTTTGTTGGTCAAAATGTTGAGCTACTGCATACCCAAACATACTACCCGTCTCCCCTCTGTGTATCTTAGGTTGTTCTACATCCAAATTAAAGGCTGTTGCTGAATCTAAAAATAATCCAAATGTACCACAAATAGTCCAGAAGAAAAGAACTTCACAAAAACTAAAAACTTTTGTTTTATAACTATAACTTCTCAATATTCTACAGCTAATCCGTAAAACTTTGTTCCACATTTTGAAAATTTAAACTTAAATAATTCCACAAATAAAGAATAAATAATAAATAACAACAAAATTTAAAATATTTCCAACTAGTTCTCCTCTTGAAACTTCACCATATCTAAGAAGAGTATATCCTTTTCAAAATGTGCCAGGCGGATGAGTCCATTTTATCAATAGGGTTATTTCGAAATCAGTATCTGCATCTTGGAGCACCATATATAGATAACGGTTACTCGGACCGTCTCTGACTCATTCATAAAATCAGTTATAGAGGATGAAAGAACTTCCCGCCGTCTTCTGACTTCAGGGGGTAATTTATTATTTTGATATGCTATTTAGTGCAGTAGAGCGAACTGGGGATCATTTATTAAACGATATTTCGTTAAAACGTTTTAATTTAAACTCCTTAAGATTAAACACAAACTTAAATTGGAATACTTCTGATTCAAGTATCATCACCAAATGACATAATACGTAACTGTATATGTCCAAAACAAAAGACGTTTTATCAAAACTGAATCTTTACGAAAATAGAATTAATTTTGCCCGGAAAGCCCGGGTGATTTTATAAAATAGTCTCCTTTTTCCTGAGAAAAAAAACGGGGGTCGAAAATGACGAATTTGTCTTTTCACACGTAAACACAGGAAAACACTTGTAAAGATGTAACGTTTGAAAGTAAATGTTTATAAATAGCTGGATTAACACAAAAATAAACTTATCTTGAAATATAGACTGCCTCCGCACACACAATCGAATGATCGCGGTTTATTTATTTATTTATTTATTTATTTATTTATTTATTTATTTATTTATATTAGAAATGTAAATGTGAGACCGTGATTTGGATCACGGGTATAAATGTGTCAGTTCAGTAAATTTTAATGTAAAGTTTCTGTACACTGTTATTGATATAACTAAACAAATTTATCATTCAAAATATAAAGAACTTCGGGATTAAGCATTAGCAATCTATGAAGGAAAATGACCGTAACACAGGCACTTGTTATCTTGTAATGGAACTCTAATAGTTGTGAAGGGATTAAGTTGAGTTGAGTAATGGTGTTTAACGTCCCATTCAATGATATTTCACTTATATCAAGCCGTTGTGAAGGAATTTATCTTTAAAATTGATGTGTTGATTCTTCAGTCCCACAATGATTCAAGTTACGTGCACGATAGATTAATATTATAAGCGGGTGTATCCGGGTTCGGAATCAATAAGATTTATGTGGTGTTAAAAGATAGTATTGTTATATTATTCTGATGACTGACTAATTCAAAACATAAACATGTTTACTATATATGTCAGATATACGGAAACCCTGACCTGCCTGAATACCGAGTCAGGCTATTATATACCGGAAATACGGGACATACAGACCGGAAATACGGGAAATCAAGGTCAGATGAATCTTGGGTGGAGCTGTTGATTGGCCACAAGTCAAACCGTATGGAAGCTCCGGAAATTATTTTAGCTTTGTGTCAAATAAAGCAACAAGTGTTTATGTAAATACATTATAAACAAATCATCGTTTTATATGAAAAAAAACCCGTTTAAACGCGTTTCATGATTGTCCAAAATGTTGTTTTTCAATGTTTTGTCCCAATTTTGTATATATTACTTGAGTTATGTATTAGTAAAGTTTTATTTAATATTATCATGTATCTCAGTATTGAATGAATAGATGAAAACTCGGATCTTGACACCTCAAGTTCCATTGTGTAATTGTAACTCGGTCTGTTTAGTTAATATTTATCTCATTGAAGACTAAACAGTCACTGGTCATCTTAACCTTTAGTTCAGCTAAATACAGAATGAGTAAGAAGATAGTATATAACTCAAATCCTAATATGAATATACAAACCGTGTCAGTGAGAAAATGCTGTATGATTGATCTATTTATAAGAGTTACCTCGCTTACAGCACCTAAAATTAAAGGCAGTTCCGAGATGGCATAGATGGATAAACGAAACGTCAATTTGACAAACACTGTTTATATACAGATACCTGTTATATAGAGACCATTGCGTTCACTTTATCGATATATGTCATATACCACTTTTGATGATTAAATTTAAAAAAGTGGATATGCAAAACCGAGAAAGACATTTTCAGTCAAAAAGCAAGAACTTGGTAACAGACAATGGAACACACACGACACAATACAAACTAGTTAACACAAGACAACATTATGTACTAAAATGGTTAAGAGGAAATGAAATCATTATATAGTATTATCTAAATACAATGGCCATTACTTAAAGGTGGTCAACTAAAACAGGTTCCACTGTAAATTCTCTATATCTTAATCAGTTTCCTGTGACTACCCGGATGATATGTATACGACATGTAGGAGTGGGTGGCTTTTTTTTGTTTTGTTTTTAAATGTTTAACTATATGCTTTACAACTGAAATATTTTAAATAGAAAAGCGTTAAATAGAGAATGAGTCACGTGTAACATTACACTATTAATGTTTTAAACATTGACATAGATCTTAAAAGTACGGCAGCCAAGGCGTGCCAGACTCAGCGATCTGTTGTTGATTACCCTTTCGTGGGCTGAATTATTACGTGGCAGGTGTAGCTAGCTAAACAGGAGGTGGTTACCCTTCCGAAGCACTCGGCCTCACTTTCCTAGTGGAAGTTCACATGTCTAACCTAACTTGTCAGTTCCAAAGCTTTAACATTTCTTCTAGATTGTGATTCGGACATGGACTAGTATGTTTGTTTTTTATAATTACAACTAAAAACCAGTACAATAATGAAGTTCCTATTGTTTGGTTAAAAGTACCTATTTTTGACACAGGATCGAATAAGTCTAGTGGTAAAAAGCGAACACTTGCAGATCACAGCGCTTCTCACTGTCTAGATTCGAACCCCACTCGGGACAGATCCTAGTTAGAAAATTTATCAATTCACTAGCGACTTGCTTTGAAGGTCGGGCTCTGAGATGGTTGATCCTTGATTCAATGAAGCTGTATCATTTAGTTTGGTAACTGCGTTTGAAGTTTCTTTATGTTCATATATTTTGACGTCAAGTACATAAATGAATGTTTAACAAGTAACATGTGTGGAGTGTGGGTGGGTGAACTAGAGGGTAGTGTCGCTGCTTCTCGTCATAACAATACACACATTTTTGTGTATTGCTGTATATAGTTATAATGGCAGATAATCCTCCGAGATTTAAGTATTTGTAATACACTATTAAGCTGTATAGTTATTATTGAGTAAGAAGACGGGGATAATCCGATACAAAAAGGATTAACTAGACCGAATAACCTGCCGGCAAAGATTTTGAAATATTTTGATTTTGGTAAACTTGTACTTGAACTTGTGTAACGGGAGGAAGAAAACACTTGAAAAATCATCTTCTTCATCAAGTGAACGGCTGAGGATCGAAGCCAGCCCTTCCGGTTGAAAAGCTAGCGTTCTACCAAAAGGCTAAAAGATCCAAACCAGAAAATCTGGTAGTAATTCACTCTTTTATATCTACAATATACAACACTACAAAACCGCGACTAGCTAAGTCCTGCTACACTAAAACTATCGTAAAGGCAGAAATTTCGGCCTAGAGGATTAACGGATTATCTAACAAACTGTTTGTCCTGTATAACAGGAATGGCTGATAGATGAACTTTGGTTGATTTTCTGTATTTAGTAATGTATATACCGTTATAACTATAGACTTTATCTGTAAAATGGATTCTGGGGTGAAATTATTGTGTTATTTATTTATTATTATCAATTTATTCAGTTTTGGTAAGTTAGTTTTATTTTCTCTCGACATCCTTCAACATAATCGAATGAACACACACACACACACACACACACACACACACACACACACACGCTTTCTGATAATATGTTACAATAATATTGGTTAGTATTTTGTAATTTATGTTTCATTCAAAATATCGCCTGGTATTCGTTTTATCACAATCCATGGTCAGTTATGGAACACAGAATCTTCCATTTACTGGGACAGCTGTTGTCTGACATGGTTTGTTATATAATTATAATATGTTTCTTTTTTATTTAGGACTTGGTATCGACTGCTGGGTATGTACGAGTTCCGATGATGGGTGTGGTGAAGAAATCAACAGTGTTACTCTACAATCCAACCTCAAAACGGGCTCAGGGTGTAAAGCTTGTGGCAAAGACTTCAAATCTCTTGGAACATGTAAGACCCCCCCCCGTATCTCCCTCTCTCACACACACACACACACACACACACACACACACACACACACACGGTATGGTTCCAATAACCAGTGATATGGTTCAAGTACATACAAGTTTGTAGGTTCCCTTATCATTCCACTTTTTAAGCACCAGCGAAAACTCGTACACATCGTTTTACACAAAATTCACATACGTATTATAACCGTGTTAATTTTACAGCACTAGATGGTCGTTTCGGAATACAATCATTAGTGCTTGCACCAAAACTGTGAAAAACAATTTTATAATTAAATCATAATATTATAACATTTGTGTACTTTCAGTGTTTAGCATAGTGGAGCGGACCTGTTTAACAACATCCTCCGATACTTGTACTAACAACCTCGGTTACGGATCCTGTACATGTTCTACAACGTTCTGTAATGGTCAGACAGGGAGACACACTTACTCCAACATTGTTTTAACATTAATATGTTCAATTGTGTTATGTATTGTAAACTTCGTATAATAATTGATGGAACGATGGATTAAAACAAACAAAACATTGAACAACAAGAACAGTGAATGTGTTGCATTTGTTAGGTTAAATCTAGTATAGCTATCAGACAAGGTGACATACTTACTCTGCGCTTGTTTTAATAATAATTTGTTATTTTTGTAACTTTTTGTAAACACAAAAGTTCATTTTGTCATTGACTAGGCAGTTTATTGAAGAAGTTTATATAATTTATTCACCAGTTTATACTCAATTCGATTAAGCAGTGGATAGTCATGTAGATATACTAGTATTAGCTAGTGTAAATGACTATGTTTTACTTAAAACAAACTTAATGGATGTTTTTTTTCAAATTAAAATTATAATCATGCTTAATAAGATTTGTTTAAAAAGTACCAGCTCACAGATCACTATGCCTCTCACGACTTGCAGGTTCAAATCCTACTTGGGCGATCCTATTGGAAAAAGTTTAACAGTCAGCTCACTTAAAGAAAGTTGGTTGTTTACTTTAGATACACCCGCCTCTCCACTATCCCAGATTTGCTTTCATTGAAAAATATTGACCAGGAGGGAATTTTATTATCATTTGTATAACGTTGGTATTAAATCTAGAATTTTCCAAGTATTGGTCAATAATTTATAGACAATATTATAATTATTAATTGTATGTTTTCAATAAACGCAAGTAAGGTTTAATTTGTTTTGTTTTGTAATTTAATGTTGAAATTGAATGTGTATTGTGAACATGCTGTACTGTAGTGTACTTGACGATAGCCAGAACTACAATAAACATGCATGCCAAAACAGTATGAACTGTCATATATATGTACCAATTTTTTTAATCTATTTCATGATTATCTTTTTTAAAAAAGGTAAATGACAAAACAGAAACAAGGCTGTACAAGACCCTCTGGACAAACACCCAGATCTGTATATAATGACAGGATGGTATATTGGTTAAAGTAGATTTTACAGTCAAGGCGCTCTACATCTCTAAATAATTGTTTTACTATTTAACACCGCTACTTGAACTCCTGACATGCTTGTGTCTGTTTGTTTCTTCGGTTATTCGTCTCGGGTAATAGGGGCTTTTCCTTCCGGAGCACCCGGTCTCACTTTTCTTGTGGAAGTTCACGTGTTTGACTTAACATGTAGTTTCATAGTTTTTTCTTTGTTTTGATATTGTAATTTGGATATGGACTAATATATTTGATGTTTATTTATTGTATTTGTCTGCTTTGGGACAATATAATAAGGTGCTTTGCCATCATTTGTTGAGCCTTCATGCACTCTTACTCTTAAACGAGTTTAGACTTTAGACAGAGCAATGGTAACGGAGTTGGGAAAATAAAAAAAAAACAAATTGAATAATTGGAAAAACTTAAATATGCGTGTCAGTATGAGCTTGTTGAAAAGGTTTATACAATGTCTGGACATGGATTTGTTGGTAAACTTACACGAAGGTCAGTACTGACGAAATTATCTGTCATGCCAAATATTATAGAAAGTTCCATTACGCACATGTTAAATTTGGTTGCCATAAGCCAGCTTATGTTTCCGGGAAAAACAACTGACAAATCCATAGACATGACATTATTACATGGACGTGTCCGCAGAAACAGTATTTTTCCTCTAAAATGTAGTTTATTAGCATCCGGACCTATGGTCATTGCAGAATGCAGAATGCCATAAAAACTGCCATATTCTGATTATGAATGCATTATGACCTAGCAAAACCGACGAAGAAATAAAACATAAATACAGTCAAACCTGTCTATAAAGGCCACCCAAGGGAACCAGTAAAAGTGGCCTTATGGACAGGTGGCCTTTATATACAGGTTCAAATAATATGAATAAAGAACAATTGGGATACAGTTCTACTGGCCTTTATTAGCAGGTGACCTTTATATATAGAGGTTGCTTTTTAAGGCAAGTTGGATTGTAAATCTAAATGTTTTTTTCGTTCAATTAGAAAAAAATAGAAAGGCCACAAGTTTATTATTGCTGAATTTAGAATTTACAGCATATTTAAATGTGATGACATTGTAATATCTATATACATTGTAATATCTGGGTACATTTGATGATGAGATAACTGATTAGGGATTATGTTTGTATTAATCAAGTGACCGGTGTAATCTACCCGGAGATAAACATGTCCATCACGCAGACATACTAACACCTGATGTAAAAACTAACCATCGGTTATTAAGAAAAATGGGATCTGGTTACCATGGTTACATATACTCTTTAGTTGTGATGTGTGTGTTATGTTTTGGATACGTGTCGGGTCAAGGTCAGTGTACAAAGATCGATTCGTGCACGTGTTCAATGGATGGAGCCGGGGAAATTAACCTGCATGATCTCGACGCTGGTGGTGGAAATGCCAAGTGAGTATAATTTCAAAATGACAAAGTGTTTACCAATGATATTTGTTTCTGAAGTTAGAACCTGTTTCTAAAGATATAGGTACTCCCTAGATATCAAAATGAAAACAGTTACCCCGTATTACCATTTATACTTTGACAAGAATGACCAAAGGGTTACCACCAATCGCAAGACATGAAGATGAAAATATGCACCGTGGTGATTAACAGTTATTAAAGCTAAAACTTTTTATTAAATAAGTAAAGAATAAAACCAACACTTTATAACTTATTGTCGGCTTTAGACATCCGTGGATCATAATAGCGCTAAGTATGTTGTTTTAAAACTGCCTTAGAGCTCTAACCATATGATATATTATACGGCGATTGCTAGATCTATCATATTTTGTATATAATCATCATATATCCTGAATATATTACATCAGAAAAGTAAAACAAGAAATAAGATGTACATGCGACACAGTTACCTACATTGTGAGTTATGCCCCTTTAATTATTTTATGTTATTGCAGATTTAGTGATCTGTTTGCGACTGATAACTGGTATTACTCGTTTAATCCATGTTCATCATTTAATAAAGGTTCCTGTAGTGGTGCCGCGGTAAGTTGACTTAACTCGTACTAAAAATGTCTGAAGTAACGCTTAAACCATCTCGAGTAAGATATGTCGATCACGTGACTTAGGAAGAGTATTTACTTATTTCAAAAATTGCTTTTACTAATATGTCACCAAAATCAAACAATCTCAAAACTAAGTAAAAACTTTGAAACTGGCATATTAGGTTAAACTTCCACCAGTTAATTGAGGCCGGATGCGCCGGAAGCGTAAGCACCTACTGCCTTAAACATTATATGGCGATTTTAATTTCAAAGTATACAAACAAAACACAAAAGTTCTCATTGGTATTTTATGTTGTAGTGTTTTGTTCACAAGTATTTTGTTACAACATTGATATAATGTTTCATTTGATATTATTATCTTAGATGGCACACGTGATTTGTTGCACACCCTGCTTAGCTCGCTTTCAGAGACCCCTCCTTTTCTTTTATCTTCGATACAAAATGCTAAGCTTATACATATGTATGGTATTTTTACTGTAGGCTTGTCAGAGTAACTTTGACGGAAGTGAAAGTTACACCATAGCAACCGCTGACACAGCAGACTTCGGATTTGATGGCGTGAATGTTTATCTTGCCTACACTGGACCCGGGGACGGATCCGGAAACGTTAGGTCAGTATCCAATAGATGAAAACTCTCTGATCTAATTGGCTGATAAAAACCCTACTTTCTCCGATCTGATTGGCTGACAAATAAAATACTTTCCCCTATCTGATTGGCTGATAAATAGCCTACTTTCTCACTTCCGTCTGTTCTATTTCATCCAATTTACCTTTCCTCAGAGTTTTATTGTAACTTACAGAACTTTATTACATTATCTTAAGATTTGAAACAGACCTTAATTGAACATCAGTACTCGTTCATCCAATTATACACATCATACGGATTATTTTATGCTGAAAGTCATTAGTAATATATAATCAGACACAATCATATCGGTCACTTCTACATTTACTCCAGTACCCGTCTAAAGTATCAATGGCCCCAGGTCCAAATAGGTGTTTGTCTCGTCTGTCGTCTTGTTTGACTGTTCCTATTATTGACTTGTATTGCGCTGTGTTTGATAATGTTGATCGTTTCTTAATTGCGCTGTGTTTGATAATGTTGATCGTTTCTTCCGTTAACTTGTTTTATGCCCTGTTCTTGGTTCCGTTTACTGTTGCCGGATAATGTTTTCAGTTACAAATTTCTATTTTTCATTCCTCTATATATACAGGTTAACAACAGTAGACCTTGTATGTGATCCTAATGCAGAAGATCCGTTTATCGTAGCTAATGGAGAATCTTTACCATTGTATTATGTGAGTATATTATATAAAAACAAACACGTCAGACCATCTCTAAATTATAACCACAAAGTTCTGTTTATAACAGTGTACTCTGTATTCGAAAACTGTGGTATTTGTTATAGCAAACAGCATTGACATGGAAATTCTATGCACGAATTTACCCTTCATTATTACACAGTACTTAAAATGTTTATATTGATTGGATTAATTGTGCTAACATTACATGCGTATTGGCACTAATGTCCGCCCAAAGTCAGGAGTTTTACAATCAGTGTTACCAACATGCCTTTAGCTTTTCTTGTCTTGCTTGGGGTAACTGTATTGTCTCTTTGAATTCTGGTTGTTGCCAAGTACATCCCTTTTCAGTTACAAACTTAGTTTTATGTTTCAATTGAAAGACTTTTTGTTTTAAATTCAAACATGTAATTCAGCTTTCTATATAAATGTATATGACATGACAAAATCTGTTTTAATTGTTTTAACGTATTTAACGCTAAACTGTATTTGGTTTTAATTAAAGTCATTTACATTAACTACAAAATGTGCGTGCCCAGGCGTGTGCGCTGGACGTATTGGACCTAGTGGAGCCGGAGAGGAAGGTATTAGTGCAGGATCTGTGCTCTGTATCATGTAAGTTATGTTCATAATTATTTCATATCAGATTTGTAACATTTGATTCCATTGGGTAAAATCAGATCACGCGGTAAAACTACTAGGGTGTATTGACCAAGCGGGCAATACACAAACTTTCAAAATTTATGGACTATCCTCTGACCAGGATATGGACCA
This sequence comes from Anadara kagoshimensis, assembly GCA_021292105.1. Taxonomy (NCBI): domain Eukaryota; kingdom Metazoa; phylum Mollusca; class Bivalvia; order Arcoida; family Arcidae; genus Anadara; species Anadara kagoshimensis. Next base: position 41,382,558 of record CM037872.1, on the reverse strand, counting down.
GGGCCATAGCAAAGTGACGGTCTATATCGTGGCACTGGACCAGTCCACAAATCTTGATAGTGTCCTGTACATTAGTTCATATTGCTCAAATAATTCATTTAGGGGCATTGCCAATATGAATGAAGTTTTTTAATAGTACTATAGCTGTCAGTACACTTTGTTGTGGTACTCTGACACATTTTGATTCTGTTTGTAAGTTTCAATCTTCGCTTTTGTTACAGTATATTAATCTTAAAAGATAGTAGACTTAATTACTCTGTCCGATGTATTTAAGGTTGTCCTTCATAATCTGTCTTCCACACTTCCATGTTCATAAAAGATAGTAGGCTTAATTACCCTGCTCGATGTATTTAAGGTTGTCCTTCATAATCTGTCTTCCACACTTCCATGTTCATAAAAGATAGTAGACTTAATTACCCTGCCCGATGTATTTAAGGTTGTCCTTCATAATCTGTCTTCCACACTTCCATGTTCATAAAAGATAGTAGACTTAATTACCCTGCTCGATGTATTTAAGGTTGTCCTTCATAATCTGTCTTCCACACTTCCATGTTCATAAAAGATAGTAGACTTAATTACCCTGCCCGATGTATTTAAGGTTGTCCTTCATAATCTGTCTTCCACACTTCCATGTTCATAAAAGATAGTAGACTTAATTACCCTGCCCGATGTATTTAAGGTTGTCCTTCATAATCTGTCTTCCACAGTTCCATGTTCATAAAAGATAGTAGACTTAATTACCCTGCTCGATGTATATACGATTGTCCTTCATAATCTGTCTTCCACACTTCCATGTTCATAAAAGATAGTAGACTTAATTACCCTGCTCGATGTATTTAATGTTGTCCTTCATAATCTGTCTTCCACAGTTCCATGTTCATAAAAGATAGTAGACTTAATTACCCTGCTCGATGTATTTAATGTTGTCCTTCATAATCTGTCTTCCACAGTTCCATGTTCATAAAAGATAGTAGACTTAATTACCCTGCTCGATGTATATACGATTGTCCTTCATAATCTGTCTTCCACACTTCCATGTTCATAAAAGATAGTAGACTTAATTACCCTGCTCGATGTATTTAATGTTGTCCTTCATAATCTGTCTTCCACACTTCCATGTTCATAAAAGATAGTAGGCTTAATTACCCTGCTCGATGTATTTACGATTGTCCTTCATAATCTGTCTTCCACACTTCCATGTTCATAAAAGATAGTAGGCTTAATTACCCTGTCCGATGTATTTACGGTTGTCCTTCATACATCTGTCTTCCACAGTTCCATGTTCATAAAAGATAGTAGGCTTAATTACCCTGTCCGATGTATTTACGGTTGTCCTTCATACATCTGTCTTCCACAGTTCCATGTTTAGACTTAATTACCCTGCTCGATGTATTTAAGGTTGTCCTTCATAATCTGTCTTCCACAGTTCCATGTTCATAAAAGATAGTAGACTTAATTACCCTGCTCGATGTATATACGATTGTCCTTCATAATCTGTCTTCCACACTTCCATGTTCATAAAAGATAGTAGGCTTAATTACCCTGTCCGATGTATTTACGGTTGTCCTTCATACATCTGTCTTCCACAGTTCCATGTTCATAAAAGATAGTAGGCTTAATTACCCTGTCCGATGTATTTACGGTTGTCCTTCATACATCTGTCTTCCACAGTTCCATGTTTAGACTTAATTACCCTGCTCGATGTACTTAAGGTTGTCCTTCATAATCTGTCTTCCACAGTTCCATGTTCATAAAAGATAGTAGACTTAATTACCCTGTCCGATGTATTTACGGTTGTCCTTCATACATCTGTCTTCCACAGTTCCATGTTCATAAAAGATAGTAGACTTAATTACCCTGCCCGATGTATTTAAGGTTGTCCTTCATACATCTGTCTTCCACAGTTCCATGTTCATAAAAGATAGTAGACTTAATTACCCTGCCCGATGTATTTACGGTTGTCCTTCATACATCTGTCTTACACAGTTCCATGTTCATAAAAGATAGTAGACTTAATTACCCTGCCCGATGTATTTAAGGTTGTCCTTCATACATCTGTCTTCCACAGTTCCATGTTCATAAAAGATAGTAGACTTAATTACCCTGCTCGATGTATTTACGGTTGTCCTTCATAATCTGTCTTCCACACTTCCATGTTCATAAAAGATAGTAGGCTTAATTACCCTGCTCGATGTATTTAAGGTTGTCCTTCATAATCTGTCTTCCACACTTCCATGTTCATAAAAGATAGTAGGCTTAATTACCCTGCTCGATGTATTTAAGGTTGTCCTTCATAATCTGTCTTCCACACTTCCATGTTCATAAAAGATAGTAGGCTTAATTACCCTGCTCGATGTATTTAAGGTTGTCCTTCATACATCTGTCTTCCACAGTTCCATGTTTATAAAAGATAGTAGACTTAATTACCCTGCCCGATGTATTTAAGGTTGTCCTTCATACATCTGTCTTCCACAGTTCCATGTTTATAAAAGATAGTAGACTTAATTACCCTGCCCGATGTATTTAAGGTTGTCCTTCATACATCTGTCTTCCACAGTTCCATGTTTATAAAAGATAGTAGACTTAATTACCCTGCCAGATGTATTTAAGGTTGTCCTTCATAATCTGTCTTCCACAGTTCCATGTTCATAAAAGATAGTAGACTTAATTACCCTGCCCGATGTATTTAAGGTTGTCCTTCATACATCTGTCTTCCACAGTTCCATGTTTATAAAAGATAGTAGACTTAATTACCCTGCCCGATGTATTTAAGGTTGTCCTTCATAATCTGTCTTCCACAGTTCCATGTTCATAAAAGATAGTAGACTTAATTACCCTGCCCGATGTATATACGATTGTCCTTCATAATCTGTCTTCCACAGTTCCATGTTCATAAAAGATAGTAGACTTAATTACCCTGCTCGATGTATTTAATGTTGTCCTTCATAATCTGTCTTCCACAGTTCCATGTTCATAAAAGATAGTAGACTTAATTACCCTGCTCGATGTATATACGATTGTCCTTCATAATCTGTCTTCCACACTTCCATGTTCATAAAAGATAGTAGACTTAATTACCCTGCTCGATGTATTTAATGTTGTCCTTCATAATCTGTCTTCCACACTTCCATGTTCATAAAAGATAGTAGGCTTAATTACCCTGCTCGATGTATTTACGATTGTCCTTCATAATCTGTCTTCCACACTTCCATGTTCATAAAAGATAGTAGGCTTAATTACCCTGTCCGATGTATTTACGGTTGTCCTTCATACATCTGTCTTCCACAGTTCCATGTTCATAAAAGATAGTAGGCTTAATTACCCTGTCCGATGTATTTACGGTTGTCCTTCATACATCTGTCTTCCACAGTTCCATGTTCATAAAAGATAGTAGACTTAATTACCCTGCCCGATGTATTTAAGGTTGTCCTTCATACATCTGTCTTCCACAGTTCCATGTTCATAAAAGATAGTAGACTTAATTACCCTGCCCGATGTATTTACGGTTGTCCTTCATACATCTGTCTTACACAGTTCCATGTTCATAAAAGATAGTAGACTTAATTACCCTGCCCGATGTATTTAAGGTTGTCCTTCATACATCTGTCTTCCACAGTTCCATGTTCATAAAAGATAGTAGACTTAATTACCCTGCTCGATGTATTTACGGTTGTCCTTCATAATCTGTCTTCCACACTTCCATGTTCATAAAAGATAGTAGGCTTAATTACCCTGCTCGATGTATTTAAGGTTGTCCTTCATAATCTGTCTTCCACACTTCCATGTTCATAAAAGATAGTAGGCTTAATTACCCTGCTCGATGTATTTAAGGTTGTCCTTCATAATCTGTCTTCCACACTTCCATGTTCATAAAAGATAGTAGGCTTAATTACCCTGCTCGATGTATTTAAGGTTGTCCTTCATACATCTGTCTTCCACAGTTCCATGTTTATAAAAGATAGTAGACTTAATTACCCTGCCCGATGTATTTAAGGTTGTCCTTCATACATCTGTCTTCCACAGTTCCATGTTTATAAAAGATAGTAGACTTAATTACCCTGCCCGATGTATTTAAGGTTGTCCTTCATACATCTGTCTTCCACAGTTCCATGTTTATAAAAGATAGTAGACTTAATTACCCTGCCAGATGTATTTAAGGTTGTCCTTCATAATCTGTCTTCCACAGTTCCATGTTCATAAAAGATAGTAGACTTAATTACCCTGCCCGATGTATTTAAGGTTGTCCTTCATACATCTGTCTTCCACAGTTCCATGTTTATAAAAGATAGTAGACTTAATTACCCTGCCCGATGTATTTAAGGTTGTCCTTCATAATCTGTCTTCCACAGTTCCATGTTCATAAAAGATAGTAGACTTAATTACCCTGCCCGATGTATATACGATTGTCCTTCATAATCTGTCTTCCACAGTTCCATGTTCATAAAAGATAGTAGACTTAATTACCCTGCTCGATGTATTTAATGTTGTCCTTCATAATCTGTCTTCCACAGTTCCATGTTCATAAAAGATAGTAGACTTAATTACCCTGCTCGATGTATATACGATTGTCCTTCATAATCTGTCTTCCACACTTCCATGTTCATAAAAGATAGTAGACTTAATTACCCTGCTCGATGTATTTAATGTTGTCCTTCATAATCTGTCTTCCACACTTCCATGTTCATAAAAGATAGTAGGCTTAATTACCCTGCTCGATGTATTTACGATTGTCCTTCATAATCTGTCTTCCACACTTCCATGTTCATAAAAGATAGTAGGCTTAATTACCCTGTCCGATGTATTTACGGTTGTCCTTCATACATCTGTCTTCCACAGTTCCATGTTCATAAAAGATAGTAGGCTTAATTACCCTGTCCGATGTATTTACGGTTGTCCTTCATACATCTGTCTTCCACAGTTCCATGTTTAGACTTAATTACCCTGCTCGATGTATTTAAGGTTGTCCTTCATAATCTGTCTTCCACAGTTCCATCTTCATAAAAGATAGTAGACTTAATTACCCTGCTCGATGTATATACGATTGTCCTTCATAATCTGTCTTCCACACTTCCATGTTCATAAAAGATAGTAGGCTTAATTACCCTGTCCGATGTATTTACGGTTGTCCTTCATACATCTGTCTTCCACAGTTCCATGTTCATAAAAGATAGTAGGCTTAATTACCCTGTCCGATGTATTTACGGTTGTCCTTCATACATCTGTCTTCCACAGTTCCATGTTTAGACTTAATTACCCTGCTCGATGTATTTAAGGTTGTCCTTCATAATCTGTCTTCCACAGTTCCATGTTCATAAAAGATAGTAGACTTAATTACCCTGTCCGATGTATTTACGGTTGTCCTTCATACATCTGTCTTCCACAGTTCCATGTTCATAAAAGATAGTAGACTTAATTACCCTGCCCGATGTATTTAAGGTTGTCCTTCATACATCTGTCTTCCACAGTTCCATGTTCATAAAAGATAGTAGACTTAATTACCCTGCCCGATGTATTTACGGTTGTCCTTCATACATCTGTCTTACACAGTTCCATGTTCATAAAAGATAGTAGACTTAATTACCCTGCCCGATGTATTGAAGGTTGTCCTTCATACATCTGTCTTCCACAGTTCCATGTTCATAAAAGATAGTAGACTTAATTACCCTGCTCGATGTATTTACGGTTGTCCTTCATAATCTGTCTTCCACACTTCCATGTTCATAAAAGATAGTAGACTTAATTACCCTGCTCGATGTATTTAAGGTTGTCCTTCATAATCTGTCTTCCACACTTCCATGTTCAAAAAGATAGTAGGCTTAATTACCCTGCTCGATGTATTTAAGGTTGTCCTTCATAATCTGTCTTCCACAGTTCCATGTTCATAAAAGATAGTAGGCTTAATTACCCTGCTCGATGTATTTAAGGTTGTCCTTCATACATCTGTCTTCCACAGTTCCATGTTTATAAAAGATAGTAGACTTAATTACCCTGCCCGATGTATTAAGGTTGTCCTTCATACATCTGTCTTCCACAGTTCCATGTTTATAAAAGATAGTAGACTTAATTACCCTGCCCGATGTATTTAAGGTTGTCCTTCATACATCTGTCTCCACAGTTCCATGTTTATAAAAGATAGTAGACTTAATTACCCTGCCCGATGTATTTAAGGTTGTCCTTCATACTCTGTCTTCCACAGTTCCATGTTCATAAAAGATAGTAGACTTAATTACCCTGCCCGATGTATATACGATTGTCCTTCATAATCTGTCTTCCACAGTTCCATGTTCATAAAAGATAGTAGACTTAATTACCCTGCCCGATGTATTTAAGGTTGTCCTTCATACATCTGTCTTCCACAGTTCCATGTTTATAAAAGATAGTAGACTTAATTACCCTGCCCGATGTATTTAAGGTTGTCCTTCATAATCTGTCTTCCACAGTTCCATGTTCATAAAAGATAGTAGACTTAATTACCCTGCCCGATGTATATACGATTGTCCTTCATAATCTGTCTTCCACAGTTCCATGTTCATAAAAGATAGTAGACTTAATTACCCTGCCCGATGTATTTAAGGTTGACCTTCATACATCTGTCTTCCACAGTTCCATGTTCATAAAAGATAGTAGACTTAATTACCCTGCCCGATGTATTTAAGGTTGTCCTTCATAATCTGTCTTCCACAGTTCCATGTTCATAAAAGATAGTAGGCTTAATTACCCTGCCCGATGTATTTAAGGTTGTCCTTCATAATCTGTCTTCCACAGTTCCATGTTCATAAAAGATAGTAGGCTTAATTACCCTGCCCGATGTATTTAAGGTTGTCCTTCATAATCTGTCTTCCACAGTTCCATGTTCATAAAAGATAGTAGACTTAATTACCCTGCTCGATGTAATTAAGGTTGTCCGTCATACATCTGTCTTCCACAGTTCCATGTTCATAAAAGATAGTAGACTTAATTACCCTGCTCGATGTATTTAAGGTTGTCCGTCATACATCTGTCTTCCACAGTTCCATGTTCATCTCATTCTCAATTTTTAATACACACGTGGCGGGTATAGCTTGCTAAACAGGAGGTGCAGACCATTTACGAGCATCATGTTGGATTGGTCTGTTTGATTTTGTTTAATACACACGAGGCGGGTATAGCTTGCTAAACAGGAGGTGCAGACCATTTACGAGCATCATGTTGGATTGGTCTGTTTGATTTTGTTTAATACACACGTGGCGGGTATAGCTTTCTAAACAGGAGGTGCAGACCATTTACGAGCATCATGTTGGATTGGTCTGTTTGATTTTGTTTAATACACACGTGGCGGGTATAGCTTTCTAAACAGGAGGTGCAGAACATTTACGAGCATCATGTTGGATTGGTATGTTTGATTTTGTTTAATACACACGAGGCGGGTATAGCTTGCTAAACAGGAGGTGCAGAACATTTACGAGCATCATGTTGGATTGGTATGTTTGATTTTGATTCCTCTCACCAATCTGAAAAAAATGATATTTTGATAGTAGTTCAAGGGTATGTATCCACTGCCGTCTTATGTTGCTTTTTATCATTTCAGATTTTTTTCTGTGTTGGCTGTATATATTGTATCAGGTGTAGTATTTAATAAAGTCAAAAGACAAGCCGAAGGGAAAGAAATAATACCTAATGTAGAATTCTGGTCAGCTTTACCTGGACTTATAAAGGTAAATATAAGTTCTTATGAATGTTTTCTTTTTCTAGTTATTATAAGCATTGACCCAACATGCATATATTTACTAGTCTTTTGTCTTCAATCTTCTCTATATATATTGCATTAAATAGAGGAACGAAACATTAAGTTTATTAGGTTTTACACTTTTTGTCAATTATATAACTACGTAAATGTCATCTATCCTAGTGAGCTTGAAATAAAAGACACGACTGATTCCTCATGTTCTGCTTCATTTTTAGACTCAAACATAAATTATGACGCCCACGAAAGGCTACATTTGAAACTTTATGACAAACGTGATGACTTCAATTTTTCTATTGTCAATTTTCCTTTTTTATGCAGCAATATACCTGCTTCTCCTGCTTATGGTGTATTTCCCAATTAATACGCTATGGTAGAGCTTGTTCCCACTACGGGGACTTTGTACAACGAAGTAGGCTGCTTGCAAATAAATTGTTGACTCAGTGATATTGCAAGCCTAGGCTTATCAAGGCCCTCAAAAAGTTTTATGGCCGTCATCACAATATTTTTGATAAGTTTGATGTCTCTGTGTCCAGGATTGCCTTGGATATATTTGACGTCTCATAGTTCCATGTTCCTTTCACACAATTTTGATTACACACGTGGCGGGTGTAGCTAGCTAAACAGGAGGTGCTTACCCTTCCGGAGCACCCGGCCTCACTTCCCTGGTGGAAGTTCACGTGTCAAACCTAACTTGTCGGTTCCAAAGTTTTTACTTTGCTTCTGGATTGTGATTCGGAAATGGATTAGTACGTTTGTTTTTGATACATATGTATTGAGACAATATATGATTATTATATATTTCTTTTTATTGTTATATGTGATGCTCTCTTACCGTCTTGATTGTTCTCTATGTATTATATGTATATTGTATCGTACTATTTGTGGCAAAATGCATTTATTTGCTTACAGCCCACGAAAGGATACATTTGAAACAGTATGACAAACGTGATGACTTCAATATTTCTATTTTCAACTTTCCTTTCTATTCACCAATATACTTGCTTCTCCTGCTTTTGTGTATTTGTTTCCCAATTAATACGCTATGGTAAATCTTATACAACGAAGCAAGCTGTTTACAAATAAATTGTTGACCCACGGGTATTGCAAACCTGGGCTTATTATTATCACAGTTTGTTGATAAGTTTGATGTCTTTGTGTCCAGGATTGCCCTGGATATGTTTGACGTCCCATAGTTCCATGTTCCTTTCACTCAATATTGGTTACACCCGTGTCGGGTGAAGCTAGCTAAACCAGATGTGTGTACCTTTCCCGAGCACCTGGCCTCACTTCCTTGGTGAACGTCCACTTGTTTAAACTAACTGGTCAGTTTCAGTTTTACTTTGCTTTCAGATTGTGATTTGGACATGGATTAGCTTCTTTTTGATTCAACATCTCAAATATGTTGATTTACACAATTATTTTTACAACTGATGAGGAATTCTATTCTGGAACGACTGTCTAGTGCTGCAATAATAAACAAGTTTAACAATAGTTTCATTCAGGGCATTAAGAAAAAATACTGCATTTACATTAATGGTTTGCGCCTTTAATAATGTGAATAATTTTATAATTATATTTTTAAAACCGCAATCAACTTAAAATTGGAATATTTAGAAAAAATAATAAACATTACACACATACATTATAAATTGCGCCTTTGATATATTGTACTTACCTTAATTGTAGGAGGACATTAACTCTCGCAAAGTTTACTACTTAATTGACTCAAGAAATTATGTAATCCTACTGAGACTATAATATTTGGATAATGTGTTTCATTATCCACATTATCATTTTTCAGATATCCAAAATTACCCTGGATATATTTGACATCCCATAGTTACAAGTTCATTTGATTCCCAATTTTAATAAAACACTTGGTAGATGTAGGTAGCGAAGCAGGAGGTGCATACCCATCAGAAACACCAGGCATCACTTACTTGTTGAAAGTTCACGTGTTTAACCTAATTAGTCAACTTCAAAAGTTTTTACTTTGCTTCTGTATTGTGATTTGGGCATGAATCAGTACGTTTGTATTTTTAGTATTCAATATATCTTTCATATTTGGTATATTCCAGGAGGGCTGTATGTTTGTGTATGGAAAAGTTAGACCAAACAAGACCTATGATTCCATATGAAGTAAAACTTAAGAAGTATGATCTTTGTCGTATGAAAGAAAGAACTGTAATATAAAACAAGGACGTTATTAATTGAAAATCTCCACTATAGACTCGAATAGAATCATCTCATTGTTAAATAAATCGTGATACATTCATAGGGGGATTTCTCACTGAAATGAAAACACTAGTATATTTTTAAATGTAGATTACGGACAAATTTTATGTCAGCCTTAACACGCATTATGAAGGACAATTTTATACCATGTATATGTATTAGTTTGAAGATAGTGGTGTTTTTGATGTTTTAGTGTTGAGATATATAGAAATATTATTATTTCCATATTTACAAACTGTTAAGATATTATTTCTGTATGAAAAATAAATTATTTATTTTGTGCGTTTATCGGTATTCTGTTTTTCAAATTAAAATCATATCGATAATTCGACCGAGGAAAGGCTTCATGCACCAACCAATGAAGAGCATGTACTGGTCTAACATAGGACAATGAATTAGTATAACATTGGATTTGGAAATAGTTTCTTGTATGCCCTTGACTAATTATATATAAACACTTATAAATACATATCCTTCGAACATAGATATGCAGCTAAATAACATGCATTTTTGAATAATTAGACCATCCAACTTCTTTCATTCTCAATTAGATGTCACAGGTAGTAGAGTTTGAAGCTTGCTAAACATGAGGTGCTTACCGTTCCCTGTCACCCGTCCTTACTTCCCTGGTGGAAGTTCACGTGGTTAATCTGATTTCAAAGTTTTCAAGTTTTTTACTTTGCTTTGGGATTGTGATTTGGGCATAGACCGGTATGTTTGTTTTTGATTGTTCATTAAAATGTGGTCGATTAAAAGCAGCATTTTACTATATGATAACAAATCCGTGTCATGAGTTACGTTATCTGTTAAATATGTCACGAGACTTAAATGAATATTTTATTTTGATTATCAACAAAACATTAGGTATACTCCGACATAATTTTAAAACATGGAGGAATTAGTTTTTAGGTGTATTTTAATTACCTTTATATCAGTAGTGTACATTAAGAGTGTGTATGGACAAGTACAATGTACTAAGGTTGATTCTTGTACGTGTATAATGCAGGACGGATCCGGTGAAATAAATCTCCACAGTCTGGATCCTGGTAATGGTGGAGCCAGGTGAGTTGGAATACGTGTGTGAGTTGTGTCAGAATCCAGTCTGATGTCACATAAGTAGGACTACATATGTGTGTATAAGTTATAATGTGACAACAAACGAATACATGTGTGAGTTGTGTCAGAATCCAGTCTGATGTCACATAAGTAGGACTACATATGTGTGTATAAGTTATAATGTGACAACAAACGAATACACGTGTGAGTTGTGTCAGAATCCAGTCTGATGTCACATAAGTAGGACTACATATGTATGTATAAGTTATAAAGTGACAACAAACGAATACATGTGTGAGTTGTGTCAGAATCCAGTCTGATGTCACATAAGTAGGACTACATATGTGTGTATAAGTTATAATGTGACAACAAACGAATACACGTGTGAGTTGTGTCAGAATCCAGTCTGATGTCACATAAGTAGGACTACATATGTATGTATAAGTTATAATGTGACAACAAACGAATACATGTGTGAGTTGTGTCAGAATCCAGTCTGATGTCACATAAGTAGGACTACATATGTGTGTATAAGTTATAATGTGACAAAAAAAAACTATTAAAATAGCTTAAACATAAATATCATCTTTTCTTAAAATGTTTATGAATAATACTTGTATATACATGTACATGTAGGATTTGTTGATTCACAGTGTAATAAATTAAAAACGGACGCCTTTTCATATTCAAATCAAAATTCAAAGTAAAAACTTTGAAAACTAGAAAGTTAAGTTAAAGACATGGAATTTAGGCCGGGTACTCCAGAATGATAACCGTAAAATAAGTTAGTTAGAAATTTAAATTGTCGATGACTCGTGTTTAGATGCTTCAAAGGGATATTACCACATTAAGTGAGATTTGTTCACGTCCAATACCTTAATATTACTTTCATTCCCAATTTTGATTTCACATATAGAGGGTAAAACTAGCTAGACAGGAATGTACTTACCCTTTAGGAGCACCCGGTCTCACTTTACGTGTTTAATTTGCCAGTTTTCACAGTTTTTACGTATGTTTCTTTTTGGATTGTATTTTTGACATGAACTGGATTGTTTGTTTTTAGTTTTTTTGTGCTAATCTAAAATTCTAAAACCCTTTCTTTTTCTTAAACAATATACAGTGTAATCAAAAACAAACATACTAATCAATGTCCAAATCACAATCCAGAAGCAAAGTAAAAACTTTGGAACTGACAAGTTAGGTTAGACACGTGAACTTCCACCAGGGAAGTGAGGCCGGGTGCTCCGGAAGGGTAAGCACCTCCTGTTTAGCTAGCTACACCCGCCACGTGTTAAATCAAAATAGTGTGAAAGGAACATGGAACTATGAGACGTCAAATATATCCAGGGCAATCCTGTATACAGAAACCTCTAAAGTTTTCGTCACCACAAGCGACTTGACACCCTTGAATAGCTGTTTCAGTGGAAATAAAAAACAATCATACCACTACATGTTAAAATCACAATTCCAAAGCAAAGTAAAAACTTTTTGTTAACACTTCCACTAGAGAACTCAGACCAGGTGATCCTTCAATAAGATTAAAATGTCTAAAATTATTCCTGAACACCACCGTTTGATAAACAACAACAAACACCCTAATCAATGTCCGAATTATAATCCAGAAGCAAAGTAAAAATTTAGGAACTAGGAACTGAAAAGTTATCAACTTCCACCATGGAAGTGAAACCGGGTGCCAAGACAGAAACTATTTATGAGGAACTATTTGCTATAGATAATTCTCTGTTATATATAATCATTACTATTCTACCTTATTGTACTTATTTTACAGATTTAACGATCTATTTGCTGTAGATAACTGGTACTACTCATATAATCCATGTTCACCGTTCAGTAAAGCTGCTTGTGTTGGCGTAGCTGTAAGTTACTAATTTGTGTACCAAACACGTGTACTTTACAAGAGATGGATCAACCAAGAACACGACACAATGGGGGCTTCAATTCGAACATAATTATTAATCCTAAACAGTAATCTTTAACCAAATTTGGTTTTGGACAAATCGCTCATTTTAACCAGCAGTTTTATTTAGGGTTTTTCGTAGCAATTTTAAATATAAAAAACACATTAATCAAAAACAAGCATACAAGTCCATGTCCAAATCATAAACCCAACTGCAAATCGAAAACTTTGCCATTCGCATAAATTTTACAGATACGTTTATATGCCTCTTAATTTTACATTGACTAATGCCGTGTAGGATTCATATAATAAAAACACTGATTAACCATTTATTGTGATGTAATTACAGAGTTTGAACACGCACCAATGATCTTTACTTTGATTTTAGGATTGTGATATGATCAGGTACCTGTATGTTTGTTTTTTTTTATTAATTTATTAAGTACGGAGGACGATTTTTTCGAATGTTCTTTTAGTCAATTAAAATATAATCGCTTTGGAGATAACGTGTCTTTAATTTTGCTCCGTCGTGGGTGATATACGTATTGTTCTGTACAACTGTTTAAGAATAAACTATCTACACAATCAGTTATATGTTAACAGACTTAATTCCTTTAATTTCGTATAATTTCAGGCCTGTCAAACAAACACTGGTGCGACTGAGAGTTACCCTATAGCAACAGCAGGTACAGAGGAGTTCCTTTCTGATGGTAGCAATATCTATATAGGGTATACTGGACCAGGAGACGGCTCTGGTAATTCAAGGTAAACATTCGTACATTTGGTTTTAAACCTATAGTGAATCAGTGTTTATATATGTATGATATGGTTCACGAAAATATGTGTTACAGGGCTCGAGGTTTGTAACTGTATATGGCACCCTTGTTCGATATAAAATCAAAATTGTAAGCTCTCGACATGTTGTTTTGGGTTTTAGAGTCTATATAAGGTTTTCCTTTTCAAATTACAACACGTATTAATTTGAATTATCTAATAGAACATTAAAATGGTTTTACTATGAATATATATTAGTTGGATTATTTTAAGAAGTTCGTTTTGTAAAATTATAATTCTTTTTTTTTCTAAAGTAGAAGAAGTAACACGTGATATTTTAGAATAACTACGGTGACACTTGTAAGTGACCCAGGTTGAGTAAAATGTGACAATATATATGATATTTACTATTTTAGAATAACTACGGTGACACTTGTATGTGACCCAGGTTGAGTAAAATGTGACAATATATATGATATTTACTATTTTTAGAATAACTACGGTAACACTTGTTTGTGATCCAGGTTCTGAAGATCCTATTCTCCTGGCTAATGGAGAGGTAGTCGGACTTGTATATGCAAGTATTTGTATGACATTAATATTAACTGTTTACCTTCAATCAAAAACAAACATACTAATCCATGTCCAAATCACAATCCAGAAGCAAAGTAAAAACTTTGAAACTGACAAGTTAGGTTAGACACGCGAACTTCCACCAGGGAAGTGAGGCCGATGCTCCGGAAGGATAAGCACTATCTGTTTAGCTAGCTCCACCCGCTACGTGTGTAATGAAAATTGTGTGAAAGGAACATGGAACTACGGAACGTCAAATATATCCAGAACAATCCTGGACATAGAGACATCAAACTTATCACAATACTGTGATGACGACCATACATTTTGAGAGCCTTGATAAGCCTAGGCTCGCAACATCGTTGAGTTAACAATTTATTTGCAAGCAGCCTGCTGCGTTGTACAATAAAGTAAGACATTACGTTGGAGTAATAACTAAATGCACATTTAACATTTTAATGATAAAGTTTCTTTAACTTGCTAAATTTTGACGAAGAGCTACATGGTATTTTGGATTATGTTGAAGACTTGTTAACTTCTAATTGGTAGTCTTTTATAAAAGTTTTTTTTCAGTTTTTTTTTTATTAATTTTCGGAATATTTTCTTTTTCTTGTTTATACTGATTTTTTTTTTTTTTACATAATTTTACATTTTCCGGTTACTTGGTTGTAAATGTTTGTTATTCTTTTCAACGTTTTTTAAATTTTAGTCTTTTACATTATACACAAAATGCGCATGTCCAGATATGTGTAAAGGAAGTGTACCCAATTCTCCTTCAGACACAGAAGAAGGGATTAGTGGCGGATCTGTCTTATGTATTGTGTAAGTAAATTTTTTCGTGTCCAGTTTTGGTGTGTGCTCTTTGTGCTTCAGGAAATTGCCAAATGCGTTTAAAATTTAAAGACATGCCGATCTAAACTCAAATAACAATCCTAAAAGCAAAATAGGAACTGGAACATCATGTTAAACATATGAACTTTTATCAGGAAAGTAACGTTGGGTGCTCCGGAAGGAAGCACCTTTAGTCTAGCTAGCTACACTTGTCACGTGTGATATTGAGAATGCAAGGAACATGGAGTTATTGGTCGTCAAATATTCAGGTTAGTTTTGGATTCAGAGATATCATACATATTGTGATAATGACTATATACTTTTTGAGGGTCTTCAAAGGCCAAGACATGTATAATACACTAGTCAATTCTTTTGTTAACAGTGCATCGGAACTGGAAGCATGTTCTTGGCAACAAGCTATGTAACCAGGAACACGACACAATAAAAACACGTAATTGTATTTAAGATCACAAACCAGTAAAAATTATGAAAACAGAACACGAAAAACAAATATATATAATTTTGGCGATTGAAGGACAAAATAAATATTATGGTTAGAACGCTAGAGGGCAACAATGGTCCATGAATACACAAATTGTTGCGCTTGCTGAACAATGTTAAAGTAAGTGGCAAAAAACAGAAGCAGCCAAACGGTATTGAATACAAAGCTATCTACTCTTCTACAGACGAACTCTGATAAAATGATTTTGATATGTATTGTGTCATGATATTACAAAAGGGTCCATAATCCGTTTTATTTTGACCGTTTTATTTTTATTTTTAGTAATTATAAACACATTTTAAATAACGCTTCTCAAATTTTACATACCTTAAATGAACATTTGTCGAAAACAGAAAAAGTTCAGAGCATCGAAACAGATGAGTTATGTCGATATGTTTTTGTGTTTGTTTTTGGCCCACCACTCGTTATAAATACTTCTTTATTTCATTTTTTTTCAGATTTTTTGTGCTACTAGCTGTATATTTAGCTGGTGGAATAACGTATAACAGGGTTAAACAGGAGAAAACAGGCAAGGAACTAATACCAAATATTGAATTCTGGTCCATCTTACCAGGACTCATCAAGGTTAATATGTATTTTTTATAGTGGTGGTTACCCTTCCAGAGCACCAGGTCTCACTTCCATTGCGGAAGTTCGTGTATTTAACTTAATTTGCCAGTTAACATTTTCATAACTTTTGCTTTGCATTAGGGATTGTAGTTTAGACATGAACTAGTATGTTTGTGTTTGATCCAATGTCTGGTGAAATCCAAGATAGTTTAAACTTTTGAATCAACAACACCTGTATTGTCTTCAACAAGGATACTACTTCATGTCGTAAAGGTAATAGAGGAAGAAGGTTCTGAGAAATACATTGTATTAATGTTAATTACATATTATAAAAGTTTTAATTTTACAGCAGTCTAGACCGTTTCGGAATACAATTCCTTATCAGTAGTGCTTGGACCAAAACTATGAAACCAAAATTATTTTGAAGATGTTGAAAAGCTATCCAAAGGACCAAAATATATTTTACCAAATTAAGCTAAGGAAATACTTTGCATGAGGGAGTATACCTTAGTTTTTGAGAAATTTTAAATTTTAATTTGCAGGAAATTTAGACAATTATAGTATGTTTCTGACAATAATACGAAATTATTGCCTACTGAGTTTGTGATATCCTCGGGGCACCAGCCACCAGCAGAGATACCGGCTCATGGATTTAAATTACATATTATACCAGTTTTAATTTTACAGTACTAGACGGCTGTTTCGGAATCCTAATCCGTTAATCCTATTTTTTCAATGTCTGGTTTGGTTGGGAAATGTTTATTCAGACGATTACTTGAAATTTTAGAAGACGTAAAAAACACAAATCTACATATATTTATGACATATATTTTGGTTTTCAGGATGGATTTGTTTTTGTATTTCGAAAAGTACGGCCATCAAAGACTTACGATAATCTCTGAGCATTGGATACCACTAAAACATTGTACTTTATTTTTGTATTGGTTATCATCATTAAAATAGAAATAAAACAAAAGCATGCTGTTTAAGTTTCATTTGAGGGTTTTTTGACGCTGATATGCATTATCTTTTAAAGAATTATAGAACTTTGTAACTTAATATATAGGATGTGCTCACCTTTCCGGAACACCCGACCTAACTTTCTTGGTTGGAGTTTACGTGTTAAACTTTAATTGCCAGTCTGTAATTTTTTTTTGCTTTGCTTTAGTATTGTAGTTCGAAAATATATTGGTATGCTTGTATTTATCTAGGAGGTCCTTACCTTTCCGGAGCATATTGCCTCACTACCTTGTGATGTTTTAATGTATTAAACTCTGTTTGAGACCAAATGCTAATTATATGAGTATAATTGGCATGTAACATCGCTCATTCCTTGCTTATGCTTACACGCATGACGTCACTGATTGGTTGTTCTAGCGAACAGAAATGCATGTCATACGTAACACTGTTTTAGAATTATTTCAGGATTTATAAAGCAAAATAAGATTTTCTACAAATGAATGCGAAATAAACATATAATCACCGAAATGTTAAAAATGACACCTTCCATTGCCGTACACAGCGAACTAATAATAACGTGCTACAGATACAATAGACAGTAGCTGTAGAATCGTTACATGAATTGATTTAAAATCCTGTACATGACTATATTTATCAGTTATATCAAATCAACAACATACTAATTCATATCCGAATCACAATCTAAAAGCAAAGTACAAACTTTGGAACTGACAAATTAGGTTAGACAAGTGAACTTCCACCAGTTAAGTGAGACCGGGTGCTCCGTAATATGCTAAATACAATCCTGCGAATAAATATAAATACTACGATTGCCAAATCAGAGGTAAATTAGCCGGTCTATAGATATAAACACACTTAATCCACTTTGTTATCATGTGTAAGTTTATTTATCTATATATAAATGACGATGAGTCTTCTCCTAATGTGACTTAACATCAACCTGATAAAGTCGTATGATAAACCAAATAATAAGTTAATATTGGTGATAATAATAACAAAAGTGCTGACCAAACAGTAACAAAGAGAAAATAATATAACACAAGTACAGTACCATATAACAAGGACGGAAAGAGGAACTATGGTATGACAGATGACACTAGGCATGGTTCAGATGTCGCGAGGTCGGCCTGGTAATCTTGTCTTTATCCTGTGGTTATCAGTCATTTTGGATGGCATTTACTGTCAAACATGTGCTAAGATTGATGACTGTACATGTCAGTATGAAGATGGATCTAAAATCGATTTGAAAGGCATAGCAAATAATGACGGAACAGCTAAGTAAGTATTTGGCATATTTAGTTTTTATAAAGGGCCTACTGGTTGGACGGGTGTATTTGGCATATTTAGTTTTTATAAAGGGCCTACTGGTTGGACGGGTGTATTTGGCATATTTAGTTTTTTAAAGGGCCTACTGGTTGGACGGGTGTATTTGGCATATTTAGTTTTTATAAAGGGCCTACTGGTTGGACGGGTGTATTTGGCATATTTAGTTTTTATAAAGGGCCTACTGGTTGGACGGGTGTATTTGGCATATTTAGTTTTTATAAAGGGCCTACTGGTTGGACGGGTGTATTTGGCATATTTAGTTTTTATAAAGGGCCTACTGGTTGGACGGGTGTATTTGGCATATTTAGTTTTGATAAAGGGCCTACTGGTTGGACGGGTGTATTTGGCATATTTAGTTTTTATAAAGGGCCTACTGGTTGGACGGGTGTATTTGGCATATTTAATTTTTATAAAGGGCCTACTGGTTGGACGGGTGTATTTGGCATATTTAGTTTTTATAAAGGGCCTACTGGTTGGACGGGTGTATTTGGCATATTTAGTTTTTATAAAGGGCCTACTGGTTGGACGGGTGTATTTGGCATATTTAGTTTTTATAAAGGGCCTACTGGTTGGACGGGTGTATTTGGCATATTTAATTTTTATAAAGGGCCTACTGGTTGGACGGGTGTATTTGGCATATTTAGTTTTTATAAAGGGCCTACTGGTTAGACGGGTGTATTAGGGCTTTTTTAACAATGATCTATTCTTATTTTGGTTACCGTGTAATATTAAGTATTGTTTGATATGCTTATACGTGTTGGTTCTATACAAGCTGTGTCAGCGTACTTACATAATCATTTATTAACGTGTCTCTACAATTTATAATCATGTTAAAATATTGCTATGACGTCATCCTTTGTTCTCTTGAGTTTAATATCCAACATACATGAACTGGACCGGTGCCAACTATCCAATATGTTGTGACAACAGTCCAATATTTTCAAACATATTGGACTGTTTTCACAATATATTGGATTGTTGGCACCAGTCCAGTTTAAGAACACTGGAATCGGAAAGAAAAAAAAAAACAACAAAACACCAGTATATTGAGTTTACTAACACCAAAACTAAATATGATTTACAATCAAAATCAGACAAATCATAGCAAAATCCGATACGCGAAAGCAAATATCTCAAATGATGCAGGGTCCGTTACAACAACACGGATCCGTTTATTGCCCTTTTATTAAATTACTTTGACCTGCAAAATATAAACATTAGATATTTTACAACACGGAACTTTCTCACACACACACACACACATACACACACACACACACACACACACACACTAACTAACCCCCCCCCCCCCCACCGCCACCACCACCACACACCATTCACTCTTATATACGCAGATTACACAGGTTGACCAACTTTTCATTAATAAACAATTATAAAGACCGGACGATCTACACACATCTACAAGCTGTAAAACAGGTTTATCGGTCTGACACATTATAACTTAATTCGGGCACAATACCAACACATTTTTGTAAAGATTAATCACGGGTAAATTGAGTGCATATCAAATAAAATCGTTGCATATATTATATTAAAATGTAGTATTGAACATACCTGTTTTAGCGAATTAAGTTTCCAAATCCTAGGAAAGATTTCACGATTAAATCCACACACATTGACAGTATAGGTTGAATGTAAATATTTTTGGCGCGCTTCGTGCATTTGCGTGATGACAATATCACTAACGGGGACTGATTATATTTCACAAAAACCGTGTTAATAGTCACGTAAACGACGGGTGACCTACTATCTTTAACTCTGTTCACGAATTAATTAAGGGGTTACATAAAGGAATACAAGTTTTATATTTTTATTTTCTTATTTCTTAATTTGTGATACTGATTGATTTATTCATCAATTTTTGCCTGATTTACTTGATTTTTTCTTTTTCCTTTTATATTTGTCTTTGCAATATTTTAAGTAAGATATAAGCCTCAAACTGCCCAGTATGTAAAATATTGGATTGGCCTCGGCGCTTCGCGCCTCGACCAGTCCAATATTTTACATACTGGACAGTTTTTCGGCTTATATCCTATACATAAATGTTATGAAGAGTTTCAATACCTGTATAATGGAAGATGAAAATATGTTTAATAAGTGTGTGATATTCACAGCGCAATTCGAAACAATAAAAGAATGGATAAAGAAAACATTTTATTTATATTTTAATTTTTATTTCGCACACCAATGTCAATGTGATAAAACACAAATTATCACACAAATGTCAATGTGATAAAACACAAATTATCACACCAATGTCAATGTGATAAAACACAAATTATCACACCAATGTCAATGTGATAAAACACAAATTATCACACCAATGTCCATGTGATAAAACACAAATTATCACACCAATGTCCATGTGATCACCTACATTGACATTTTTTATCAAACCAGAAATGACAAGCGTTATGTTTCTCATTGTAAGATTTTTCCGCTTCTATATCACACTGCTTACTTGAATATTAAATACTAATAACTGAAAAACATAGCTATCATGAAAATAGTGATTTATTATTGTGAATGACTAATTGCATGGGTCAGTATGTTTGCGTTTATTGACTATGTTCATCAAAATATGGTAATAACTATTTTTTGCAAAGATAACGTCATATTATTAATTCTTGAATTTTCTGAATGATATACAGTAATACCTCGTTATAATGCCCTTCGATAACTTTGCCACCTCGCTTATCACCGCACTATTTTGACACCCCAAAATTAATTTTGTTTTTGTTTTTCTTTATTTGTCTCCCCCGATTTATCACCAAACCTTTTATAACGCCAAAATTTGACTGAACAAATGGTGGCAATGAATCAAGGTTTTACTGTATTTAAAAATTTGGTTGTCATAACGACAGAATGTGTTACAACATTATAGATCAAAATATAGACCAGATCTAGATAGGAAAATAACAACAATACGATAAAGATGACATTTTAAAACAGGTTGATGTAAAAACTAAAAACGTACCTAGTCACCAGTAGATAATCTTATTTTAATTATTGATATATACTAGTATGTCCTATTCCACTTTATATTATTTAATTAGTTAGTATAGCAGTTTAAAAAATATAAATTCAAACACAAACATGCCGGTCCATGTTCAATTCACAGTCCTAAAGTCAAACACAAACATGTCGGTCTAAGTTCAAATCACAATCCCAAAAGTCAAACACATGTTCAAATCCAATGATGAATATCAGAAAATCATGGATTACATTTTCATTTTTACTGTATAGGCATGCTATAGTATTTATTGAGAATGTCATAACGACCAACTAGATAAAATATCCAACAAAACTTGAGGTTGTAATATATTTTAGAGTGCTTATTATGTGTGTGACTCAAA
Organism: Anadara kagoshimensis; assembly: GCA_021292105.1. NCBI lineage: Eukaryota > Metazoa > Mollusca > Bivalvia > Arcoida > Arcidae > Anadara > Anadara kagoshimensis. The sequence continues at coordinate 41,360,689 of CM037872.1, read as the reverse complement.
ACCCATTTTTCAAAACATTATTTCTATATTACTATTTTATTACATTTCAGATTTTCAGATTTGATGGCACAGGACAGTTACTTCTACTCCTACAATCCGTGCTATGGATTTAATGAAGGCACATGTGCAAATGCAGCAGTAAGTCGGTATAAATGGTATTTGCATTGCAACAGATAAATATTTCAAATAACTGAACACACTTATCTGTTTGTCGGCCCTGTAAAATTTTCAGGTATTTGCTGAACCAAGACTTACACTGATGCTTCCACCGCATATCTTCCATACAGAGTTTTAAAAGAAAAACATATATGTGACGAATGTACCTAGCTAAACAGGGGGTGTTTACCTTTTTGGAGCACCTGGTCTCACTTACTTGGTGAAAGTTCAGTGTTGAACCTTAAAAGGGGTAGTTTGCACTTTTGGAGCACCCGGTCTCACTTACTTGGTGGAAGTTCAGTGTTGAACCTAGCTAAACAGGGGGTGTTTACACTTTTGGAGCACCCGGTCTCACTTACTTGGTGTAAGTTTAGTGTTTAACCTAGCTAAACAGGGGGTGTTTACACTTTTGGAGCATCCAGTCTCACTTACTTGGTGGAAGTTCAGTGTTCAACTTAATTTGCTAGTTTGAAAACTTGTCTTTGCTTTGTGATTGTGATTTGATCATGGATCTGTATATTTGGTTTTGTTAAGAAGAATATTTTATTGATTCTTAACAGTTAGATGTAGAAGTAATTATACTGTTTGTTAAAATGTGGGATTTTGACGCCCATAAACATTGTATGTATATAAGAGCATATTAGTACCAAAATATATTCTGTTGCAATTATCATACTGTAGATTGACTTGACTAATAATCATCTCGCCATATTTCTTTAAAAAGAACTACATTTCTTGAAAATGGATATTGTATCTTTTCTGTTGAATAAAATTACTAAACATTAAAGTAATGTTTCTTTGTCTGATTTGCTTTTTACATATTTTTGTTTTATTGGCTAAAACTATACATGTACACGTGTTTTTGTCGATAAATTGTTTCTTCTGCAGCAACTTCCATCTTAAATGGAAAGTGGGATACTTTTTATGTTGTTTTTTATAGGCATGTCAGAAAACATTGGATGGAGGAACGTTCTATTTGATTGGAGAGCCAGACACAGCTGATTTCACAATAGGAACCAGCGGTATTGTACAGATTGTCTACACAGCCCCCGGGGAAGGAGCGGGAACAAGGTTTATAAACCATACACTTTAATTAACTTTTAATCAAAAATTGTTTTAATAAACAAATAAAATTTTAAAATGTGTTATCTCCAAAAGATCCCTTTTACGAGGAGTTGCATTCCTTCCAAAACGCCCGACTAGTGCTGTACAATTAAAACTGGTATAATATGTAATCATCTAATATACAGGTCCATGTTCAAATCACAAACTGTCCTTAAACATTATTTTTTCCCTTATTGATGTCATCTTTCTAACTAAATCAATAAATTACGGATAAAACATAATAGAATATGGATTTACCTAGGCCTTATTGCTAATCAAATAAACATACAGTAACTAAATCACAATCCCAAAGCAAGTTAAAAAAAACTTTAAAACTGAAAAATAAACAAACATACTAATCCATGTCCGAATTACAATCCAGAAGCAAAGTAAAAACTTTGAAACTGACAGATTAGGTCAACACGTGAACTTCCACCACGGAAGCACCTCCTGTTAGTTAGCTACATCAGACACGTGTGCAAACAAAATTAAGATTGAATAGAACATGGAACATGCAACAAGTCAAATGTATCCAAGATAATTTTGGATGACATCAAAGACATCATACTTATAAACAATATTGTAAAGAGAAATCAAATTCACACACGATAATCTATCAAAATATCTATATATTTAATGGACGATTATTTGAAACACAAATTATTACACCTGGCTGTATTTATGTAATTATAAAAGTATTCACATATAGCATTTATTTGATGGCCCACTTACCTGGTCGAAGTTAACGAGTTTTACTTAGTTTACCAATTTTCTAAGTTTTTAACTTGCTTTTTTAGATTGTAATTTGAACAGTTTTGATTTTGTATCGGTATGTATATGGTTTATTATTTATTTATTTCAGAGTGACATATGTGGATTTAGATTGTGATTTGAACAGTTTTGATTTTTGGATCGGTATGTATATGGTTTATTATTTATTTATTTCAGAGTGACATATGTGGATTTAGTTTGTGATCCAGGTACAACTGATCCTATGGTTGTGGCTAATGGTGAAATAGACACACAACAATATGTAAGTATCCAATAATTTTAATTCATCTTTCTTAATAACGACGTGTGTGTAAGGATTGTTGGTTCATTGTCTGTTAATTACTAGGGTCTTTTACAAGACTGGGCTTAAAGGTTCTTAAAATGTTTACGGTTGTCATTATAAAATTGATGATAAGTATGATGTCTATATATCAGAAATTATCCTGAGTATTTGAAGTCCAATAATTCAATTTTGCTTTCATTCTCACAATTTAATTTCACAACGTATCAGTTGGAGCTACGTAGACCTTACCAGAAAACTTCCATGCCATTACGTGTTCACTTTATTCGCCAATTCCAAGTTTTCCCTTTAGTTTTTTTTTGTGATTTTGACATGGACTGGTATGCTTGTATTTGATTGGTAAAAGAAGACGCGTCACAAGAAAAAGTTGTTGACAACAGCCAATGAGCCAGGGCAAATCAAAAACAAACATAGTAATCCATGTCCAAATCACAATCCCCAAGTAAAGACTTTGAAACTTAAAAATTAGGTAAAACATGTGAATTTCAACCAGAGTAGTAAAGCCGGGTTTTCTGGAAGAGTTTTCTGTTTAGCTAGGTACACTCGGTATGTGTTATAAAAATTGAGAATGAAAGGAACGTAGAACTATGTGACGTCATATACATCCTGGACACAGAGACATCACATTAAACTTACATTTCGGAGCAACCGGCCTTACTTGCCTGGTGGAAATTCACGTGTCTTACCTAATTAAACACTTTTTTTTACTTTGCTTGCTTTGGGAGTGTGGTTTTGACATGAATAAGTGTGATTTTATTATCGACAATACAGTGATGAATAGCTAAATAGCTTGCTTCGTTGCATAAATTTGCCGTAGTAGGGGGAAATCTCTACGCGTATCAATTGTAAAACAAATACGTCATAAGCAGCTATATTGCTGCATAGAAAAGGACAGTTGATATTACAAAAATTGAAGCCATCACGTTTCCCATACAGCTTCAAATGTAGCCTTTCGTGGTCGTCATAAAAAGACAAAAGCCATATGAAATAACATATACATGACGGGCTGTTCATAAAAACAATTTGTTTTAATTTTTAAGGGACCATTAATTGTGAAAAAGTGGGATAGTTGGAGCGTTCAAGCAATGCCTTAACCACATCACTTGACATTTACCCTATGTTCGTCCAAAGTTGGGTGTTTTATGAGAAGTCAGTTAATCAAAGACGTCTTCTTTTTATTTGACTATTTCTAACATTTTCTTGTGTAATGCAATAAAAACAATAAAGTTGGAAAGATTAAATGTTTTTCCACCACCATTAGATTCTCGTTTATACATGTAAATGATGTATTTAATATTATTATTATCATCATTATTATTATTACTATTCAGTCGTTTTCGTTAACTCATCGATGTGCATGTCCTGGTGTATGCGGTGGTTCTGCCTCGACTCCGAATCCTGACACACCTACCCCGGCTCCTGATGGTCCCGGATCTGATGATGGACTGGATGTTAGTATTGGAACTGTGATATGTATAGTGTAAGTAAAATTGAATTTTGTATTTCACATGAATGAATTAGATAATAGAGAAAGTATAAATTCCAACAGGTAACAACTTAAAACAATGATTTTTTTCAATTTCAAACAACTTTTTTTTTAAATTAATGCAATCAGATGAAAAGTTAATAAGTGTGTTGTTTCTGTATCCAAATTAATCCTGGATATACTAGACATATCATGGTTCTTTCATTCTAAATTTTAATTACACGTGTGACGGGTGTAGCTATTTAGACAGGAGGTTCGTACGCTTTCGCAGCACCCAGCTTCACTTCGTTTGTAGAAGATCACGCATGAAACGGAATTTATCATTTTACAAAGTTTTCACTTTGATTTTGTGATTGTTTTAAGGACATTGACTGGAATATTTATGTTTGTGTCTCGATATTTTGGTACCTTCACGGGTTCCACTTTCAAATATAAATTTACCGCTGTCCTTCATAATTATATAATAAAGGATGGTTAACAATACTGTTTATACCGCTATAAAGTTTACCTTTCCATTCTTGTAAAATACCTAGGGTAAATAAATCACTGGGCATTTTCAAAACATATCATCAGTTCAAGGATGTTACCCTCAGTTATTCCTTGGTGCCTAAAGAGAAGGGCCATAAAATGGATGTCCTTTTTGATATGATCAACACACAAACATACCGTTCGATGTCTAAATCATATAGAAATTATATTATGTGGTTTCAATATGTTTTTGTAATGTATTTTGTAGTTTTGCTCTTGAATTCTATCAGCTGTTTACAATTTACCTGCATTGAAAAATGGTGTTATGGTTTTATGTTTTTTGTTCGTGCACTAATGATGAGAAATCATTTTCCGAAACGACCGTCTAGTGCTATAAAATTTAGACTGGTATAACATGTAATAATAATGATAGTTTCAATTCTCCTATGTTCTTTTCTACCTTGTAGTGCATTAGGATTACTTGTCGTTTACCTTGTCGCCGGTATCACATTTCAGAGAGTACAAAGACAGGCGTCCGGTAAAGAAGTCATACCGAACGTAACATTCTGGCAAGCTTTACCAGGTCTCATAAAGGTATTTCATCCTAGTTTTGAATCATTCTACTTGAACCACTACATCGGATGACATGTTGTCATTATGTATTTTGCCGGAGAACTCGGTCTCAACGCCTTGTTTGAAGTTCTTGTGTTTAACTACACTTACCAGTTTTCAAAGTTTTTGCTCTTTTTTCTACTTCGTTCTTATTCCTTGCGATTTTTTAACTTTAAGGATAGTTTTTCTATTGCTAATTTGTAACTCAAAACAACATATTCAGCTGTACATTTGTTTAGCAAACTATAGCAATATCCACCGTGCCGCATTTAGGTGAATTAAGTATTGACGAATTACAAAAAGTTGCATTCTGCTTAAACACTTGGTTGGTTTTACCAGCTAGAAATTTCAAAGTAGAAGTTCACGTGTTTAATTTAATTTGCGAGTTTTCAAAGAATTTTATTTTGCCTTTGGGATTGTGGTTTGGTCATTTGCCGGTAGTTTTAGATTTGTACAGTTACCGTGGTTGTGATTCGAACCTTCGCCTTACCAAAAAAATCTCCATTGCATAGTCAGACTAACGGTTTAGCTGACTGCTACCTCGACAAACAAAACCCTGCACAACAATAACTTATCTGATGCATGACAACAACTCATATTAATTTCATACACATTCCCGCGCATTTTGTCTTCTATTGCAATTGAATAAAACATTTGCCTTTTTAGCCATAGTGATAAATAAAACCGGTTTTAGCAATTTCTGCTAATTTGCACCTTTGTATGAAGCTATTTATCTTTGTTTTCAGGATGGTTTTGTGTTTTCTTTTGGATTATGTAAGAAAGGACGATCTTCCTATAATTACCAGAAAATATGATGTGTAAAAACATTTTTGACTTACCTAAAGGAATGGAAATATTGGTAAACATGCTAGTGAACGTTATTATGAGGACCTTGTTTATTATTTCACACTAGATGAAAATATATAACCATTTTGATATCAATACTGTGAACCGCTAACTACTTGAATTTGCGCCAAAATACAATTTTGTGACATATAATAATGGTGCAATAATCTGTTATTTTGTCGCTTTATGTAATTTTGTTTTAGCGCCCTTGTTTTGTGACTTATAATTAGTATATTACTAGATAAAGCGTTCATGAAAAGGAGACTTACATTATTGAAAAACGAAAGTAACGAACGCGTGTGAAAATCACTAATAGTATATCATCAAGGTACGCTATTGAATGAGTCTTTATAAGACGAGGATAAAATCGATTGCGTTGGAGCATCTGTTCGAAGAATTGGACAAACGCACAAGCAAATGACATCATATAACATGTCATCAGATTTCATTTATATTCATACCGTTAAATAATAATGTTATTAATATCCCGGTGATATGCTTCATTTTCTTTAATGTTTAAACTTTTAACAAAATATATAACAATGAATGTGCCTAGAAGAGAGCATCTAAACAGCAACATAACACGTCATTTAGTACGCCATCACATTGATGCCGTTTAATAATAGTTTGAAAAATTCCCCGGTGATATGCTCCATCCTCCTATTTTTAGGCATTTAATAAAAAATTAGATTACTTACAATGTTTTAGAAGTGTTTATATAGAACAACTTAAAACTACAATGATACCATTGATATGGGTGTTAAATCATTTGACCACAACCTTTTTTCGAGATTTACAAGGTTTTGCAGTAATGTTGCAAATTATGCTTCTTATGAACAAATCATCAAGCAATGGAGTACAGTTTGTGCTCATTGGTATAGCAATTATTTGTTGTAAATCATATTGCAAGACACAACAGATATGTTGTCTATAAAACATATCTTTCATTTGTTGATGGAATCTCTGGTATATTTTTACAGTACTCAAATTGCTCGACAAAAACCCTGCTCTGAACTAAATATTTGTATCTGCCTTTACCGTTTTTTGTAAAAAATGAGTGGATTATTTTCTTAAGACGTTCTTTTAATTTAGAACGAGGAATACTGGTGTAAAATGCAGCACATATGTTTTTAAAACAAAATGTTCAAGAATGTTTAGAACCAATATTTGGTTCATGCAAGATGTAGAATATGCTTTATTTGAACAAGATTGAAGACCATATTTCATATTTGACGACTACGAATATTTGTGTTAGAATTACTGATAACCATGTAGCTAGCTAAACAGGAGATGCTTACCCTTCCAAGGCACCAGTCTCACTTCCCTGGTGGAAGTTCTCGTGTCTAACCTAACTTGTCAGTTCCAAAGATTTTACTTTGCTTTTGGTTTGTGATTCGGACATGGATTAGTATGTTTGTTTTTGCTTTGCTTTTGGTTTGTGATTCGGACATGGATTAGTATGTTTGTTTCTGATTATTAGTACATGTAGAAGAACTTGCTATACATTGTTCCTTGTATGGATTTCTGTGACGTTACCATGCAAGTTAAGAAGGCCAAGTTCTTCCTTTTTTAGGTTGATACCTAAAACTATCTCTGTGGATGGAAAAATTTCATCTTTGTTAAAATTTTTCTTGTGTATCTAATTATATAAGCGTTTCCGATATACTATCCAAACCAAATTCCTTAATAAGAAACTCGAGTTACTCGTAGAATGAATATTGTTGGAAGCTTTATCAGATTGGTAAACGACAATTTGTTCCAGGGGCGAGTTGTTCGAAGCCTGATTAGTTTAATCAACTGATTAGTAAAAATATATAATGCATAATGTCAAATGTTGAAAAAGTTGTAAGGGAATAGAATCGCAACAAATTAAAACCCATAGCTATCAGTCTATGAATTTGATGATGATATGGCGATTTTTATTGATATTTTAAATCTGTTTTAATCATTGATTAGGCTATTCAAGCTTTGATCAACTGGGCCCTGATGTTTTCATGACTTAACTGGGATTCCCTGTATTTTGTTATCATAAATATTTATCTGAGTGATATAAACGATATTTTTAGCAACGATAATAATTATCAATCAAGATAAATATATGCACATAAATATACAACTACGTGTGGGTTATCAGTAATCATTCTTTTTTTTTACTGAGATCAAAAACAAAACATACTACTTAATGTCTAAATCACAACCAACAAAGCAAAGTAAAAACTTTGAAAACTGGCAAATTAGGTTAAACTTAAACTTCCGGGGAAGTAAGGCCTGGTGTTCCGGAAGGGTAGATGCTTTCTGTTTAGCTAGATAACCCATAACGTATTAAATAAAAATTGAGAATGAAAGGAACATTGGACTATGGCAAGTCAAATATATACCGGTTAGACATCTGGATACAGAGACACCTGGATACAGAGAAAAAACTTAAACGCTACTTACCGTATTTCTAAGTTAAAGATTAAAATTCTGTTTAGGTTTATTGCGTATTAATTTGTTGTGCATACTGCATACTGTATAAAATCACCAAGCGTGATTATGTTTTTTATATCCAATAAACAAAATTTAATTATATCCTTATTAAAGAAGATTGTTACAAGGATATTCAATATTGAATAAATCCTTTACTCGTGTGCTTAACTTTCCGGAGCACCATCCGCACTTAGTGGAACTTCGCGTGTTTTTGTCCAAGCATTACTGATGAGGAATTGTATTCCGAAACGGCCATCTAGCGCTTTAAAATTAAAACTGGTATCATATATAACTAATTTGAGATTGTCCTGTTCATATGTACATAGGCAATAAATGAGGCACTAAGACATAACACACAAATCATTATTAAATTACAGAAATGCAACCAAGTACACGAAACAATAACCATTTATGAAGAATAACGATCATTTATTTGGGCACTGAATTTAATGACAAACATTAGCATAATCGTTATTAGGAATGTAACAGGGAATTCACGATATGCATTTTTAAGAATACATTTACTAATTAAAAAACCCATACCAGTCTATGTTCTGATCGAAATCCAAAAAAGTAAAGTAAAAATTTTGAGAACCGACAAAGTATGTTAAAAGCGATGTCAGAAGAAAATTGAAAAGTTTGAAAGTGACAAAAATCGAATTGTTAATGAGTGAAAATAATCTGAAATTTAAAATCATCACAACAATTTTATCACTGTATTGATGTATATCAGTGACGGGCACATGACGCTCCGATAATGGCCACCATGGTATCAGTACATCCGGGTATCTACATGTTAGCCTACCCATGATTGTTGATAATTTTATCAGCTGACTTTAATCAACTTTATCCAGTATCAATCACACATATTTCAACATAATCATATTTATATTGTTATTTTATATTTATGTTTTATACATATCAGTCAGTCTGGAGTTGATGTACTAGTTTTATATATTGTTATACTTTATGTTGTAATTTTTGACCGTGTTACAATGCGTATGTATAGTAAGTTATTTGACGTTTTGGTACTTATATTTGGTGTATATGTACTGGAGATTCGAGCTCAGGGATGTACAATGAAGGACTCGTGTACCTGTAGTATGGATGATGGAAGTGGAGATATAGCTCTGGGAACACTCTCTAGAAATGACGGACAACCGGCGTAAGTACCTTACATAATGGAATATATCCTTAGATTTAGGCTTCTTACTGGATCTGGTCAACCGGCGTAAGAACCTCAGATAATGGAATATATCCTAAGATTTAGGCTTCTTACTGGATCTGGTCAACCGGCGTAAGTACCTCACATAATGGAATATATCCTAAGATTTAGGCTTCTTACTGGATCTGGTCAACCGGCGTAAGTACCTTACATAATGGAATATATCCTAAGATTTAGGCTTCTTACTGGATCTGGTCAACCGGCGTAAGTACCTCACATAATGGAATATATCCTTAGATTTAGGCTTCTAACCAGAACTGTAAGAGGTCATACTGTTAGCTACAACAATTCAGAAGACAATGCGTTGTTATTTACTTAATCAGCGAAAAGCTTCTGCCAATGTATTGATAAAAACAAAAACCTCTACACCACTTCTGGTCAACGTTTGTCAATACATCAAATACCAGACATTTAATACATTGTGCGGCAGGATAACTATATACGCGGGACTGGTCAAAATAACCATTGGCAAACAACAAACTAACAAACACAATGAAATTTAAAAAACGCACACACAATAAAACACACCGGCATCTGATGATACGTGAATGTCTTTGAAATGATTTCCAATTTAAACTGTGGCATTCAATACAAACAAATCACACCACATACTATTTGGTCTTTATATAACTCATAAATCAAATAATTGTACTAGTATATGTTAACCACAATTCCTGGAAACCAAAAAAAAAAAAAACAAGCAGTCATTTTATATGCGATATCCCGCCGTTCATATCGTTATTGTGTAGGTGATTTGACCTTTTCAACTTTATAATCTAAGCTATGATCTGTCCGTCCAAGGACACATTGATATATATATATACTATGAAACACAAGGACTTTTGGATTGTAATTTGGACATGCAGTTGTTGATATATAACTACGAAAAACCACACGTACTTTATGGACAATAGCGATGTATTCATTAATTTTGAATAACCTTCAAGCACAATGATTGGTACGATTTTTTCATTAATGCATACAGAAAGAGGCCGTTGTTAATTAGCTCAAGCGCTTGGTTGAACACCAGCAAGTCTCACAACATCATTAGGAATATTACTATTTTAATAAGAAGTAGACATCACGCTCTGTATGTTCTGGAACAACCAAAGTATTTTGGACTTGTACATGAATATTTACAACATGCACAATATAATAAATAAAATAAATATCAATATATTATTATCACTTAGGTTTTAATGAAGACAAATAAACAGTTTTTGACATCTTACCAGTTCATGAGTGGCGTTCATTCCATCTCGAGAATTATTTTAACTATAGCTATCTCGAAGCTTTATCAATCTAGATGCAACCTTAACAAGGAAAAAAACGTCTAGATACTTTTTAAAACTCTACTTGAAAAACCATTTGGGTATCTGTAAATAATGCCAACACATGTATGTATATAATTCTTTAAAGTATCCCTCTCACAGATTACCGATGTCCAATGTGTTTAGACGCCGATGAGTCATGATTCTGAGTATGGGGCCTGTTATATTAACCATTTCATTATTGCTATCTAAACAGGAGAAGCTTACTCTATCGGAGCATCCGGCCTTCTTTCTCTGGTGAAAGTTCACGTGTTGAATATTAGTTGTTGATTGAGGAATGTTTGTGAAACTGTAGCCTGCTATATTTATCATTATATTGTCTACTTCTATAGCTTTGCAGATTTAATGGCGTCAGATGGTTATATTTATTCCTACAATCCATGTAATGCCTTTAACGAAGGAGATTGTAATAATGCCGCTGTAAGTACAAAAATGATCTGAACTGTAGTTCTGACTTCTCTACCTTACTTCTGTGTTTATTTTACAAATATAAATAACTGATGCTATAAAGCCCAAACTTACTATTTAGGTGCCATTTTGTAAGATGTAAAGTCAAACCCGTCTTAAAGACCACATCTATATAAAGACCAACTCTGTATAAAGACCACATCTATATAAAGACCAACTCTGTATAAAGACCACATCTATATAAAGACCAACTCTGTATAAAGACCACCTCTGTATAAAGACCAACTCTATTTAAAGACCATCTCTGTATAAAGACCACCTCTATATAAAGGTCATCTCTATATAGAGGCCGTTAAAATTTTATCCCATTTCCGCCTTATTCGTGTTATTTGCCGGGTTATAGGTTAATTGTTTAATAAATTAATTACTAGTATCCCCCGCCTTTCGAAAGGGGGATATTAAATTCCAGATTACGTCCTTCCGTCCGTCCGAAATTCTTGTGTACGCATATTTCGTCAGAACTAAGAAGCACTTTATTTCATGAAACTTCGTGCAAAGCATCAACATTGGTAGGAGATGTGCATATCGTTAACCGAAATTGGTTTGTTAATTTTTTCTGAGAGTTATTGCCCTTTGAAAAAGAATCTGCTGGCGGGAAGCCCTAATTCACTGAATAAACTTGTTTTGTTTTGAAATGTATGACTTGTCTATACCACTGTTGTAACATATACAGGATTGATGAGGACTACATGTATATATACATCACTGGACATGACTTTGTTATTGTATCTAGTCTAAAGACGAGTTTTATTATCAGTTGTCTTCCTGTCGTGTTTGTGTCTTTTATTAACGTTAACGGTTTATATTATGTTCTTGGCTGCATTAGCTGTTAGTTTTCTGTTACAAATTACTTACTTGTATTTTCAGTGGTTATAACATGTATTTATTATGTGTCGTTTTATTTATGTATTTCCAGGCTTGTCAGCAGACATCAGACCGAGCGTCCTTCTTTACAATCGGGGATGCTAATTCGGCGCAGTTTTCTTATGATGGACTCAACGTACACTTATCATACACCGGGGACGACGGCAGGTAGACCACAGAGAGAGAGAGAGGAGAGAGAGAGAGAGAGAGAGAGAGAGAGAGAAACGCAAAGAGAAACACACACACACATACACACTATTTAAAAATTTAAAAATCGTAAAAGTAATAAAAATATTAAATATAAACAAATTTAAACATTTGAAAAAGGTTAGATTTATTGATTTTTCTGTTTCTATTACAGACAGTCTGATGTTACGCTTGTATGTGATCCCAACACAGATAGCTCGCTGGTCGCTAATGGTGAAATTAGTCCATTAATATACGTAAGTATGACACAAATGGTCTTTGGTCCAAATGGCGCGAAAATAGTTTGCTCACATACTGCTCACTGTGAATAATATACCGATGGGTTGCTGGTAATTAATGATAAAATTAACTTGCCGATATATGTAAATAATAAAACGTTGAAACAAATTTATTTTTTAACATTCATTTGTTTAAAAACATAACTTTTCTGTCTATAGTTGATATACTTCCCGCCTTTTTCACAAGGTTCATACCACGTGTTTTCTATATCCCTATCAGCTTTTCTTTGTGTATTTCAATGATAAACAAAAGCTTTAAAAAGTTCACTGTATAATACATGCCAAGTCAGTAAGGTTCGGTAATGTTACTGAGCTTTTCAAGCCGTCTATTGTAATGGCGGATGGTGTTTCTATTTTGGTAATGTTTATGTTGATGGTAGCGGTGACTCACTCAAGTAAAATAATAATATTTAAAAAAAACAGTCACAGACAATATCTTAACAAAGTTGAAACGTAAAGAAAGCTTCAGTTTCTGTTCGTCTGTACACTAACAGTTAACCTTCCATTCAGATTCAAGCTACAAATTAAAAAATGTTATCTCTATTGCAGACCTTTACACTGACGACGAAATGCGCATGTCCTGGGGGTTGTGGTGGGAGTGCACCGACACCGGGACCGACCCCCAGTCCAGATGGGCCCGGCGGTGACGAAGGAGGTATAAGTGTTGGAACTATATTGTGTATAGCGTAAGTGTTGTTATTTCTTATTTTGGAGAGAGAGAGAGAGAGAGAGAGAGAGATGTTAATCATAATATGTCTTAAAATTGCAAAATTGTAACATGGATATCTTTGTTTATCTGCGTTGACATTGTTTTTTTTTCATAAAATGACGGCTGTAGTTTATTTTGCCAAAATACCAAATGTTTATTCCTATTTGGGAGTTTCGAATTTTAGCTTACCTGACTAAAGGTCATGTCAGCTTATTATGTCAAAACTGAAAATCTCATGCCATTATGTGTCAAAAGACCTTCAAAATTAGGTCAGGGTCAATACTTTGGTTATAATTTCAGACTTGTAATACCTGTTACGTTTACAAATACCTAACTAGGCAAGATATAACAGAATAGAAATTGAAGGAGTTATGTAATTATCCATGTAGGAGTCGTTTCCCCTGAACTGTAAATTTTACTGTTTTTTATATGAAAATGCATGTAATTAGAGTTATTGTCCCTGAGAAGGCTTTTCAGTGGTTCTCAGGTGAGCAATAAGGTCCATTGGTCCCTTGTTTCCTCAAATAATCTTCATACTATTATTTTTTTAACTTTAATGTTTAGTGTTTTAGCTGTTGGTGTGGTGTACGTCATATCCGGTATGGCATTTCAAAAAGTTAAAAATCAAGCGACAGGGAAAGAAGTCATACCAAATGTGTCATTTTGGCAGGCATTACCGGGTTTGATTAAGGTAAGTAATGCTTTACTGTAGCTAAAAATATCAAAACATTTCAGTAGGATTTTAACTTAATTTAAGCCTAAATCACTAAAATGCAGTTTGAAAATTGGGGTTTAGAATTCGTAAAAAGTAAGTGTAATTATGGTATACAGATATCGGATGTTCAATATGTATGTGGAACTAACTGAGCTATTTTTCATATTGATTACAGTCGAACCTGTCTATAAAGGCCACCCAAGGAACCAGTAAAAGTGGCTTTGATGGACAGGTGACCTTTATATACAAATTCAAATAACATGAATAAAGAACAACTGGGATACAACTCTACTTGCCTTTATAAGCAGGTGGCCCTTATATAGAGGTGGCCTTTAAGGCAGGTTGGAATGTAATCAGGTTTGAAAATGATGTACAGCTTCTGGGTCCCGTTTTGAAATAATATATAAATCAATAATATTTCAACGGAGTACATGGCATAAATATTTTCAAATACTTTTAATAAAATTGTCCAAAGTACCGCATGTACCGCGTGCATATACTCAAGGTGCGCGGCATGGTTCGCGCGTGTGTTCTCTATCTCAAGTTCCCAAGTACTTTGATGTTTTTGCAGTGTGTGTGTGAATTTTATATACACAGAGTTGACTCTCGTTATCTCGAACTCGATAGTCCGGCAGAGAAACCCCATATTTTCTCCAAACCTAAAAATTTGGTCTATAGTTTGTTTTTTTGTTGAATAGTATGAGTATATGTGTATCTGATCTTGAATCAAGTTGATGCCACGCTGTCATCGTTGAGCGTTTTGTATAATTCAAGATGGCGTCCAATATGGCTGAAAAATAGGAAAATCATTGAAATATGTTCTTTTGTTGTTTTGTACATCAACAAAATGTCATTGAATTTGATAATTATACCCCTACTTCGAAGAAGATGGGTACACTGCATATTGTTTTACCTCTACCCTTCCGTCCGTCCGTCCTTCCGTCCATCTGTCCGTCCGAAACAAAACTTTTGAACATCAACTTCCTGTTACCTTAGTTTGTTTTCAGAATAGTTGGAAATTTTCTCAGCAATTACTTATCAAAGCCACTTGAAATTTAGTATGCAAATTTAGTACAAAATCCATGCCACAAGTACAAGTTTCAAGTCTGTCAGGCATCTACTTCACATTTTCTTTGTATTTTAACATATGTTAAATGCGGGTGTACATACTAAGTAAGGACTACCCAAACTTTCTGTCGAGCCTCTGACGTAGATGCGCAGCCAGAGTATTTGAAGAAAGCCAAAAAATAAATAAAGTTGACTCATTGATGACTGTCCCAATATGCATTGTTCCAAACAGAAAAGAGAAATGCTTTATGCGTCCAAAGAACTTATATTAAATAAGCAATATATATCTGGTAATATGTGTGTAATATCTTCTGCAACAGTACCTATGTCAGTTAACACTCCAACCTCCAACTGGTGACTCCATCACTACTTTTCCTTACAGATTCTCCTTGCAAAAGTGATATAAAAACATCTGTATCATCTGATATATTACTGAGATCCATTCATTTGGCCCTTTCGAAACCTCTACCATCTGTTGAACAATAATATTGCCAGTCTCTTGAGTTGTTCTGATGTCATTTCTCACAATTTTCACATTGTTATCAGAACCTGAGAACAAACAACAGTTAATCCCTTACTTGTAAGGATCAAAATTAGTGCGATTAACTGTAGTTTGTTCTCTGGTTCTGAGAACACATATTTGAGAAGGAAGTGGCATACCGTTTAACATCAGGTGTACTCTAACACTACCTGCTCCACTAGCTGAACTAGTAAAACTCTCTATACCTATCAAACACTATGTTGTAGGCTGTCAGAGCTTTCTTTCTATATATTTTCTAAAGTTAACTACAAAATCATTAACAGTTGCATTGGAAGGTCAGTGAACAACATACAAAACAGCAGATCAATCTACAGTCCCAAAGCAATCATTATGTCACCCCTTATATAAGCAAAAGTAATGACAAATAACGCCGTAATAAAATAACTATTTATTCACTCAAAACTGCTTCATCACATATATTGCAGCCAAATTAACAAGTAATGCTTAGTTTCATAGCCTTTAGCTTTTGTAAATGCCTGAATTCTATTTGAAATAATATGCATCGACTCTTTAACATAGTCATGGGATATTGTACCACAATTGAATAATTATTTTGTACATCTCCTGCTTCTGTGTTGGCATAGAATCTCTGATTTTCATGTAATTCCATATGTTTTAGATCGGATTTAGGTCGGACTGTTCGCGGCAAAAACTTACAACACTTATCCTTATTGCTGAAGATTGTTTTGTGTGGACATTGAGTTATGTCTTGGGGCTGCGTATAATGTCAAGAATCCTGCTAGTGTTCAGGTTCGGGGCATAACAGGAGTAAAAATTGTAGGTCTTTTGAAACAAGTGGAGAGGCAATTGGCAGTACCAAGTATCAAAGAGAAATAATAAATAACTTAAAAGTTGGTAGTGATTATATGTGGTTTTTCAAAAGAAAATTGTTTATCTTTAAGCAAGATCTTAAGGAAATTGGGAGGTCAGTGCAATGTTGTAATTTTAAAATCAACACGAGGCCGACAGTCAAATATTTTATCTATGTCGGAATGTGTTTTTTCTACCAAAAAATCTGTAGGCATTGACAAATTTGATTTTCCAAAATTTTTTGTTCGAGTTAACAAATTTAATTTTCCAAAATTTTTTGTTCGAGTTAACAAATTTAATTTTCCTAAATTTTTGTTCGAGTTAACGAGTGTAATTTTCCTAGGATTTTCATTCAAGGGGACGAAAATATTGCTCGACATATCCGATAATTCGAGATATCCGAGTTCGAGATAACCGGAGTGATTTTGGTTTAATAAAGAACAACTCTGTTCGGACTTTTTAAAAAAGTTCGAGATATCCGGTAGTTCGAGATAACGAGATTCAACTGTAGTACACTATGATAGAACTGTATGCTATATGCGCGCGCGTGTGTGTATATATTTGATGTTTTGCAGTGTGTGTGTGTGTGTGTGTGTGTGTGTGTGTGTGTGTGTGTGTGTGAAGTACTTAACTTTTTAATTTTTTCACCCTTCTTTATTTTATCTATTTTCAGGATGGGTTTTCCTTTACGTTCAGCCGATGTAGACCAAGTGCTTATCGCTCTATATGAATCGACAGTATAAATGTGTGGTGCTATGTGGTGTACGAATGGGAGCTAGTTTTCAAGTGAAACATTTTAAGACTGTTACGTTGAGGATATTACAGCTGGACTCATAGGACGTTTTCATGATTTGGTATAATGTAACTGGTCATTATCATATTAACAAGTCAGAAATGTTTTTATTATTTTTTGGGGGATGGTGTGATTTTATATACATGTAGTTGTCATATTATATTTTTGGATTTTTCCTGTGGAAAATTGAAAACAAAAATATAATATGACAAGGGTCTACATGTTTTATTCCGACATTTGGGGGGGGGGGGTAACTGTCGACATAGACTACATTAGGACATTGATATAAAAAATTATAACTTCGATTTTTAATTAACAGAAACAATTTGTATCTTAATTGTAATTTAGTAGAATCCCTGATTGGGTAATGCTACACCACTGTGACCAGTGAAACAACAACTCAGTGAGAATTCTACATTATGTTAAAACGTAATAACCAAAAAGAAATCTTTATATTGTGTCACGTTATTTATTTCTTTATCATTGTTACAAAAATAAATAAATATTTTACATCTTGGATTTATTTCAGTTATAAATTTAAATTGTTACAGAATGTATTGTAGGTATTCATTACGTGCAAGCATTGCGATTTTAATCATCACTGCCGTGGTATATATGATTGTCAATACCGATGGAACTATCATGTGAAACTGAATTGTTATAAAAATAATGTCATGTACGTGCTACTTTGACTTTTTGATCTTTTTTATCAAACAATTCATTCAAGAGTAGCATATAGCAATAATACCATTAAAATTTATTGATTGGTTGAATGATAGGTGTTTAGATTCCAGTCCAGAATATTTCACTTATATCAAGACGTCACCAGCATAAGGTAAAGTGGAGAAATTTTCACCTTTACTTCTGCATAGCGCAATGTGCAGAGAGGGTTCTGTCACGTGACAGGCGTGACACGGGGCATCGATTTCCAAAGGACCCCGAAACTTTATTTCTAAATACCGGTTGCTTGGCGACATAGCAGTTTCTTCCTATTTTCAAGTCTTGGTCAGACTCGACCGGGTTTCGAAATCACGACCCCCGCGTACGAAGCGAACATACTACCAACTGAGCCACCATAGCGGCCCATTCAAAAATTTATAGCACGTGACAGGACGTTTACTTGACTTTACTTGGTTAATCTGACAATTTTGTCTTTAAAAATAACATATGGAATTATGTATTACATATTATACCAGTTTTAATTTAACAGCACTAGACGGCCGTTTCGGAATACAATTCCTCATCAGTAGTGCTTGGACTAAAATTATGAAACCAAAATAAAATTATTTTGAAAGATGTTGAAAAGCTTCCAAAAGGATTGGGTATAGTATCGGGACGTATAGTTATTGTGTTTAAAACCCTAACCTTGGGTTTGATTAAAATTCTATACCACATGGAATTTTAAAGCGGACTATTTTAGAGTAGAGCGACATGGAGTGCAGCAGTGGTGTTTACACCCCTGTCGAGATTCTTACACTTATATCGAGGCGGTCAGTTCCGGAATGATGGAGCAAATTGACAAATTTTTTCACACGATGATCGATCTGGGGAGTTGGATTCGAGCCTGGGTGATGAGAGGTAAGCGCGCACTTAAGGCCTTTCGACAAAAGAGGCACCGGACAAGTTTATTATATACGGTACTTTTCACGGTTTACCCGTGCAATGCGTGCTCACAGAAACATACAGGATTCAACGCGGAAACATGAAGGATTTACAATTAAATTTACTTCAGAGTTTAAAATAAATCTGGCTACTAAGTCCTTTTTGAATGGACAGTGGCGTAACGTACAAGTTCTTGTAGATCAAAAGGGACGTAAAGTATGGATACTTGTAAATAATCAGTGGCGTAAAGTATGGATACTTGTAAATAATCAGTGGCGTAAAGTATGGATACTTGTAAATAATCAGTGGCGTAAAGTATGGCTACTTGTAAATAATCAGTGGCGTAAAGTATGGATACTTGTAAATAATCAGTGGCGTAAAGTATGGCTACTTATAAATAATCAGTGGCGTAAAGTACGGGTACTTGTAAAAAAAACAGTGACGTAAAGTACGGATAATTTTCCCGTTAAATACCTGTATTATCATACCAGCATTCCATGCAAACGTTCTAATGCACTTGAATAAATGACGTCACGTGACCGCAAAATTGTTGACGTTTCAATTTTTGACGTCAAGGCGACCGTAATGGACAGAATCAGGTATGTTTGAACTACGAACTTTTTTATTTTAGTATGGTCTCTGTACACTTATTCCAACAGATCTATTCTAGAACTGAGAATCTAAATCATTTGTGTTGCAGTATCTAAAGATAGATAGATAGGTAATTTGCATCTATTACACTGAACACATTTTTACACTGACACTTTACCGAGTGCTATCTGCCTATGCCACAAATTAATCGGCATCATGACCTGACTTTCCCATTCTTTAACCTTTATAAATGAAACAAACTGTCTGTAAAAAAGCACATATGATCGACAGGACAATTCTACAATAAGTGTGCGCTAGTACAAAGCACGCTTGCATAGCTAATCGGCTGCCACTGATGGGCACATCGGAGTAACTTCACAACAACAACAACATGTGTTTTGATTTGATTGGTCCTACATTATATAGGGCATTTAAACCTAGATTTGGGTTCTGAGTTGTTTGAAAGCATGCGGGTTCATAGTGTGGCATCAAAACCACCCGCTGTTTCCATTTGTAAGGATAATAATGTATTGCAGCAGTATCTTATAGGCACGTTGAATGGTATCTGTACAAACTATAGCTAGTCCTGAACTCTTCCAATGGCAATGTGCTGGCCTAAGTAGTAGTGGTTAGCAGGGTGTTCCAGTATACAATTTTTTGGGATTAATTGTACTGTTGTCTTACCCGGTCAGGATGAGGTACCAGTGTGACGGCAAAGTGAATCTGGGACTATCTGCTGTTTTGGTGAGTTTTAATTTTGCAGCACTAGAGGTCCGTTTCAGAACAAAATTTCTCATTAGTAAAATTGTAGAAATCCAAATATTTTTAAGATGTTGAAATGTAAAAAGAAAGGTAAAAAATTAAAATATATTTTATCAAATCCACCTAAGACAATGCCTCGAACAATTAAGCATAGCTTAGCTTTATAGAATTTCAACATTTTAGAAGCAGAAAAAACTAGATATATGAACAGTGTTTATCTTACAATACTATGCACATTGCCTTTTGCAATGACAAATTATCCTCGGTGATGCAGAGATACCAGCCCAGTGGTTGTAATAATTACTAGTTCTGTTTAATTTGGTTAATAACCGTATAAAGGTTATATTTGTCCAACATACAGTGTTCAATTTAGAAGGGACCGTCACTCCATTGACCTTAAATAAAAATACTGTCTGTGTCTTTTCGAGGCCTGGGCCAGAATGACTCACCAGATACATTTCTGATTAGAACAATATTATGTTTATAGTACATCTACGATATACAGAAAACCTTTAAAAAGGTATAACATACATTGCACAAACGAAAACTGCCAAAAACACAACTTTACATACAAAATGCATACAAAGTAAGAAGGTAAGATAAATTATATATACACTGCTGGATTGTAAAATCCCTGACTTTTGATGTATATTGTTTATAATCACAACAAACTAGTATACGGTGGTGTGGTAAGGACCTTAACAATAGCGATTCAACTGAAAACCACTTCTAATAATATTAAGTTAACAATGAAGTCTTATCTTCATTCTTCAGATATTCTCTGTCGTTTCAAGATGCCACAGTTAATGAAGTATAAAATGGCTTGGTGGAGAATCGGAGGATGGGATGTTTAACTATTTATACTACATTAGTGTTAACTATCATTCCTTTGGTTCTTGGACATACCACCAGCAGTATACCAGTTCATGATAGATACTGTGTACCTAACTGTGATTTACCGGCAGCTGGACGTCGATACTGTCAAACTGTTATAGAGTCAGCCTCCTGTAAACAGGATGTAACTAGATACCTATATACAATGTAA
Source organism: Anadara kagoshimensis (assembly GCA_021292105.1). NCBI lineage: Eukaryota > Metazoa > Mollusca > Bivalvia > Arcoida > Arcidae > Anadara > Anadara kagoshimensis. Next base: position 41,339,467 of record CM037872.1, on the reverse strand, counting down.
GTAACATCAGATATATATTTACATATATATAAAATTTCAAACAGTTTCGTTGGAATCCAAAAGACATTTTTGATTAAGACCTTGCTTTAGTATAACTTAATTTTATGGTACAACACTTTGTCGACAGGAACTGCATTTATTTATTGTACAACCCATTACATTGTAAAACATTTTAAGTTAAAATTAAAAACTAAAAGAAATGTCCATTGTAAACAGTATTAAGAAAATCGCTCTTTAATGACTTTGAATTTATAATTTGACAAATGTATTTTACAGTATAAATAGTGATATTAATTACGTACATATTATTACATTTCAGTGATAAATCTGATGATAAGTTACCGTTTGCTTGTGGTTGTTTTTGGGAGAACAGTTTAAGATCTATTACAGGACAGATAACACAAAATAAGCCATTAAAGACATGTCTACTGTTGACATCATTACTTTGTGGTAAGACAAACTATTGTGTAGTAACATTAGTCCAAAATGTAACTGTTCATGTTTTTGTACACATGTAACCTGAAATCCATAAACGACCAAAATAATGAGATTCTAATGTTACACAGTCCCTATGTCTACTTGTCTTGTCCCTATGTCTAGTTGTCTTGTCCCTATGTCTAGTTGTCTTGTCCCTATGTCTAGTTGTCTTGTCCCTATGTCTGGTTGTCTTGTCCCTATGTCTAGTTGTCTTGTCCCTATGTCTGGTTGTCTTGTCCTTATATCTAGTTGTCTTGTCCCTATGTCTAGTTGTCTTGTCCCTATGTCTAGTTGTCTTGTCCCTATGTCTGGTTGTCTTGTCCCTATGTCTGGTTGTCTTGTCCCTATGTCTGGTTGTCATGTCCCTATGTCTAGTTGTCTTGTCCCTATGTCTGGTTGTCTTGTCCCTATGTCTGGTTGTCTTGTCCCTATGTCTAGTTGTCATGTCCCTATGTCTAGTTGTCTTATCCCTATGTCTAGTTGTCTTGTCCCTATGTCTAGTTGTCTTGTCCCTATGTCTGGTTGTCTTGTCCCTATATCTAGTTGTCTTGTCCCTATGTCTAGTTGTCTTGTCCCTATGTCTAGTTGTCTTGTCCCTATGTCTAGTTGTCTTGTCCCTATGTCTAGTTGTCTTGTCCCTATGTCTAGTTGTCTTGTCCCTATGTCTAGTTGTCTTGTCCCTATGTCTGGTTGTCTTGTCCCTATGTCTGGTTGTCTTGTATGCCAGAGCCATTAACAAACTGTCAAAAGCTGCCGATGGTGTTTTTGTCCTCATACATTTATCTAATCTTACAATTCTGCTTATTATATGCTGAAAACAGCAAGGTGCACATTGGTCATTATCCCTATGACACATTTATTAAGGTCATCCAACCAGTACCCCAACATGCACGTTTATCAAGGACCTCTTAGATGAACATTTTCAGAGCCACTCTGATGATCTGTGGTAATTATCCTGTTTATTATTATGTCCATTGTATCACACCACTGAGTAATTAATTCTAAATAATGTGTTACTATTACAGCTAAATATTCCAGTAAGGATGAAATCAACCAACTTACCATTAAAGCCACTACCACGACACAACCCAGTGTCACCATCTCTTCTAAAGAAATCAAAGATCTAGAGAAAGAACTGACATATCTACTGACACTACAAAAACAGATTCTACAGTTACCAGACGGAAAAAATAAACAACTAGCAGAAGCTGCATTAGAACCAAAAATTAAACATGTTCTGGAACGTCTCAAGGAGGCTAGATTAAAAATAGGAGATCATCGTGATCCAACCAAAGGTTTGTTACTTCTCAGAAAGGGGAGGGGTTATGGGTCACCTTGATCCAGAACAAGGCGTGTTAGTTCTCAGAAGGCTAGATCATACAGGGGGATCACTATGATCCAAAACAAGGCGTGTTAGTTCTAAGAAGTCTAGATGATAAAAGGGACCACCATGATCCAAAACAAGGCGTGTTAGTTCTCAGAAGACTAGATCATAAGAGGGAGGATCACTATGGTAAAAAAAACATGGCGTGTTAGTTCCTGGAAGGCTAGATCATACAGGGGGATCACTATGATCCAAAACAAGGCGTGTTAGTTTTCAGAAAAACTAGATCATAAGAGGGGTCACAGTGATCAAAAACAAGGCCTGTTAGCTCTAAGAGAAGGCTAGACCATAAGAAGGATCACCATGATCCAAAGAAAGGCCTGTTAGTTCTCAGAAAAGCTAGATCAAAACCAAATTATAGATTTCTTTTCCTGCATTAATACAGTAAATTTTTTTCATTTTCAGACACAACATTTATTGCAAATGGTCACTTGGACAATTCTGACCCTACAAATATCCAAACAATGGAGTTAGATAGAAAAGGTGTGAATAAAATAACTGCAAAAGGTAACGTACATCAAATATATTACTATTAGGTGTAGTTGACTGGTCCTCTATTTATGACGTCATAAACCATCGTAATTGACTTGTCCTCTATCTATGACGTCATAAACCATCGTCATCTCTATAACATGAATACACAAAGATCAACTGTATTACTGTTAGGTGTAGCTGACTGGTCCTCTATCTATGACGTCATAAACCATCGTCATCCCTATAACATGAATACACAAAGACCAAGTGCATTACTGTTAGGTGTAGTTGACTGGTCTTCTATCTATGACGTCATAAACCATCGTCATCCCTATAACATGACTTATATTACTGTTAGGTGTAGTTGACTGGTCCTCTATCTATGACGTCATAAACTATTGTCATCTCTATAACATGAATACACAAAGATCTACTGTATTACTGTTAGGTGTAGTTAACTGGTCCTCTATCTATGACGTCATAAACCATCGTCATCTCTATAACATGAATACACAAAGACCAAGTGCATTACTGTTAGGTGTAGTTGACTGGTCCTCTATCTATGACGTCATAAACCATCGTCATCCCTATAACATGACTTATATTACTGTTAGGTGTAGTTGACTGGTCCTCTATCTATGACGTCATAAACCATTGTCATCACTATAACATGACTTATATTACTGTTAGGTGTAGTTGACTGGTCCTCTATCTATGACGTCATAAACCATTGTCATCACTATAACATGACTACACAAAGATCAACTATATTACTGTTAGGTGTAGCCAACTGGTTCTCTATCTATGACGTCATAAACCATCGTAGTTGACTGGTCCTCTATCTATGACGTCATAAACCATCGTCATCCCTATAACATGAATACACAAAGATCAACTATATTACTGTTAGGTGTAGTTGACTGGTCCTCTATCTATGACGTCATAAACCATTGTCATCCCTATAACATGACTTATATTACTGTTAGGTGTAGTTGACTGGTCCTCTATCTATGACGTCATAAACCATTGTCATCACTATAACATGACTACACAAAGATCAACTATATTACTGTTAGGTGTAGCCGACTGGTTCTCTATCTATGACGTCATAAACCATCGTAGTTGACTGGTCCTCTATCTATGACGTCATAAACCATCGTCATCCCTATAACATGAATACACAAAGATCAACTATATTACTGTTAGGTGTAGTTGACTGGTCCTCTATCTTTGACGTCATAAACCATCGTAGTTGACTGGTCCTCTATCTATGACGTCATAAACCATCGTCATCCCTATAACATGAATACACAAAGATCAAGTGTATTACTGTTAGGTGTAGCTGACTGGTCCTCTATCTATGACGTCATAAACCATCGTCATCCCTATAACATGAATACACAAAGATCAAATGCATTACTGTTAGGTGTAGTTGACTGGTCCTCTATCTATGACGTCATAAACCATCGTCATCCCTATAACATGAATACACAAAGATCAAGTGCATTACTGTTAGGTGTAGTTGACTGCTGTCATAAAACATTGTCATCCCTTAACAGGTGTTTTACTACAATTATAGGTCTGACTCCTCTCCGATGCAATCCAGACCACAATTATAAACAAAATCACCGCTACTTAACAAAAGTATTTTGCAATATTTGTTTCTAAAATTTTCTGTCCGTCACCAGCATATTAAAAAAAAACAATACCCCATCTGCCTATTATGTATTATATTTACTGATAGCATTTCCCTGTCCGCTCATATTAAACTCTTAAACAATATGAAGAATTTTAATCAAACTTACCACGAATGTTTGTCAATTTAAGATGAACAGACTGCTTGTAGAATGACAACACTAGGGAAGTGTTTTAAACTTTCACAATAAAAGTTACCGCTTGTACAGTAAAAAAGTAGGCGATACCTCATTGATATAATATCCAAACACAAACATACCGGGCCATGTTCAAATCACAGTTCCAGAAAACTGGCAAATGAGATCTGGAGGCCAGGAAGGGTAAGCACATAATATACAACCTGTATGTGGACACACATGCTAAGAGTATATAAGTAAATACATCGCTTTTTGGGGTTATTAGATTTCAGCAATTCTTGAACATGTTTTTACGACAACATGAAGAAATTTTGATAAATATATAACAAGTCCTGGTTGGTTATTGCAGCCCGCAACAATGCTGCATTATTTTTGTCTGGAATTTTAATGACGTCATTAATTATATATATTTTTTTGTATTTCAGACGGTTGGAATTACATGTCAAACAATCTAAAAAAGAAGGTATGTAATTATAAATAAACCGTTTCGCTATCCGCCTGTTGAAAATCCAAAAACCTGATGAAACATTCCATCCTTTTTATCTAGTGTTTCTATAATGGTAAAATAATGCTGCCAAAACAAAGGTACCAAAGTCGTTGACCCAAGAATGTGAACACTAAAAACTGTCATGATGACAATCCATGACATACTTAGTACATTGCGATTGTATCTAGTTATCTGGAGATGATATTGATTTGTAATCTTTAATCTTCGCCCTTTAACTGCAAAAGCGAATTGAGCATAATTTGGTGAGGGTTGTATTTGGTTGATGAAGATTAAAAAGTATGCTCAACATGGCCGTCCAAAATTAAAGATGGCCGCCGTTATTATAAATGGGAAAACAATGAAATATTACTTACAGGTTTATTACGGACTGATTACTTTCAAGTTTGTTATATAAAAGTAGATGTATACCCATGTAGCATATGTATTTATTTGTTTGGACAATTTTTTCATTTAATCCTAATTTCACAGATTGTCAAAATGAGTTGTCAAGTAATTATTGCTCATTATTTTGTTTCAGCTAGAACATGATGAACATAATAAAGACAGAGACAGAGAATTTAAGCTTTTGTTGTCCTTCTCTTGTGTTGCCACTGTAATTCTCTTACTTATCCTGGCTTTGTTGGCCAAAGTAAGTAATGGAAGCTTTTGTTGTCCTTCTCTTGTGTTGCCACGGTAATTGGATCCCTAAAAATCTAAGACACTAAAAAATGAAATAATTAGCTTTAGTTTACCAAACATTTAATTAATATCCTGCCATATACATTATATCTATATAATTATTTTATTACTTACAGTACTGGTTAACTATCGGAGTTATGGTCCTACTTCCATTGGTTATAGAGTGTACTTATAAAGGTACATTGAAGATTTCTAAGTGGCTGACTAAATGAACATTCCTGACAAAATCCTAATATTTACAGTTTAAAAAAGTCATAATTTCCTTAGTGTCTGGTCTATAAAGCATTTTATATAACCATCTGATATAAATATCAGATCTACTATATATTGTGATTCCTTGTGTCACATTTATACTATTGATAATTATCTTTAGGCTAAAGGTGATAAGAAGGATGCAGTGGAGATGGACTCAGTTGGTGACCTTGACCTTGGATTACAGCGTGATGTTAAGATCACTTGCTGGGAGTACGTATTTCTAGAATTAATTATTTTAACTTGTTTTATTTTTCACTGTTATAGTACATGTATATCCTTGTTGTTTGTTAGTTTTAGTCCCTCTATTTTTTATATTTTCATTCTCTTCATAGCTTTTTCATTATACCACCCATAAACAAAGTTTAGGGGTATATAAGAATCACTGTCTGTTTGTCTGGTTGTCCATCCCAATATTGTGTCCACTCCATATTTTCCATGTCTATGGATGGATTTTGATCAAACTTGGCACAAATATAAACCAACATGAAACAATGTGTCAAAAGGTTCTCTGACCAAGGGAATTTTGAATCCAATATAGTTAAAGACAATATACCGATTATAACCCATGTTTATTGATTATATTAACAAATAGAATATGTAGAGTACTGAACATCAGACAAAATATTAATGAAGGTTAGGTGATGGGTCACCATGTCTAACCTGTCGTAACACTTAGAGTTATAAAACTGTTTTACGTCACCCTTCTTTCTGACTTTATGTTTTTCTGTATGAAAATGATGACTATGACTTTGGTCAATTACATTAAAGTAAACAATGTTCATATTTCATTTAGTACATTTTTGGAAAAGTTACGAAACCATTACAAACAAAGAGAAGAAGAGGACCTATTGAAACAATCAGGAGTATACGGGAGTATTGGTGGATCAGGGTCTGGATCCGGGTCTGCTAGAACAGGTACTAAGGTACAGAATTACTTTAGCAGCATTTTATACTGGCTCCTTTTAGTGTAGCGTAGCTTTACTGTTAATTTGCTGTTTAAACAGCATTTACTTCTGACCCAATGACAAAGTGCAACATTATCTAAACATATCTAACACAAAGACATTGAGTACTGGGGAAAGAACACAACATTGAAGTGTGAGTGTCATTTGAACTAGCAATACAGGTTATGACAATGTTTTATAGATAATATAGCATTTAGTGTAGGATCTAGCAGAGCATGATGTATAACTTGCAAGATTAATGCACTGTTGCCAAATTAATATTTATGCTTCACAGTGTATTATTATTATTATTATTATACTTCTTATTATTTACAGGTCAACCCAAAGTCTATAAAACCTATAAAAATACATGACAGAGTACCCACTATAAAAGTTACAGATTTTGATGATGAAGATAGCGATTGTGAAGAGGAAGAAGCCATATTTCAAACAAAACTTTTAAACAAATCTTCTATGATGACTAACAAATCCTCTATGGCGTCTAACATGGCGTCTAACAAATCCTCTAATAAATCAACTGTAGCTTCTTATTCAGTAGAAGATCATGTGATACACCATAGTTAAAATGTTATACATTGTTGCCATGGTGATATAATACAGCGTCTACCTGCCTTATGTTTGTCTAGTTGATATATACTGTTTATGTTATACACTTTTGTTTCCATAAATCTTGACTGTTCTGCAACAGCCATGCTAGTAAACTTTAATATAAGAAAATATTTTCTGGTTTTATTTTAATTGGTTTTTTAGACCTGTTTTTGTTTTATTACAGTTTATGTTCAGTTTATATTCAGTTATAAATTCTATATAATGATCACTCTAGTAATAAATAATGTGCTAATGTTTGCTTTGTTTTTTCATCAGTTTAACCCAGGGCCCGATTAGACCATCTTCCACAATACAGTGTACATGTACAAGGATTTAATGGAGTTTGCCACTGTGCCACATGATGAACAACCCTTAAAGTTTGTGTGGGACATTTTGAATAACCTTTATGTCATGAATTTCGCAAATAATGTTGTATTTAAGGAAAAACGTGAATTGATATGATTCCATATCAATTGGGAATAATTGTTCCACACAAACATTAGGGGTCATTACTTGGTACGGCAGCGAACCCCATTTGCTTTATATCTTTCCCACTCATATATTACATTGTTATGAAATCTACATGTGGACAAACATTTCCTTGGTGTATAATTCACAGCTACACAAAACTCTTGTTAGTACCATTAAATCTAGCTTTTAGCATTGGCTAATCATTATTTTCAATGAGTCAATTGTAAAATTGATTTACTTTTTATCTAAATAAAACAAATAATAATTTCTGCTTGCACACATTTATTACATCACAATTTAATGTAACAACATAAAATACAACATATATAATATAATACAAATCTTAATTAATATGTAGATTAAATATATAATGTAGAATTTATCTTTAAATTTAAAAATATTTAAATATATGTAAGTTTAAGTTTGACAATTTTAACACCTAGTCTGTCTTTCCATCCTATATAATTATTCAAGGATCTAATGACAGAATATGACTTATTATTGTATATAAATATCACATAATTGATTTCTGTCAGAAAATAAACACTCCAGGTATAACATTTTCAGAAAACAGTGAAACCTAAAGCTGAATATCTGAGCAAAACAAAACTAGCTTCAACATCAACATCCCTTCTGAAAATACTGCAAAAGGTAGTACTGCTCCTAATAAAGGATCTTGGCACAGAGAAGAAAAGAGTTGAGAAGAAATACAGACGTAAAACAGCTTCTATTCAATCCGTAATATGTAAAACAATCTTCTTTGAACAATTTGGGAAAAAAAATACAGGTATTAGAATACAGAAAAAATGTTACAGGTAAGTATTTGTGTCACAACCACATTCAAATGTCCAGACTGCTTTGTACACCACAATCTGACAACTGTACAGCTATGTACACCTGGGATGATGATCTTTAGATATAAAGAAATAAATGAAACATGGTTTTATATATGAATTTATTTAGAGCTAGTTTGATAAATAAGTCATGGGGACTATAGTTTGATAACAGTGATAAAACTCGCTCTTGTTGGCTATATGATGTATCTGGTATATATACATAGCAATATCAGAGATATGAGATTATGGGTAGCTATGGTTAGACTGGTTAATTCTGTGCCATTCTGTGTGCTTCATAATCTCATCATGTAACAAACTATACCAACAGGTTCTATCACTGACCATAAGCAATAGTTACCATGGTAACTGATCAAGTTACTTTATTTGTATACAACCTTATAACTTAGATAATCAATTAGACACTAAAACAATGGATATATCATTATGTAATTCTACAATACTATGAAAGGTGAAAGGACTGGGACATGTGGAATGCCAATAAATACAGAGATGTGATATGAATAGTGAATTCTGTAATCAGTGTGTGTGTGTGTGTGTGTGTGTGTGTGTGTGTGTGTTTGGTGTGTGTGTGTGATCTGGCACCAGCTTCAGATGGTGGGGGGACACATCAGGTGTTGAGTGTGTTTACATCTACTCATTTATTTGTTCAGGAATATAGTATTATATATATGATTGTTCAAAGTGAGAGAGATCACATCAATTGTTGAGCAAAAAGGAATTAGGCAATTGGGAAAATTAGGAATTAACAAAGTTAAAACAAAACAAGATGGATGGAATGATATAAGCTAAAATAATGACAACAATGTTTTAGATAAAATTTACAAACTAAATAACAACTATATATCTTCACATCAAAGTAAAAACAGAAATATAAGTCTACATCAAAGTATACTTTGTATACATCAAAGTGCTATAAATTCCCAAAAACAAAGTAACAAAGTCTATAACAATATATACAAATAGTATATAATACAACGTATAATAAATTTTATAGCATGTAGACTAGGTCAATACATTATTTCATTGCCCAGACCAACAACAATAATATTGACCAAAGATGAAGTCTGAGGTCAATATTGTTGTACTTTGTCAGAGAGATGATTAGATGGTGGATCGACAAAAATCTACATGATAGTTATTTTATTATTTTTAAGAAATAAGAAATTCAGACTAATTGAGTCTATTATAATTCAATTAAATTGGAAATTTATTTTGACAAGACAAACAAAATCCTCATAATCTGTTGGAATATTCTTTCCTGTAAGATATTCTCAGAAATGTTTCATGGTGGACATTTTACACCTGCTTTGCATTAACAACATCAACATTCTCCAAAATAAAATTAACAATGTCAGCATCCAGGGACAGAAACAATGTAGTCGTCGTATTTGTTTTCATTAACAACAGGTTAAAGTAGATGATACAGAGGATCTGAGAACTTGGATGTTTGAGTTATAAATTAAATTTACAATATAATTGTATGTACATAACTTGCCCCAGGATCTAAATTCAAACAATTAAAAAAAAATCAAGTAAAATAATAATAATTATAATAGTTACATTATATGTAACAAACACACAAAATAAAATGCAAGGCAAGAGAATACTGATAAATTACAAATTAATTTTTTTCAACAATAAGCTTGAAATGTTCACCAGGTAAAAATGTTGTTATTGTTAAGTATTGCATATAAATTAATTCAATTTTACATTTGAACACTATTCATTGTTATTATTATCCCATTTAAACACAACAGAATTTTTCAACACTGACCTAAATTTTTTACCTCATTAATTTTTATATTTATTGCATTAAATCATCACTCTTTTTTCTTTTGTTTTGTTCTATACAATGACATTTATTGAGATTTGGTTTAGTGCATTAGTTTCAAAACCAGCACCATTCACTGAGTAAAGAATATAAGAATGCACTCACATGGATTGTAAACTATAATGTCCAACTGTAACAATTATAAAAGAGACCAGTGTTTCTGTCTCATTGGGCATCTTTGTTCTGAACCAATATTAAAGGACATAGCTTAAATTATTTTAGGCAAACACCAATTCATGCTAGATTTTTTCAGAATATTTAAAAAAAAGTACCCAAGACCCATGACTAAGGAAATTTGTACAATTAATAAGTCAATGCAAATTGAATTTAGTAATTAAGCTTTTTGACTTTTAAATAACACAACTTTTACATAATAATGTTATGTAAGTGTAAGTATAAAATTCACAAGACCAAGATGATGGACAAAATCATTAGGTGAGCTAAACTGATAAAGAAAAGAAAATACAGGAGGGAAAAAACAAAAATATATTTTACAAACCGATAAAAAATTTAATGCATGGAAAATATACAACCAAGTCAAGCTATCACATTCCTTATGTTAAACATTATATAAACAGCAAAATGAACTAATGGTACGAACATGTCCGAGTGACATTGCGTATATCAAGACTAGAGAAGCATATTGTAAGTGAAAGTAGATACAATATTTTGTGCATTATTATTGAGAAAAAGTAAACTGAATTCCCAACCAAAGACTTAAAATATGATTGGCAAGTTTCTATAAACTGTACTTGAGATAAATCAAATCCTATATTTATTCTAAGATCATTTATGTGTGTAAGAGAAGTTACCCAAATCATATATGTCAAATAATAAAGCTATGGGTAACAAGAATGTACGGGTAATTGATTTTATCCATTTATGTATCACATGATCAACATCTGCTATCTGAGAGCATGTGATGGCATTGTTTTTGGGGCTATGAGTTACCCACTCTAAACAGACATGGTACTAGATTTGACAACTGACATGATTTACAGTTAAACTGAATGTAAAGAAAATAAAGGACAATTACTTTGTCTAATCAAACTTCCTTATTTATAAACATGATTAACGTAACATAAACCCTGTACATTGTACAGACTAATAAATACTCTAACACAACACATATATGTACTACTCGATCATAAAGGGAAATATCACTAGCTACTTAAACTTAAAGGGAAATAACTCTTACATATAAATTAACAATAAATCTACATAATTATTATAATTGACGTATCGCCAGCCATGCCTATTATGTTCCGTCACTGGTCGCAATCATGGTATCAAAGCAGTGTTATGGCAACTAATGACGTACTAGTGTCAGTGATGCCATTAAATGTCACAATTCAGGTCAAGTTTTCATTCTTTTGCGTGTATTTCAAGCATGCTGGCACTTTGTCGAAACATTGTGGACGTGGCCAGCGATCCGTCAATTATGTTGTGTGCTGGATTTATTTATTAGATTAGCACCACCAGTGTCATGGCACTGATATATCAATCATGAATTAAAACACTAAGTATTTACAATTCTTACTGACTGATGGCCATTTACAATCAACTCTTGTCTCAAATTTGGTTCACTGATTAATTTACTTCAGTTGCCCATTGTATGACATCATGCACATGAATGATTGAAAAATTTGCATCTTTCTAAAGCAAAATTGAAAATTAGGCATGCAAATGTTTTCGACAACTTCAAAATGATTTTGATTCAAAATCAGTGTTATTACTGTTTTAAGGTGATTATTTTCTTTATTATGAAAGAGAAGTTTTGAATTGCCTAGTTGCCTAAGTATGTTTTTCATTGAATTCATCATGCAAAATTTCCATTTTTCTTGGATTTTTACAAAATTTGGATGTTTGTATCAGCAGATAGGCTGCTCCAAGTATTTGGTTTACTTTATTATTAACATATTTTCAATGCATGAGAGTAATTATTTTATGGAAATCATTAATTTTATTTCAAAATTTTGTAAATATTAACTTTCAATATTTTTAGGGTTATCAAGTAATGAAACTGATTTTGGAAAAGCAAATCTAAATGAATTCTTCAGTTTACTAGATGTGCTAGTTTAAAAATTGGATTCATTAATTAAATATAAGTCATGGAGTGGATAAAGAGGGCCATCAATCTATGTATAATTTACACATTAATATAAATATATATATATAGTAACATGAAAATAAAATAATATAAACAATATTGCAACAGTATCGACAACATATACCATGTATGCCATTGGAGATTTTAACCATGTCATCCCTATATTTAGAATGACATAATCCATTGTTGTTTAGGTCTGGATCATACCACTATTCTGTAGGATTGATTTATATCTACCGGTGTATATCCGTTCAGACAATCAATTATCCATCAGTTGTATGTGTTCCTCCTCTGGAGACGGTTGGCGTTTGTATTCCGGACGCGTCACTACAAATCCAACGAGCATGATAAACGCTACAATGACAAGCCCTAAACAATTCAATACAATCCCTTCTGTTGGTTTAGCCGAGTATTTCCTGGAAAATAAAAAGACATAAGTAGATATAGGGTGTGGCTCTAAATACAACCATAAGAGTTACAAAAGATCTCATACAAGTTTTTGTTAAACATACGTCAAGTGGGGAATAGCAAACACAAAATGAAATATTTTCTGGAATTATTTTATTAAAAACATATATGCCAAGCAAAACTTAAAACCATCACACCCTGTGAATATGAGTTATTCTCCATTGGCTGCACATTCATGTAATACTGAATTTATTAAACAAGTTAAATAAATCTTAATACCTTGTGCAAGTTGTTACAAACTTTTATTCTATGTGTTTCATAAATGCATTATCATATGGACATGTAAATTTGAGCCTGTGTGTTTACTTTTTGGAAATAATTACTAAAGTCATATCTCTCTCTCTCTCTCTCTCATGTGTGTGTGTGTGTGTGTGTGTGTGTGTGTGATAGCTTACATAGCACCAGCATTCATCAGGAACAATGCCTTCTCTGTAATTCCCATTAACGCAGTAGCACCAGCCATACATAGAATTCCAACACCATAAAATATGTGATATGGCATGTAGTACTTCTTCAACCCAATACTAAGTCCTGGGAACAAGAATGAGATAAAACCACTCAGCCACTGTAACAGAAAACAAAAAGAAAACATTGAAAATTCATTATGACACATTCCGAGACAACTAAACAATCATCAGGTACATGCTATGTACATGTATAAGTCCAGTCAGGCTTTATTGTCTGATCTCCAATTTACTGCAGTAGGAAATACTTTGTTGGTTGGTTGGTTATATGTTGCTTAATGTCGCATCAGCAATTTTCAGTTATTCGCGACGAGAACTATTTTATTAATCTCTATGGATTAAGCTATGAAAAATTTTGTGTATGCATGTGAAGTGTGTGTATTGTTTGGTCTGCATTGTACTAGGGCGCACTCAAGGCGACTTTAACATTCTAGCTCACAGAGTCAGTATGCTGCAGACAAGCGTACCACTCCCCCAGTCCATTAAACTGATACCAGGTGAACCAGTAAAGGCCAACGGCAAGGAAAATTCACTTTGCCACATGTGGTCTGAGCAGGACTCAAACTTACAGTGGTGAGAGACCCTGGATTTTAAGACTGACATCTTATCCATTAGGCCACTACAGCCTCTAGGAAATACTTTGCGACTAATAAACTTTTATATATCTAAGAATCTACCATAATTGACAATAGATTTTTCTATGAAAGGGAGATAACTTTTGTTAACAGACTTGGATTCACTTTAATTTGTCAATGTATTCGTGATGTTAAACTGAAAACAAAGCAGAATTCTTATTTTAACATAGAACTACATTTCAAATATCATAAATTTTATAATAACATATAACACTAAACATAATTTTACTCCTTTTAACCTTCAAGCATTTCTAGATAAATCATAGTTGTATGACTGATTTAGTGCCAGATTTTAGGTCTGGAATTAAAGTAACACCCTGTGCAGGTTGAATCTTAATCACTGATCCTCATGTTTGGCAATCGGAGGTAAAGTTGGGTTTTACTGGTGACTTTGAAATTGATAATTGAATTACCTGGTACCTAAGTGAAGCTTACAACTTTATGCTTAGTGAGTCAAATTTAAAACTTAGTCCCAAAATAATCCCTAAGTGACTAAGACATCAAACAGCTTATTGTACTTACCTGTAAACCAAACATCACGACGGTTATAATGCCAAGCCAGCTGTGTAGTGAGTACATGTTTGGAATCGGAGATTTGGCAAGATTATGTGAATCAAACACAGCCTTCAGCCCGACAGCAGCGAATACCAGGGCGGCGATATGTATCCCAGCATGCAATATTTTGATGTATAACTTCTTCACATTCCGGAATACTCTATAAGCCAATATACCTAAAACAGATGATGATAGAAGTCTAAGAAGATCATATAAACCGGTATATAACATGAGTGTTAAGATATCAGTTCTAGTTTTATATACCCAGGTTTGGCTGTGTTTTTTTTTAATTTTTAGGGTGGCCATTTACATTGTTGTGTATGCGAGGAGGTGGTGGTGGTGGTGGGTGGTGGTGTGGAGGGGGTATTAGGGATATACATTATAACAATGACTGTTATCTCTGAAAAAAATTCAATTTTTGGGGCAAACAAATTATTTATAACAGTGTGTGTGTGGGGGGGGGGGGTGGGTGGAGAGAGAGAGAGAGAGAGATCAGTGGTATATTACAATAACTGTTTTCTGTGGACTTGAAACTGAAGAAATTCCCAGAATGAAAGGACATGAAAGATAGCTGTTACCTTTATAATGGATGGTTAAATTTTAAATTGTTAATATATAATGTAAAAGTTACAGCATGTCGGCAATAAAACTCTGATAAAAACAGCTGTTATAATAATTAAATAAATACTGCTACATACTTGGAATAGACTTGATATCCCAATTTTATTAACAAGAGGCTCAATATGGCCTGTAATGCTCAACTGGTTAGTATTGTCATTACAAAATTTATCTCCAAGTAAAAAGAAGATTTTCAAAGAATAGGCTACATACAGCATCTGTTTTGCATAAAGTGCTATTTACTTTTACATATTATTCTATTTATAAGCCAATTACAGTGGTTTACGAAAAGTTTGTTATATGTTTAATGGCTATTTATCTCCTTTCCATAATACCACTAGTGTATCAAATTTGAACAATGCATGCAGCTGACCCGGGCATCTTATCAGACAAAACATTCAAACAAACATTTTAATATTTGTCCATCAAACTGACCGAAACTGTAACATTTAGCTGACACTGAATTTTAAAATTCTAGAGGTCCTTCTTACAGGTGAGCTAAAGCTTTAATTTTAATGACTGGACATATTGTGTAGCTATGATAGATATTGTTCATATCTACTATCTAGGTTATAAAAATCCCCAGTGGACATTTTAAATTTGATGCACTGATGGACTTCATTTGAATTCATTCATCCATGTAATTACATATCAGTATTTATATCTATCCCCCTTCACGGTTCAGTGATTCCATGAGGCTTCTGTTTTATTTCTTATAATTGCTTCCCACGTAACTTTGACCATCAGTTTACAACTTGATGTCCAATCATTTTTACACTTCTAAAGGTAAAGTTTCTAAAGAAGGAAACTTACCATCAGCTATAAAAATATCATTCCAATAACAGTGATCAAAACTTACCATTCCAATAACAGTGATAAACACTTACCATCAGCATATAGAAATATCATTCCACAATAACAGTGATAAACACTTACCATCAGCATATAGAAATATCATTCCAATAACAGTGATAAACACTTACCATCAGCATATAGAAATATCATTCCACAATAACAGTGATGAACACTTACCATCAGCATATAGAAATATCATTCCAATAACAGTGATAAACACTTACCATCAGCATATAGAAATATCATTCCAATAACAGTGATAAACACTTACCATCAGCATATAGAAATATCATTCCAATAACAGTGATCAAAACTTACCATCAGCATATAGAAATATCATTCCAATAACAGTGATAAACACTTACCATCAGCATATAGAAATATCATTCCAATAACAGTGATAAACACTTACCATCAGCATATAGAAATATCATTCCAATAACAGTGATCAACACTTACCATCAGCATATAGAAATATCATTCCAATAACAGTGATAAACACTTACCATCAGCATATAGAAATATCATTCCAATAACAGTGATAAAAACTTACTATCAGCATATAGAAATATCATTCCAATAACAGTGATCAACATTTACCATCAGCATATAGAAATATCATTCCAATAACAGTGATAAAAACTTACCATCAGCATATAGAAATATCATTCCAATAACAGTGATTAACACTTACCATCAGCATATAGAAATATCATTCCACAATAACAGTGATAAACACTTACCATCAGCATATAGAAATATCATTCCAATAACAGTGATAAAAACTTACCATCAGCATATAGAAATATTATTCCAATAACAGTGATAAACACTTACCATCAGCATATAGAAATATCATTCCAATAACAGTGATCAACACTTACCATCAGCATATAGAAATATCATTCCAATAACAGTGATAAAAACTTACCATCAGCATATAGAAATATCATTCCAATAACCATAAACACTGGATGATAATTAAATTCCTTTCCAGGATCTGATTGCCAAGCAAATCCATCACGGAAATGTCCCATCCATACAGCTACCAGGATAACAGCTGTTAGTCCTAGACCCTGGACCAATAACACCAGGATTGTAAAGGTCCCCAGACCACTGGTCTGCTTCTGCTGGTCTATAGTCTCCATCTTAATACTCCTGTTCCTACAAAATAGGGAAGTGGATGACTGAATAAATGAATGAATGAATGAATGAATGGCTGGATGAATGAACAAACAAATAAATGCATGATTGATCATAGTTTCCATCATAGGAAAAGGGGAACAGATGTGTAAATATTTTGTCAAGTTACATGTATCCCATTACAACACCAAATTTTCTATTTATTCAAAGTATTGTTGACTTACTCTGTTATATATAACATCAAATTTTGTTTAAAACAAATGTTGGTGGTAAATTCAGATTGTAGTATACACTATATACCTACCTATTTGTCTCAGTGGTTACACCTATGATAAGTTACAAGTAACTACTAGTATTTAAAATAAATTGTGGCGACCATCTGTCACAAACTCATTAAAACACATCAGTTATGTGTCCTTTTTTTGTATGATATCCTGTTTTTCTACCAGTACCGGTATGTTAAACATGGTCAAAATAAACACTTGAATCCTTAAAAAACTTAACTTAATTTTATTTAACTGCTAAAATTAAACATAATAATTTTTTGTTTTATTTTAAGGATATACAAAATGTAATCACAGATCTATTGCAGAACTGTTCCACTCCCAGAAAACTGTTGCAAAAAATTTCAAAGGGCCATAACTATCAAAACTATTCAATATTTTGTCTAAGTCAGATTTGTTGGTCTTGACTATATAAAGGTGCATGCCGGATATGAATCCAATGTTTCAACAAATAAATGAAAAATCTTGAAAACTGTTACAAAAGTGAAAATTTCAAGGGCAATAACTCTGTCAAAACTGACTTAAATTGAGGCTATGTTGAACTTGGTCAACTATTTAAAGGTACAAACAAAATATGAATTCAATATCTCAACAAATACAAAAAAAATGTCCAGAAAACTGTTTGAGGATGGACAGACAAAAGACAGGGAGAAAAACTTTAAATTAATGCCCTTATGGTTTCAACGGAGTGGGCTAAAAATACAAAAATGTGGGAAAAAATATTTTTTCAACAATAACGCATCTTCTTACTGATGCTTTCAACAAATTACAATTAAATGTGAAGATTTTCAGTCTGTAATGATGGTAATGATATGACCAGTTTTAAATATGTCAAATAATTTATGGATGGCATTATATTACTGGCAATACCTAGAAAAACTGGATGGTGGAGTAAACTGAAGTGCCCAGAGAACTTAACAAGTGAACTGACAAATTTTGATTTAGTTTTACTTTTTATTTTTAGCTGGAAACTCTAAGCTTTAGCAGAACAATGTTTTCAACAATTTAATTTTGTGAAGATTTCCAGTCTGTATTGATGTGAAAAGTTTTAGACATGTACATGTAATTTATGGATGGCAATGTATTACTGGTCATACCTAGACAATTTGGGCTAAATATGCATATTTTAAGCATATTACTTGTCATAGCTGAAATAATTGGGGTATATAGTTTGTGTTTTTATATAACTGTGGTATAAGTTATTTATTGTACAGTAACCTACAGTCAATAAAGCAATGCTTATAAAATCTTGGTAACTGATCTCCATGATTTGTGTTACATTTACATTTGCTGTTGTTCCTTGAAAAGATCTGAACACCCCCCCCCTTGGGGTTGAGAGCTTGACATTACAATCAACATACATTTTGTAACTCAGCAATAAAAAGTGAATTGAAGATTTTGGTGTCTATTATCATTTTGTGAGTTAATAAAGCAGTAATGGTACATACATTGATGTAAACTTAACAAACATGATCAAATCTATCCAGAATTATCCCGACTCGAGTTCCAGGTATATACAATACACACTGAATACAGTAATGTATGATTATAATATATATACACATAGGCAAACAACATTAACCTGTCTGCTTGACCTTTAATTAGGCGTATTAATAAAGGATGATCCATCAAATACAAGGGTAGTGGTAGGATGCACAGTTGATGCAAAAACAATGCATGTTTCCCATGATGTAGACAAGAAACCACATATAATGTATGCTCCCTGTATAAATAAATATACTGAAACATAATTAAAGGTCAAGGGGACAGGTCAATGTTGTTGGATTATATGTGTGTACATCTTAACTCAATACAAAGTTTAAATAAAAATCAATTAATTGTGTGTACAGCTTCATCAGAAGAACAACAATAAATCTTGATTGATTAGCCTATGTATACATGTATGTGTATGTGACATATTTACTTATGATGACAGACTTTTATATCTGATAAACCAATCTGTGGCCAAACTATCAATGAGAAGATGTTTTGTCTTAAAATAGTGTTTATATGGTAAAATCTATATATAAAAAACACTAACTGAATCTATAAAATGTGGATTTAATAGAAAATTGGTCTTTATAAAGAGGTGGTCACTTTAATTAAGATATAATCAACATCTACATGTGGTATATTGTCAAATAATACGCAGACAAGATTCACATCACGTGGAAGCATATCTGATCACTAAGTGGCTTTAAATGCTAACCCTTGCATGCCAAGGATGACCGGTGTATTATGTGATGATATATAACAGGACTAGATGTTGATTTTTTTTCTATTCTATCATGATTTATATACACATCACTGAAATGAATGAACTTTCCTTGGAAGTACATTTTACTATTTGTAAAAATGTTAATTGAAACAATTCTGCTTTTAAGAGTACCTTTATTGAAATATATGACTTTATGAATTAACATCACATCATAATCTTTGTTCACAACACATAACATGACCTCACAAGGCGAGTAAGGGAGTATGTCATTAAGGCAGAACAGCCATTTGTTTGTTTTACCATGGTTGGTTTTCTTCGTGTTTCACATAAAAAAACACAAGCCAGGTTACAATTGAATAAGTTTAGCTTTATAGACATGTGGTCTATCTATAAAGTTGGTCACTGAAGCAGGTTTTCTGTATAGGCATGTGGTCTTTCTATAAAGTTGGTTGTTAAAGCAGGTTTACTGTACAGAGTGAGACATGTGGTCTTTCTATAAATTTGGTCACTGAAGCAGGTTTTCTGTATAGACATGTGGTCTTTCTATGAAGTTGGTCACTGAAGCAGGTTTTCTGTACAGACATGTGGTCTTTCTATAAAGTTGGTCACTGAAGCAGGTTTTCTGTATAGGCATGTGGTCTTTCTATAAAGTTGGTCACTCAAGCAGGTTTTCTGTATAGGCATGTGGTCTTTCTATAAAGTTGGTTGTTAAAGCAGGTTTACTGTACAGAGTGAGACATGTGGTCTTTCTATAAATTTGGTCACTGAAGCAGGTTTTCTGTATAGACATGTGGTCTTTCTATGAAGTTGGTCACTGAAGCAGGTTTTCTGTACAGACATGTGGTCTTTCTATGAAGTTGGTCACTCAAGCAGGTTTTCTGTACAGACATGTGGTCTTTCTATGAAGTTGGTCACTCAAGCAGGTTTTCTGTATAGACATGTGGTCTTTCTATAAAGTTGGTCACTCAAGCAGGTTTTCTGTATAGGCATGTGGTCTTTCTATAAAGTTGGTCACTGAAGCAGGTTTTCTGTATAGACATGTGGTCTTTCTATAAAGTTGGTCACTCAAGCAGGTTTTCTGTATAGACATGTGGTCTTTCTATAAAGTTGGTCACTGAAGCAGGTTTTCTGTACAGACATGTGGTCTTTCTATAAAGTTGGTCACTCAAGCAGGTTTATTGTATAGACATGTGGTCTTTCTATGAAGTTGGTCACTGAAGCAGGTTTTCTGTACAGACATGTGGTCTTTCTATGAAGTTGGTCACTCAAGCAGGTTTTCTGTACAGACATGTGGTCTTTCTATAAAGTTGGTCACTGAAGCAGGTTTTCTGTATAGACATGTGGTCTTTCTATAAAGTTGGTCACTGAAGCAGGTTTTCTGTATAGACATGTGGTCTTTCTATAAAGTTGGTCACTGAAGCAGGTTTTCTGTATAGACATGTGGTCTTTCTATAAAGTTGGTCACTCAAGCAGGTTTTCTGTATAGACATGTGGTCTTTATATAGAGGTGGTCACTATAATAAGTTTTACTATATGCAGAGGTGGTCTTTAAATAGAGGCCACCTCTGAGGTGATGACTATAATAGGTTAAACTGTATAGACAGGTGGTCTTTATACAGAGGTGGCCAGTATAATAGGTTAAACTGTATAGACAGGTGGTCTTTATACAGAGGTGGCTACTACAATAGGTTAAACTGTATAGACTGGTGGTCTTTATACAGAGGTGGCCACTATAATAGGTTAAACTGTATAGACAGGTGGTCTTTATACAGAGGTGGCCACTATAATAGGTTAAACTGTAGACAGGTGGTCTTTATACAGAGATGGCCACTATAATAGGTTAAACTGTACAGACAGGTGGTCTTTATACAGAAGTAACCACTATAATAGGTTTATTTTTACTATGACAATCATCAGCAAGTATAATGATGACATCTATCAAAAATGTATGAAACAACTCACCGGTACTACCAGATTTCTTAGACAGTACTTGCCTCAATCATGTCAATAGAAGCTACAGTGTTGTAAAATACTTACTATGTTACTACAGGTTAACCTGTCTATAAAGGCCGCCCCAGGGAGACAGTAAAAGTCACTCTCATGACCGAGATGACCTTATATACATGTTTAAATAAATTGACATTTGGACTAAATTTTACCGGCCTTTAAAAGCAGATGGTCCTCATAAAGAAGAGGTGACCTTTAAGGCAGGTTTGACTGTACATGTTTTCCATGTAACCACAAAGTGCCAGCTTATACTTGCCGAAGCTGTCTTACTCTCAATAGTCACAATTGTGACCTTCACTTATTCTACAATAAACACCACAATCAAAACAGAAACATATAAAATTAACTCTCAACTTTCTGATATTTAGATCTGATGATATAGTGAGTGATTTTTTGTTTAAAGCTACATCAGCAGTATGACAGCAAGATCTGAGTGATGATATCAGTATTAATGTCAATCTTCAGACAAAACAGCTCTGTAGTATTTTGTTAAAGTCTTGTGTCTGATTCCTAATTACCAAAGAAACCTACAAAAACTCTGTAACAGAATCTATATATAAAGTAACCTGTCATATACATGTATTGATTTTGTCACTCTCTAGTCTTATCTTATTTTATCAGTCTGTTATACAAGTGAGAATTAATTGTGTAAACTTAATACTGGATGTTCATTCTACTTGATTATTGGATCCCATCATTAACAAGAGGCCCAATAAGTCATGTTGCTCACCCGGCATTAACACTTTTTTATAACTAAAAAACAACTCTCACCTGATGCAAAAAACTAAATTCACTACATATATAATAATAACAGAACATGCATTCTTCACCAAAATATCTTATAAATTATACGGGTAGTTAATACATTTATAGACAAACATTGACCTTTCCGATTGACCTTTAATTTAAATATTTACTATGGGTGAGTACATTTATGTATCTACGGAACTTAATTACACAATGGGAAACACTATTACAATTTAAAGAATAAACATCTATTAACTGTGAATTCTTACACTACGGTCTACTACCCATACATTGAATGGATCCTCCTATATGAAAGGTCAAACGACAGCTCAATGTTGTTTGTCTATATCATGCAGTAGTAGTTGGTTGTCACATTTGAACTTTGACCTTGATGCCTTTTTTTGTTTTGTTGTTGGGAAGAGACCAAACTTTGACTAAAGCTTGCAAGGTGTGGGGGGGGGGGGGGGTGTGTGTGTGTGTGTGTGTGTGGGGGGGGGGGTGATGATTTTCTGTCCATGTTATTTTTCTGGGTGCTGGATAGTAAAGGAAGTCTGGTTAATTACGAGCTCCTGTGACTGTTATGGAAAAAAGGATGGGATGTACACTGCACAATTGTGCATAGTTTTCGCCTTCATCAGTGTTGATGTGATGTCTGCTTGCGGATATATCAAGGGAAACAAAGTTGGAGTTGAAGATGCAGCAAACAACATTAAAATTACTGTAGCTTCAAATATTTCAACAATGTTGCCAGGCGCATTGTAAAGGTACGTTTGAGAACTTATGATAACATGGATAATGAAAACCCGTTTATATAGTCATTACCAGAGTTAATTTATGAAGCAGCTTAGCAGGTACCCGATTTTTCTGACCATATGCAGCAACAATTTTCGGCTACGGAGCTGAAAACTGACGCTCCACCGGTTAAGGTTAGTCAGTGTATTTTGTTTACAATTAAATATATGTATCTTAGTTAGATTCTTACTTCAATTAACAGTAAAATTTACTTAACTATAGATCTTACCTTTTCTGCTGCTATCTGCCGAACGGAAATAAACATAAATCAGGAAGGCAAATGTAAGTGATAAAACTAAAGAATCAATCCTTTTATAACATGACCCAGTACATTTTGACCAGTATTGGTAAAACACTATCGATAAACGTCAGGGGTGGTTAACACGAACTCTTAACGGTTACGAATGCTTAACGCGGTGCCTACTTACGAAAATCGTAGAATAAAACCGGGTAACTCGAAACAGTAGTAAGTAAGGTAGTCATCGCCAGTAACATGTTCTTAACTTTCAATACAGCAGAATACCTCCCTTAGATCATATACCGTTACGGTCCGTTAGTGAAACGTTGCACATTCGAAAAGAGATCATTACACATTAATTGCATATGTTCCAGTAACTATTTCGTTTGAGCAACTTCAATTGAACTTTATGTCTCATGTTGATCAATTCTTTTTAAAAATCAATTTTATTGATTTTTTAAAGTGACTGTATTTTTAAGACTAACAATATCATAAATAATATTGCAATTGCATTTTAATTTTCAACTTGATCGGAATCGTTCTTAATTTATACTATAAAACTTCAACATTTACTTTATAAATCACATAAACATCTATTGTGTAGCATTTCAAACTACAATTTTCAAAACTCTACAAATACCATCTTTAGAATCTAGACGGAAGTCATCACTTAACCTTTTATTCCATAAATCCTTCACAAAACTGTAGAGATCCCGTTACCAGAGTATTTAACAAAGTCCTCAAAGAGCACATATGGCACAATGGTGATCAATTTATTCATGAGCTAACAATCACGTGACCGTGATTCATTAATATTCATGCCGCAAAGTTTTGAACGCGCCGCCATTCAAACGCGATGCCGGTCACGCAAATTATCCATTTTTTAACTTACCCGGGCCGAAAATTGTCAAGTCTTCACAGGAGAAGGACATTATATTCTAGTGGAAGAATTTCCGTAGTCACCGGCGTCATCAGCAAATCGAGTACGATCTTTAGTTTTAGAATTGAAATTATGCTTCGAATTTGCAGAAAATGTAGATTTTGAATTAAATTAACATGTTTTATAGTGAGAACTCAATTATAACACGCTTCGGATTTTTAATTTGAAAGGGCCGGTTTTTTAATTAAGTGAATTTATGTTCAAGTGTTACCACCCTAACAATGCCAGGCCGCGTGTACAGTCAAAATATGTATCAGCAAATTTTATCCTACTTCTCGAGAAAACTTGTACAGGAGCGATTTATCATCACTGGTCTATATAAAGTCATTTATATTTCAACCATATCATAAATCCAATATGGCCGCTATGCAAATTAACAAACATGAACTGACCATGATTTTGCCATATATGACTAGGCGGTACCATCAACGGCGTTTTATCAGATTAAGATCAACAAGCGAACAATACAAGAACATTTTCTATGCAAGAACAATTAAAGAATGGAATGAACTACCTGCAAATCTGCTAGATATAGAGGAGTATGAGGCGTTCAAATACAGCCTCCTCCAATATACAAGCCCGCAGTATCTACATTTTCAATTTTATCTTGCATCATGTAAATATGTTTTTGATGAACACAAGCAACATCGAATGACGTCGCATATTAATATAATACTAAAAAGATGGGTCATAAGACCTTTTATCAGTCAATCAAGTAGAAGTAAACGTATTGTGAGTTACCAATATTGAGTACATTATGTATGGATGTATTGTGATCAAGGTACGTTCCGTAAAATATTTATCGATTAGTTTGTATCCTTCTATTTCGTTTTGTAGTTTCTTCCTTTCGGCGATGGTTCGACATTGGAGACATAATATCACTGTATGGTAAACATGAATTACTACTTGATGCAATGAAAGAAGAGTAAAGCTTATAAGACAAGGACAATCTTATGTGAACAATCACTTTTGTGATGGATAATAGAATTGGCATGTCCTGTCTTGTAGAGTTTCCTCCTAGTATATATGGAGAACCTCGCTAAGTAATCTTCTAGTGCACAAGATATAAGATTGAGTCTCCAATCAAACCCCAACATGCATGGCTAGGAACATCTAGTCACTTGTTATTGGGCATACCTACCTGTATAACATGGTGGCAGACTAAATGAACATCTCTAATCAAACCTCAACTTGCATGGATAGGAACATCTAGCTACTTCTTATGGAGCGTACCTACCTGTATTGAGGATAACATGGTGGCAGACTAGATGAACATCTCCAATGAAACAAGAGATGATAAGCTACTTGTATTTGATTAAGTCCAATAAAACACCTTTCATAACCTTCTTACTTAATGTTTTTATGTAATTTTTGAAATTATAAAGTTAAAAAAGTTCATAATTATTTTCACATTACAATATTTTACATTGTTAATCCTCCCTATTAAGGTCACTTTATTTAAAAGGACATCTGTTTGTAACAGACTAAATGCTGGAGAAAAAAGATGTGTGTTAACTACAAATTTATGTGTACAATCATTTTTGTGATGGATAATAGACTTTGCATGTCTTGTCTTGTAGAGTTTCCTCCTGGTATTGGAGAACCTCACTAAGTATAATCTTCTAGTGCACAAGATATAAGATTTAGTCCCCAATCAAACCTCAAATTGCATGGCTAGGAACATCTAGTTACTTGTTACGGGGCATACCTACCTGTATAACATGGTGGCAGACTAGATGAACATCTCTAATCAAACCTCAACTTGCATGGATAGGAACATCTAGTTCTTATGGAGCGTGCCTACCTGTATTGAGGATAACATGGTGACAGACTAGACGAACATCTCCAATGAAACAAGAGATGATAAGCTACTTGTATTTGATTAATAATTTAGTCCAATAAAACACTTTTCATAACCTTCTTACTTATTGTTTATATGTATTTTTTTAAATTGTAAAGTTAAAAAAGTTCATAATTATTTTCACATTACAATATTTTACATTGTTAATCCTCCCTATTAAGGTCACTTTATTTATAAGGACATCTGTTTGTAACAGACTAAATGCTGGAGAAAAAAGACGTGTGTTAACTACAAATAAGGGACACTTGTTTATAATTAATTATATTGATGATGTTATTGTTTCAGCTTCGCACAGCTGTGTTAAGGCATCAGAGTCATTAGCTATCACAACTAGCTAGCTACATATGCTGTTCTGCAAGAAGAACCTGAAGTGATAAGGGATCTGTAGAAGTGATAAGGGACCAGAAAAGTGATGACTTAAATATAGAATAAGGAACCTGGAAAAGTGATAAGGGATCTTGAGAAGTGATAAGTGACTTAGTGAAGTGATAAGGGTCCTGCAGGAATGTTAAGGGACCTGCAGAAGTGATAAGGGGCCTAGAGAATATTCTGTTGTATATAAGTGATATAAAGATGAAGTTTGTTACATTAAACTCAGGACATATCATGCCATTAATTGGTTGTAAGTCACAAAGTTAGTTTATTTTTATCCTTAGCCTTTCAAAGAAAGAAACAGATATTAAATTAAAACTTCTGTCTATCCTTCCATCTGAGTAAATCTTCAAAACTATGAAGCACTATTTTACGAAAATTGGTGCAAAGCATTAAGATTGATAGGAGATTTGCATATCAGTTTGCTCATTTTCCTTGGAGTTATGGCCCTTTGAAGATAAGTGCAAATCACAAAAAGTTACTATGAGCGGGAGACCCTAATTCACTGAATTGTTTAGATTTACAATATTTCAGGCTATATTACAGTGGTAATAAGGATAGATGTTCACCCTCTATTTAACTGACTTCATTTACAATGTAGTTACACATAGCCTAGTGTTTATGACATATGGATCAGGGAAATAAATCTCTGAGGTGATGGGAAATTTTATGGGTTTTTTTTATCCTATAGATCAAGCTGTGGAAAAACAACTTACTATACATAGCTACGACAGTCTCATACAAGACTGAAAACTAAACTAATGCGGCTTAATGCCCTATAATTATGTCAGCTCTAGTTGACTGATGTCCAATGTTTTATAGATAATATACCACTATGGTAGCTCAGTTAGTAGAGTGCTTGGTTTGTATGTGGGAGGTTGTGGATTTGAACACCGGTCAGGGTCTTACATAATAATAGGTAGAAACTGTTCTTTTGGCAAGCACTCAGCATTTAGAAATTATAGTCATCATGGTCATAGGGTTCTTCAAAAAAGACCTTAAACACCAATGTCTCATGTCACAGCTGGCATGGCATGTTAAGGAACCCTCCCTACATATTGCCCTGAGTGCACTGCAAAGGGTAAAAGAATTTTCTGCTACTTCACCCATAGCTGGTGATGTCTACATATAAGTGAAGTATTCTTGATCAATCAATCAATCAATCAATCAATCAGATTTTGAAAGAGAAGGCCAAATGTGTAGAAGAGAGGACACTTTCTACAGTGTTATTTTGGATAACAGTAAACAGAATAAATAGAATTCAAAAAGAGTTCTTGAACTAACTGTAGTTTGTTTTCCCAACACAGAGTTGTCAGTTTAAGGTTAGGTTCTAGGGCTCTCGCTGGCATGCATCATTTTTGAGGTTGATATTCTGCCCCTATTCACAATTCAAAATCTTAAGGGTTTTCACTATCACTTAGTCAATTTATACAATTTTGGAAATTTCAGCTTTAAAAGCAATATTTTTGAGTTTTTCTATAACTTGTTCTTTTCACAATTTTGGCATTTTTGAAGCTTATTCTCACAGTTGTAAGGGCCCTGCCCTATTAACAAAAGGGTGAGACAGCGCCTTAGGGTCAGTTGTACTTTGGTATAAGTGTGATGTACATGTTATTAATTGTTTACTTTCAGTGGGAACATTTAAGATCCATGGATTAGAAGCTATAAGTAAATCACTAGATGCTGCACTAGCCTGTGGATACAGAGCTATAGGTAATCTATGTAACTATAGTCAGGCCAGAACTCACCCTTGTGCCATTTTCCCCAAAATAAATATACAGCCCCCAGAAGACTAAGTCATTGGGCCAACTTCGGTCGATTTATTTCAATATCAGTTGAGTGTTGAATTTAGATTGTGATGCATTGGTTACAAATGCAAACATTGTGCTTTTTGCATAATTTTAGAATAATTTTTACCAGAAAATTTCACAAAACACGAACATATATTGGATATGTAAGAAAAAGACTTGATCCTTGCTTTGTACATGTAGTAAAGACTAATAGAATCTTACACCGGTAACAGCTAAAGCTAAAGCTCTTTCTGGAGAGGAAAATATTCATCCTCATTTGAGATATCTCTGTCTTACCTTGTTACCGGTGTAGGATTCTTTTTCTCTCACATTGCAACATAAAACATGATTTGTAAACAAAAAATTGCTGCAAATGTTCAGTTTTCATGTACCCATCCGTGCCTTCTGAAAATGACGTAATTAATTTTTGTTGAGGTTTTCACGTAAAATGACTATGACGTCATCAATTTAACGTGTATAAGTGATTGTGATGTTTAGAAATTGTTGGTTGACTTCGGAACTTTTCTCAAATTATTGAGTCCTCCCAACGATAAATCCAAAGCAGGTATAACTACGCGGGAAATTCAGCGTGTAGCCTGTCTCAACCCTAGGGTAAGACAAGGAAATCACACATGGGTAAAAACAAGGGATTTCCAGGTCACAGGTGTTAGGAATAAAAATTTTAACCTTTGGGGTGACTTTTTTTTCCCCAAACATCGTCAAGCCTCAGTTTAGAATAAAATGAATCTCATCCCTCAATTTGAGATTTTTATATTTTTACTACAAAACAAGGGTAAATTCTATTACCAGTAATCTGCTTCTCTTTATTCTTGGTTTTAAAGTTTCAATGATGACATGTAGCTTTTGCATAAATATGAGGCTGTATGATTGTATAAATAACAAATTAAGAACTGACACATGTATCATGTGTATTTACAAATAAAACAGACCAGTGTATGTTATAATGCTGACCCTATTTTGAAAATGGCCCCAGATTTTCTAAAAGCCTGGGGCATAATGGGCCAATATTGCCGGTATCTCCTAATATAAGGAATGTAAAAAAATAACATACCATTGTTAAGACAGATAACTTGAACCTTAATGGTTCCACTTACTAGAGTAATTAAATTACAGACATTTGGGTATTTGTAAAAAAAAAGTTCACTTTGAGCTATTGCGTCGTGCGTCGTGTGTAAACTTTACATTTTAATCTTCTCCTCCAAAACTACTGGGCCAAATTTGATGAAACTTGGCGATTATCATGCCTGGGTAACAGCCTTTCAAAATTGTGTTCGGGGTTTGGCCACGCCCAACAAGATGGCCACCGTTACTAAAAATAGCAAAAAGACAAAAAAAATCTTCTTCTCTGAAACCAAAAGGTGCAGGCAAATTTTGATTGGATATTTAGATTCAGCATACCTGGGAACATTAAAATTGTGTTTTTCATGAAAATTGAGCGAAAAATAGGTTACGCGTTTTTTGCGTAAAATTATGTAATTTTGAAAATGAGACATTTATTGTTATAACTCAATAACGGCTGAAGATAATTGTATGGAGTTTTCACTGTTGATCTTGTCTTGCTATTTTCTTCCAAAAGATGTCAAAGGTCAAGGTCATGTCCCTGTTTTTGACCTTTGATTAAACATTTTAGATGATAATGGCATGGGATTTTCAGTTAATTGTAGGTATTGACATGACGATCATTTTGATACATAGATCAAGGTTAAGGTCAAGGATGCACAACTATTACCGTTATAGTTGATTATCTGCAAAACTATTAACTTTTTGTATAGGCATACATATTAGAATATTGTAGGTAATGGCACAATGATAATTTTGATATAAAGATAAAGGTCATGGGTTCAAAGGTCAAGGTCACAGATGCGAAAGAATACCGAAATGGTTAATTATCTAGAAAACTGTTAACTTTTTGTATAGACATGTATATAAGAATATTGTAGGAATTGATTTATCGATCACTTTGATATATAGATTAAGGTCATGGGTTCATAGGTCAAGGTCACAGATGCAAATCAATACCAAAATGGTTAATTATCTCGAAAACTATTAACTTTTTGTATAGATATGTATATTAGAATATTGTAGGTTTTGATTTAACGATCATTTTGATTTATAGATTAATGTCATGGGTTCAAAGGTCAAGGTCACAGATGCGAAAGATTACCGAAATGGTTAATTATCTCGAAAACTATAATCTTTTTGTATAAACATGTATTCTAGAATATTGTAGGTTTTGATTTCACAATCATTTTGATGTAAAGATTAATGTCATGCGTTCAAAGGTCAAGGTCACAGATGCGAAAGAATACTGAAATGGTTAATTATCTCAAAAACTATAAACTTTTTGTATAGACATGTATATTAGAATATTGTAGGAGTTGATTTAACAATCATTTTGATATATAGATTAAGGTCATGGGTTTAAAGGTCAAGGTTACAGATGGGAAAGGATACTGAAATGGTTAATTATCTCGAAAACTATTAACTTTTTGTATAGGCATGTATATTCGAATATTGTAGGTAATAGCCTAGATGAAGGTCATAGTTTTATACTTTTGTTTTTACTTTTTTAGCTGTTATAAATAATGTATTGTAGCTAGACTATTTATATATTATATGTAGCATTCTCGGGACAAGGTATGATTAATTTGCAAAAATCTTTGCATTTAATTCTGCCTTACTGCTGAAAATAAGAAGTTCTCTTTAATAAATGTTATTGACCATTGAACCTCTGCATAAGATATGTACTTAGCCTCAGGTGAGCATTAAGGCCCATGGGCCTCTGTTTTAATTACCTCCCTTTAAGATTCAGATTATCATATACATTGAACAATAAACTTTATTTGTTGTAGATACTGCATCAGTATATAGAAATGAGGATTACATTGGACAATGTTTGAAGTCACTGTTACCCAAATATGGCCTTCAAAGATCAGATATTTTATTACTAGTAAACTAGGTATGTCACAGAGAGCTGAAGGTATACATGTACATGTATATAGTACTAACTTTTGTTACATGTATTGTATACATTGATCAATATATCAAAAATAACTTTAATATTTAAACTTAACAATAATCAGATCAATACAAAGATGGCTTGATGACATTGATCTTTGACCTACATGACAAAAATTGGTATGGGGCACAAGTTTTATGTTACCGTAGTTTACATTTGTGCAAGTTTGAGATAAATTCATCTATAGATGTGGAAATTATGGACCAGACACAATATTAGGACAGACGAGCAAGGAAATTCCTATATAAGCTTTAGGGTTATAATAATTAACAAAATTCATTGAAATCCTGATTAGACAAAACAGAATCTTTGGCTAGACACTGGAACTTGTCAGAATGATAGTGATGATAATGATAGTGGTGTCAGAATTATAGTATTTAGTGATGTGGTACTCTGCGGGACCATTACTGTGTTCATTCTAGAAGGGACAATGGGGCCATTGATCTCATATTTAGCCCAAATGACCCCATTGTTATGGCCTTAGTGAAGCATGAATGCAAAAATATTGATGTATTGTGTTTTACTGAAAAAATACTAAAATGAACACTGCCATTTTATTTATTTCACAAACAGTGGTCCTGTATTACAAGTCATGTTTAGAACTTTTTACTTTTTATCATGATTAGTACATACATATCATATACACAGTGTGTATGTACAACCCTCCATATCAGGTCAAGTCTTTTTTTTAGTAGGCATATCACTAGCGCGCAAGTAGTGATACAGTTATTAAAAAAAGGACGAGACCTGATACGAAGGGTTGTACATACACACTGTATATATGATATTTTTATCTAACATTTCCGACCAGGCTATCCAAACTAATAAAAACAACATTCTTTATGATAAAATCATATTTTACCACAGAAAAACACTGAACTATGTTATGACAGATGTTCTGTAGTAATGACGTCATTATTTACGTTTGACAAATCGGAGCTAACCAAATGACTGCCAATGTTGTATTACCACAGTGTGGTGATACAAGATTCTGTATCATGCATGTTCGATAAAACTTGTATTTTGTCAAATCAGATAGAAAAACTAGTCTAATGTTAAAATAAGCAACTAGTTATTCCTGTTATTGTTGATACAGCTTTTATTTTATGTTTAAAGGACCAAAAGACCAGGGTAGTGGTAGATGTAAATCTGCCTTACTCCAGTCACTACAGAAGCTTCAATGTGATTACCTAGACTTATATCTAATACACTGGCCAGGGGGACAGGGAATGCAACCTCAGGACCCTAGACACAGAGACCTCAGGATGCAAAGCTGGAATGATATGATAGCTTTACAGAAAGAAGGTAATTGATAATGGTGCTTGTGAAAACAAGAAGTGTCTGGATGGAAGGATAGAACTCCTGACTTTAATATCCCCTTCTTACCTGGAAAGGTGGGGCTAATAACACTATTTTGCCAACAACTATGTATATGTAATACAATTTAATTTTAAAAAGTTCATAAAATTTGTGGTTTGGAAGTAGGCAGTTATGTAACTTCATTGAGAAAGAGAGATTTTATACAATACATTTATATGTATTTCTCTTGCAGGTAAAATTAAATCTATTGGTGTATCCAATTTTCTACAGCATCATATAGAAGACTTAATTAACCAAAGTGGACACACACCAGCTGTGTTACAGGTAACACACACACACACACACACACACACAACGTCAAGAGAGATAGATAGAAAGAGAGCACCATACTGGGTGTGGGGTATATTTAT
Source organism: Anadara kagoshimensis (assembly GCA_021292105.1). Classification (NCBI taxonomy): domain Eukaryota; kingdom Metazoa; phylum Mollusca; class Bivalvia; order Arcoida; family Arcidae; genus Anadara; species Anadara kagoshimensis. The sequence continues at coordinate 41,306,280 of CM037872.1, read as the reverse complement.
TAATTTCAGATCAAACATATTATATTGTTAAAGGTTTTTGCCTGATATGTCCTTACTTTATCGATATCAATATACATTCTCATGTTGACATTGTTTATTCTAGAAGGGATCATGGGGTCATTAGTCCCTTGTTTTACCAAACAGCTCCATTGTTAAGAACTTTACGGGTCAGAATGCAAAAGTATAATTGGTGTTTTAGAGTTTTTGTAAATGACCCTTTCTAGAAAATGCTAGATTGAACACTGCGTGCAGGGAATAAATAACGTCTGTATTAGTTTTATTTGATTTCTATTTAAGATTGAGCATCATCCTCATCTAATACAGAGAAGTTTAATCGAGTTCTGTAAAGACAAGGAAATCCATTTTCAGGCCTACTCTTCATTGGGGACGTCTAATGTTACAGAGAATAAGGTAACTTGTGACTTCTAATATTATAAAGAATAAAGTAATTAAATTCCATCTGGCTCCGGTTTCACAATCATTCCTTAGCTAAGATTTTCCTTAACTTAAATCTTGCAAAATTTCAAATCTTCATAATTTTGTTAATTTTCAAGATATTCAGTAATTTAAAGTGTTATTTTTAAGATGACCTCAAGATTAAAACATTTGCATTTAGTTTTGACAAAAATATTCATCAATAATTCCAAAAAGAGACTATCAAAATTTGCTAAATTTAAGTTAAGGAAAATCTTAGCTAAGGAATGATTGTTAAACCGGGGCCTGGACTCAGTGTAATTGACGTATCGCCGACCACACCCACAATGTTCTGACACTGGCCGCCATAACGGTACCAATGCAGCGTCACAGCAACTAATGATGTACTAGTGTCAGTGACGTCATTAAATGGCACTATTCAGGCTGAGTTTTCATTCTTTTTGTGTGTAAAATCAAGCATCCGGCCATTTGTCAGAACATTGTGGGCGTGGTCTGCGATACGTCAATTAGTATATAGGAAATGTGTTATTCTTCAGCATCTTTACACAACACGATTCCTCAATTAGGTTGCTGGAGAATTTTGAGCTGCGTCGGAAAAAAAGTTTTTTTTAGTATTTTCATTCAGTTATGTTTTCCGTGTATTACAGGTGTATATACACTGTGTATAGCCATAAGACACATTGATATTGACAGAGCCATCTATAAGGTATAGAGAATGCAGAATTCATTTATATGGTGTCCATTGATCTTTAATGAGTTAAATAAGTTCTTATCCAAAACTCGAAAGATTGGTAAAAATCATTGTATCATAATTAAACCAATCAGATTTTAAATAATGGATTTATATTTACTTAATATAACAAGAGCAAGTTTATCAATTCATAAGGATTAAGCTAAGAACAAGACGTGTATGACTGTGTGAGTGTGCATTATAATCTGCCTTGAACCAGTGCCCACTCAGGTTGACTTTAAGGCACTAACTGACAATCAGTGTATAGGAGACAAGCATACTACTCCCCCTGGGGGACTGCAGTCACATTATACTGACACCGAGTGACCAGTGTATGACTATGTGTGAGTGTGCATTATAATCTGCCTTGAACCAGTGCCCACTCAGGTTGACTTTAAGGCGCTAACTGGCAATCAGTGTATAGAGGACAAGCATACTACTCCCCCTGGGGGACTGCAGTCACATTATACTGACACCGGGTGACCAGTGTATGACTATGTGTGAGTGTGCATTATAATCTGCCTTGAACCAGTGCCCACTCAGGTTGACTTTAAGGTGCTAACTGGCAATCAGTGTATAGAGGACAAGCATACTACTCCCCCTGGTGGACTGCAGTCACATTACACTAACACCGGGTGACCAGTGTATGACTATGTGAGTGTGCATTATAATCTGCATTGAACCAGCGCCCACTCAGGTTGACTTTAAGGTGCTAACTGACAATCAGTGTATAGAGGACAAGCATACTACTCCCCCTGGGGGACTGCAGTCACATTATACTGACACCGGGTGACCAGTGTATGACTATGTGTGAGTGTGCATTATAATCTGCCTTGAACCAGTGCCCACTCAGGTTGACTTTAAGGCGCTAACTGACAATCAGTGTATAGGAGACAAGCATACTACTCCCCCTGGAGGACTGCAGTCACATTACACTGACACCGGGTGACCAGTGTATGACTATGTGTGAGTGTGCATTATAATCTGCCTTGAACCAGTGCCCACTCAGGTTGACTTTAAGGCACTAACTGGCAATCAGTGTATAGACAAGCATACTCCCCCTGGTGGACTGCAGTCACATTACACTAACACCGGGTGACCAGTGTATGACTATGTGTGAGTGTGCATTATAATCTGCCTTGAACCAGTGCCCACTCAGGTTGACTTTAAGGCGCTAACTGACAATCAGTGTATAGGAGACAAGCATACTACTCCCCCTGGTGGACTGCAGTCACATTATACCGACACCGGGTGACCAGTGTATGACTATGTGTGAGTGTGCATTATAATCTGCCTTGAACCAGTGCCCACTCAGGTTGACTTTAAGGCGCTAACTGGCAATCAGTGTATAGGAGACAAGCATACTACTCCCTCCCCCTGGTGGACTGCAGTCACATTATACCGACATCCGGGTGACCAGTGTATGACTATGTGTGAGTGTGCATTATAATCTGCCTTGAACCAGTGCCCACTCAGGTTGACTTTAAGGCGCTAACTGGCAATCAGTGTATAGGAGACAAGCATACTACTCCCCCTGGTGGACTGCAGTCACATTACACTAACACCGGGTGACCAGTGTATGACTATGTGTGAGTGTGTATTATAATCTGCCTTGAACCAGTGCCCACTCAGGTTGACTTTAAGGCGCTAACTGGCAATCAGTGTATAGAGGACAAGTATACTACTCCCCCTGGGGGACTGCAGTCACATTACACTAACACCGGGTGACCAGTGTATGACTATGTGTGAGTGTGCATTATAATCTGCCTTGAACCAGTGCCCACTCAGGTTGACTTTAAGGTGCTAACTGGCAATCAGTGTATAGAGGACAAGCATACTACTCCCCCTGGTGGACTGCAGTCACATTATACTGACACCAGGTGACCAGTGTATGACTATGTGTGAGTGTGCATTATAATCTGCCTTGAACCAGCGCCCACTCAGGTTGACTTTAAGGCGCTAACTGGCAATCAGTGTATACGAGACAAGCATACTACTCCCCCCGGGGGACTGCAGTCACATTACACTAACACCGGGTGACCAGTGTATGACTATGTGTGAGTGTGCATTATAATCTGCCTTGAACCAGCGCCCACTCAGGTTGACTTTAAGGCGCTAACTGGCAATCAGTGTATAGGAGACAAGCATACTACTCCCCCTGGTGGACTGCAGTCACATTACACTAACACCGGGTGACCAGTGTATGACTATGTGTGAGTGTGCATTATAATCTGCCTTGAACCAGTGCCCACTCAGGTTGACTTTAAGGTGCTAACTGGCAATCAGTGTATAGGAGACAAGCATACTACTCCCCCTGGTGGACTGCAGTCACATTACACTAACACCGGGTGACCAGTGTATGACTATGTGTGAGTGTGCATTATAATCTGCCTATAACCAGTGCCCACTCAGGTTGACTTTAAGGTGCTAACTGGCAATCAGTGTATAGGAGACAAGCATACTACTCCCCCTGGTGGACTGCAGTCACATTACACTAACACCGGGTGACCAGTGTATGACTATGTGTGAGTGTGCATTATAATCTGCCTTGAACCAGTGCCCACTCAGGTTGACTTTAAGGCGCTAACTGGCAATCAGTGTATAGAGGACAAGCATACTACTCCCCCTGGTGGACTGCAGTCACATTATACTGACACCGGGTGACCAGTGTATGACTATGTGTGAGTGTGCATTATAATCTGACTTGAACCAGTGCCCACTCAGGTTGACTTTAAGGCGCTAACTGACAATCAGTGTATAGGAGACAAGCATACTACTCCCCCTGGGGGACTGCAGTCACATTACACTAACACCGGGTGACCAGTGTATGACTATGTGTGAGTGTGCATTATAATCTGACTTGAACCAGTGCCCACTCAGGTTGACTTTAAGGTGCTAACTGGCAATCAGTGTATAGAGGACAAGCATACTCCCCCTGGGGGACTGCAGTCACATTATACTGACACGGGTGACCAGTGTATGACTATGTGTGAGTGTGCATTATAATTTGCCTTGAACCAGTGCCCACTCAGGTTGACTTAAGGCGCTAACTGGCAATCAGTGTATAGAGGACAAGAATACTACTCCCCCTGGTGGACTGCAGTCACATTATACTGACACCGGGTGACCAGTGTATGATATGTGTGAGTGTGCATTATAATCTGCCTTGAACCAGCGCCCACTCAGGTTGACTTTAAGGTGCTAACTGGCAATCAGTGTATAGGAGACAAGCATACTACTCCCCCTGGTGGACTGCAGTCACATTACACTAACACCGGGTGACCAGTGTATGACTATGTGTGAATGTGCATTATAATCTGACTTGAACCAGCGCCCACTCAGGTTGACTTTAAGGCGCTAACTGGCAATCAGTGTATAGGAGACAAGCATACTACCCCCTGGTGGACTGCAGTCACATTACTAACACCGGGTGACCAGTGTATGACTATGTGCGAGTGTGCATTATAATCTGACTTGAACCAGTGCCACTCAGGTTGACTTTAAGGCACTAACTGACAATCATTGTATAGAAGACAAGCATACTACTCCCCCTGGGCGACTGCAGTCACATTATACTGACACCGGGTGACCAGTGTATGACTATGTGTGAGTGTGCATTATAATCTGCCTTGAACCAGTGCCCACTCAGGTTGACTTTAAGGCGCTAACTGGCAATCAGTGTATAGAAGACAAGCATACTACTCCCCCTGGGGGACAGCAGTCACATTATACAGACACCGGGTGACCAGTGTATGACTATGTGTGAATGTGCATTATAATCTGACTTGAACCAGCGCCCACTCAGGTTGACTTTAAGGCGCTAACTGGCAATCAGTGTATAGGAGACAAGCATACTACTCCCCCTGGTGGACTGCAGTCACATTACACTAACACCGGGTGACCAGTGTATGACTATGTGCGAGTGTGCATTATAATCTGACTTGAACCAGTGCCCACTCAGGTTGACTTTAAGGCGCTAACTGGCAATCAGTGTATAGACAAGCATACTCCCCCTGGTGGACTGCAGTCACATTACACTAACACCAGGTGACCAGTGTATGACTATGTGTGAGTGTGCATTATAATCTGACTTGAACCAGTGCCCACTCAGGTTGACTTTAAGGTGCTAACTGACAATCAGTGTATAGGAGACAAGCATACTACTCCCCCTGGTGGACTGCAGTCACATTACACTGACACCGGGTGACCAGTGTATGACTATGTGTGAGTGTGCATTATAATCTGCCTTGAACCAGCGCCCACTCAGGTTGACTTTAAGGCGCTAACTGGCAATCAGTGTATAGGAGACAAGCATACTACTCCCCCTGGTGGACTGCAGTCACATTATACTGACACCGGGTGACCAGTGTATGACTATGTGTGAGTGTGCATTATAATCTGCCTTGAACCAGCGACCACTCAGGTTGACTTTAAGTCGCTAACTGGCAATCAGTGTATAGGAGACAAGCATACTACTCCCCCTGGTGGACTGCAGTCACATTATACTGACACCGGGTGACCAGTGTATGACTATGTGTGAGTGTGCATTATAATCTGCCTTGAACCAGTGCCCACTCAGGTTGACTTTAAGGCGCTAACTGGCAATCAGTGTATAGGAGACAAGCATACTACTCCCCCTGGTGACTGCAGTCACATTACACTAACACCGGGTGACCAGTGTATGACTATGTGTGAGTGTGCATTATAATCTGCCTTGAACCAGCGCCCACTCAGGTTGACTTTAAGGCGCTAACTGGCAATCAGTGTATAGAGGACAAGCATACTACTCCCCCTGGTGGACTGCAGTCACATTACACTAACACCGGGGACCAGTGTATGACTATGTGTGAGTGTGCATTATAATCTGCCTTGAACCAGCGCCCACTCAGGTGACTTTAAGGCGCTAACTGGCAATCAGTGTATAGGAGACAAGCATACTACTCCCCCTGGTGGACTGCAGTCACATTACACTAACACGGGTGACCAGTGTATGACTATGTGTCAGTGTGCATTATAATCTAACTTGAACCAGCGCCCACTCAGGTTGACTTTAAGGCGCTAACTGACAATCAGTGTTATAGGAGACAAGCATACTACTCCCCCTGGTGGACTGCAGTCACATTACACTAACACCGGGTGACCAGTGTATGACTATGTGTGAGTGTGCATTATAATCTGCCTTGAACCAGCGCCCACTCAGGTTGACTTTAAGGCGCTAACTGGCAATCAGTGTATAGAGGACAAGCATACTACTCCCCTGGTGGACTGCAGTCACATTACACTAACACCGGGTGACCAGTGTATGACTATGTGTGAGTGTGCATTATAATCTGCCTTGAACCAGTGCCCACTCAGGTTGACTTTAAGGCGCTAACTGGCAATCAGTGTATAGAGGACAAGCATACTACTCCCCCTGGTGGACTGCAGTCACATTACACTAACACCGGGTGACCAGTGTATGACTATGTGTGAGTGTGCATTATAATCTGCCTTGAACCAGTGCCCACTCAGGTTGACTTTAAGGCACTAACTGGCAATCAGTGTATAGGAGACAAGCATACTCCCCCTGGTGGACTGCAGTCACATTATACTGACACCGGGTGACCAGTGTATGACTATGTGTGAGTGTGCATTATAATCTGCCTTTAACCAGTGCCCACTCAGGTTGACTTTAAGGCGCTAACTGGCAATCAGTGTATAGGAGACAAGCATACTACTCCCCCTGGTGGACTGCAGTCACATTATACTGACACCGGGTGACCAGTGTATGACTATGTGTGAGTGTGCATTATAATCTGACTTGAACCAGTGCCCACTCAGGTTGACTTTAAGGCGCTAACTGGCAATCAGTGTATAGAAGACAAGCATACTACTCCCCCTGGTGGACTGCAGTCACATTACACTAACACCGGGTGACCAGTGTATGACTATGTGTGAGTGTGCATTATAATCTGCCTTGAACCAGCGCCCACTCAGGTTGACTTTAAGTGCTAACTGGCAATCAGTGTATAGAGGACAAGCATACTACTCCCCCTGGTGGACTGCAGTCACATTACACTAACACCGGGTGACCAGTGTATGACTATGTGAGTGTGCATTATAATCTGCCTTGAAGCAGCGCCCACTCAGGTTGACTTTAACGTGTTAACTGGCAATCAGTGTATAGAGGACAAGCATACTACTCCCCCTGGTGGACTGCAGTCACATTACACCAACACCGGGTCACCAGTGTATGACTATGTGTGAGTGTGCATTATAATCTGCCTTGAACCAGCGCCCACTCAGGTTGACTTTAAGGCGCTAACTGGCAATCAGTGTATAGGAGACAAGCATACTACTCCCCCTGGTGGACTGCAGTCACATTACACTAACACCGGGTGACCAGTGTATGACTATGTGTGAGTGTGCATTATAATCTGCCTTGAACCAGCGCCCACTCAGGTTGACTTTAAGGCGCTAACTGGCAATCAGTGTATAGAGGACAAGCATACTACTCCCCCTGGTGGACTGCAGTCACATTACACTAACACCGGGTGACCAGTGTATGACTATGTGTGAGTGTGCATTATAATCTGCCTTGAACCAGTGCCCACTCAGGTTGACTTAAGGCGCTAACTGGCAATCAGTGTATAGGAGACAAGCATACTACTCCCCCTGGTGGACTGCAGTCACATTACACTAACACCGGGGTGACCAGTGTATGACTATGTGTGAGTGTGCATTATAATCTGCCTTGAACCAGTGCCCACTCAGGTTGACTTTAAGGCGCTAACTGGCAATCAGTGTATAGGAGACAAGCATACTACTCCCCCTGGTGGACTGCAGTCACATTATACTGACCGGGTGACCAGTGTATGACTATGTGTGAGTGTGCATTATAATCTGACTTGAACCAGCGCCCACTCAGGTTGACTTTAAGGCGCTAACTGACAATCAGTGTATAGGAGACAAGCATACTACTCCCCCTGGTGGACTGCAGTCACATTACACTAACACCGGGTGACCAGTGTATGACTATGTGTGAGTGTGCATTATAATCTGCCTTGAACCAGTGCCCACTCAGGTTGACTTTAAGGCGCTAACTGGCAATCAGTGTATAGAGGACAAGCATACTACTCCCCCTGTGGACTGCAGTCACATTATACTGACACCGGGTGACCAGTGTATGACTATGTGTGAGTGTGCATTATAATCTGCCTTTAACCAGTGCCCACTCAGGTTGACTTTAAGGCGCTAACTGGCAATCAGTGTATAGGAGACAAGCATACTACTCCCCCTGGTGGACTGCAGTCACATTATACTGACACCGGGTGACCAGTGTATGACTTGGTGAGTGTGCATTATAATCTGACTTGAACCAGTGCCCACTCAGGTTGACTTTAAGGTGCTAACTGGTAATCAGTGTATAGAAGACAAGCATACTACTCCCCCTGGTGGACTGCAGTCACATTACACTAACACCGGGTGACCAGTGTATGACTATGTGTGAGTGTGCATTATAATCTGCCTTGAACCAGCGCCCACTCAGGTTGACTTTAAGGTGCTAACTGGCAATCAGTGTATAGAGGACAAGCATACTACTCCCCTGGTGGACTGCAGTCACATTACACTAACACCGGGTGACCAGTGTATGACTATGTGTGAGTGTGCATTATAATCTGCCTTGAACGAGCGCCCCACTCAGGTTGACTTTAAGGCGCTAACTGCCAATCAGTGTATAAAAGACAAGCATACTACTACCCCTGGTGGACTGCAGTCACATTACACTAACACCGGGTGACCAGTGTATGACTATGTGTGAGTGTGCATTATAATCTGCCTTGAACGAGCGCCCACTCAGGTTGACTTTAAGGCACTAACTGACAATCAGTGTATAGAAGACAAGCATACTACTCCCCCTGGGGGACTGCAGTCACATTACACTAACACCGGGTGACCAGTGTATGACTATGTGTGAGTGTGCATTATAATCTGCCTTGATCCAGTGCCCACTCAGGTTGACTTTAAGGTGCTAACTGGCAATCAGTGTATAGGAGACAAGCATACTACTCCCCTGGTGGACTGCAGTCACATTACACTAACACCGGGTGACCAGTGTATGACTATGTGTGAGTGTGCATTATAATCTGCCTTGAACCAGTGCCCACTCAGGTTGACTTTAAGGTGCTAACTGGCAATCAGTGTATAGGAGACAAGCATACTACTCCCCCTGGTGGACTGCAGTCACATTACACTAACACCGGGTGACCAGTGTATGACTATGTGTGAGTGTGTATTATAATCTGCCTTGAACCAGTGCCACTCAGGTTGACTTTAAGGCGCTAACTGGCAATCAGTGTATAGAGGACAAGTATACTACTCCCCTGGGGGACTGCAGTCACATTACACTAACACCGGGTGACCAGTATATGACTATGTGTGAGTGTGCATTATAATCTGCCTTGAACCAGTGCCCACTCAGGTTGACTTTAAGGTGCTAACTGGCAATCAGTGTATAGAGGACAAGCATACTACTCCCCCTGGTGGACTGCAATCACATTATACTGACACCAGGTGACCAGTGTATGACTATGTGTGAGTGTGCATTATAATCTGCCTTGAACCAGCGCCCACTCAGGTTGACTTTAAGGCGCTAACTGGCAATCAGTGTATACGAGACAAGCATACTACTCCCCCTGGGGGACTGCAGTCACATTACACTAACACCGGGTGACCAGTGTATGACTATGTGCGAGTGTGCATTATAATCTGCCTTGAACCAGCGCCACTCAGGTTGACTTTAAGGCGCTAACTGGCAATCAGTGTATAGGAGACAAGCATACTACTCCCCCTGGTGGACTGCAGTCACATTACACTAACACCGGGTGACCAGTGTATGACTATGTGTGAGTGTGCATTATAATCTGCCTTGAACCAGTGCCCACTCAGGTTGACTTTAAGGTGCTAACTGGCAATCAGTGTATAGGAGACAAGCATACTACTCCCCTGGTGGACTGCAGTCACATTACACTAACACCGGGTGACCAGTGTATGACTATGTGTGAGTGTGCATTATAATCTGCCTATAACCAGTGCCCACTCAGGTTGACTTTAAGGTGCTAACTGGCAATCAGTGTATAGGAGACAAGCATACTACTCCCCTGGTGGACTGCAGTCACATTACACTAACACCGGGTGACCAGTGTATGACTATGTGTGAGTGTGCATTATAATCTGCATTGAACCAGTGCCCACTCAGGTTGACTTTAAGGCGCTAACTGGCAATCAGTGTATAGAGGACAAGCATACTACTCCCCTGGTGGACTGCAGTCACATTATACTGACACCGGGTGACCAGTGTATGACTATGTGTGAGTGTGCATTATAATCTGACTTGAACAGTGCCCACTCAGGTTGACTTTAAGGCGCTAACTGACAATCAGTGTATAGGAGACAAGCATACTACTCCCCCTGGGGGACTGCAGTCACATTACACTAACACCGGGTGACCAGTGTATGACTATGTGTGAGTGTGCATTATAATCTGACTTGAACCAGTGCCCACTCAGGTTGACTTTAAGGTGCTAACTGGCAATCAGTGTATAGAGGACAAGCATACTCCCCCTGGGGGACTGCAGTCACATTATACTGACACCGGGTGACCAGTGTATGACTATGTGTGAGTGTGCATTATAATTTGCCTTGAACCAGTGCCCACTCAGGTTGACTTTAAGGCGCTAACTGGCAATCAGTGTATAGAGGACAAGAATACTACTCCCCCTGGTGGACTGCAGTCACATTATACTGACACCGGGTGACCAGTGTATGACTATGTGTGAGTGTGCATTATAATCTGCCTTGAACCAGCGCCCACTCAGGTTGACTTTAAGGTGCTAACTGGCAATCAGTGTATAGGAGACAAGCATACTACTCCCCCTGGTGGACTGCAGTCACATTACACTAACACCGGGTGACCAGTGTATGACTATGTGTGAATGTGCATTATAATCTGACTTGAACCAGCGCCCACTCAGGTTGACTTTAAGGCGCTAACTGGCAATCAGTGTATAGGAGACAAGCATACTACTCCCCCTGGTGGACTGCAGTCACATTACACTAACACCGGGTGACCAGTGTATGACTATGTGCGAGTGTGCATTATAATCTGACTTGAACCAGTGCCCACTCAGGTTGACTTTAAGGCACTAACTGACAATCATTGTATAGAAGACAAGCATACTACTCCCCCTGGGGACTGCAGTCACATTATACTGACACCGGGTGACCAGTGTATGACTATGTGTGAGTGTGCATTATAATCTGCCTTGATCCAGTGCCCACTCAGGTTGACTTTAAGGCGCTAACTGGCAATCAGTGTATAGAAGACAAGCATACTACTCCCCCTGGTGGACTGCAGTCACATTACACTAACACCGGGTGACCAGTGTATGACTATGTGTGAATGTGCATTATAATCTGACTTGAACCAGCGCCCACTCAGGTTGACTTTAAGGCGCTAACTGGCAATCAGTGTATAGAGGACAAGCATACTACTCCCCCTGGTGGACTGCAGTCACATTACACTAACACCGGGTGACCAGTGTATGACTATGTGTGAGTGTGCATTATAATCTGCCTTGAACCAGCGCCCACTCAGGTTGACTTTAAGGCGCTAACTGGCAATCAGTGTATAGGAGACAAGCATACTACTCCCCCTGGTGGACTGCAGTCACATTACACTAACACCGGGTGACCAGTGTATGACTATGTGTCAGTGTGCATTATAATCTAACTTGAACCAGCGCCCACTCAGGTTGACTTTAAGGCGCTAACTGACAATCAGTGTATAGGAGACAAGCATACTACTCCCCCTGGTGGACTGCAGTCACATTACACTAACACCGGGTGACCAGTGTATGACTATGTGGAGTGTGCATTATAATCTGCCTTGAACCCGCCCACTCAGGTTGACTTTAAGGCGCTAACTGGCAATCAGTGTATAGAGGACAAGCATACTACTCCCCTGGTGGACTGCAGTCACATTACACTAACACCGGGTGACCAGTGTATGACTATGTGTGAGTGTGCATTATAATCTGCCTTGAACCAGTGCCCACTCAGGTTGACTTTAAGGCGCTAACTGGCAATCAGTGTATAGAGGACAAGCATACTACTCCCCTGGTGGACTGCAGTCACATTACACTAACACCGGGTGACCAGTGTATGACTATGTGTGAGTGTGCATTATAATCTGCCTTGAACCAGTGCCCACTCAGGTTGACTTTAAGGCACTAACTGGCAATCAGTGTATAGGAGACAAGCATACTACTCCCCCTGGTGGACTGCAGTCACATTATACTGACACCGGGTGACCAGTGTATGACTATGTGTGAGTGTGCATTATAATCTGCCTTTAACCAGTGCCCACTCAGGTTGACTTTAAGGCGCTAACTGGCAATCAGTGTATAGGAGACAAGCATACTACTCCCCCTGGTGGACTGCAGTCACATTATACTGACACCGGGTGACCAGTGTATGACTATGTGTGAGTGTGCATTATAATCTGACTTGAACCAGTGCCCACTCAGGTTGACTTTAAGGCGCTAACTGGCAATCAGTGTATAGAAGACAAGCATACTACTCCCCCTGGTGGACTGCAGTCACATTACACTAACACCGGGTGACCAGTGTATGACTATGTGTGAGTGTGCATTATAATCTGCCTTGAACCAGCGCCCACTCAGGTTGACTTTAAGGTGCTAACTGGCAATCAGTGTATAGAGGACAAGCATACTACTCCCCCTGGTGGACTGCAGTCACATTACACTAACACCGGGTGACCAGTGTATGACTATGTGTGAGTGTGCATTATAATCTGCCTTGAACCAGCGCCCACTCAGGTTGACTTTAAGGCGCTAACTGGCAATCAGTGTATAGGAGACAAGCATACTACTCCCCCTGGTGGACTGCAGTCACATTATACTGACACCGGGTGACCAGTGTATGACTATGTGTGAGTGTGCATTATAATCTGCCTTGAACCAGCGCCCACTCAGGTTGACTTTAAGGCGCTAACTGGCAATCAGTGTATAGGAGACAAGCATACTACTCCCCCTGGTGGACTGCAGTCACATTACACTAACACCGGGTGACCAGTGTATGACTATGTGTGAGTGTGCATTATAATCTGCCTTGAACCAGCGCCCACTCAGGTTGACTTTAAGGCGCTAACTGGCAATCAGTGTATAGAGGACAAGCATACTACTCCCCCTGGTGGACTGCAGTCACATTACACCAACACCGGGTGACCAGTGTATGACTATGTGTGAGTGTGCATTATAATCTGCCTTGAACCAGCGCCCACTCAGGTTGACTTTAAGGCGCTAACTGGCAATCAGTGTATAGGAGACAAGCATACTACTCCCCCTGGTGGACTGCAGTCACATTACACTAACACCGGGTGACCAGTGTATGACTATGTGTGAGTGTGCATTATAATCTGCCTTGAAGCAGCGCCCACTCAGGTTGACTTTAACGTGTTAACTGGCAATCAGTGTATAGAGGACAAGCATACTACTCCCCCTGGTGGACTGCAGTCACATTACACCAACACCGGGTCACCAGTGTATGACTATGTGTGAGTGTGCATTATAATCTGCCTTGAACCAGCGCCCACTCAGGTTGACTTTAAGGCGCTAACTGGCAATCAGTGTATAGGAGACAAGCATACTACTCCCCCTGGTGGACTGCAGTCACATTACACTAACACCGGGTGACCAGTGTATGACTATGTGTGAGTGTGCATTATAATCTGCCTTGAACCAGCGCCCACTCAGGTTGACTTTAAGGCGCTAACTGGCAATCAGTGTATAGAGGACAAGCATACTACTCCCCCTGGTGGACTGCAGTCACATTACACTAACACCGGTGACCAGTGTATGACTATGTGTGAGTGTGCATTATAATCTGCCTTGAACCAGTGCCCACTCAGGTTGACTTTAAGGCGCTAACTGGCAATCAGTGTATAGGAGACAAGCATACTACTCCCCCTGGTGGACTGCAGTCACATTACACTAACACCGGGTGACCAGTGTATGACTATGTGTGAGTGTGCATTATAATCTGCCTTGAACCAGTGCCCACTCAGGTTGACTTTAAGGCGCTAACTGGCAATCAGTGTATAGGAGACAAGCATACTACTCCCCCTGGTGGACTGCAGTCACATTATACTGACACCGGGTGACCAGTGTATGACTATGTGTGAGTGTGCATTATAATCTGACTTGAACCAGCGCCCACTCAGGTTGACTTTAAGGCGCTAACTGACAATCAGTGTATAGGAGACAAGCATACTACTCCCCCTGGTGGACTGCAGTCACATTACACTAACACCGGGTGACCAGTGTATGACTATGTGTGAGTGTGCATTATAATCTGCCTTGAACCAGTGCCCACTCAGGTTGACTTTAAGGCGCTAACCGGTAACCCGAAATACCGGATCGGCCCTGATTTACCGGATCGACCGTACGATTTACCGGATCGGCGCCGGATCGACCCTTATATTGTCACATAGAGTCAAAATGAGGGCAACATTAGATTTACATGATATCAATGATGAAAAATATATATTATTATTAATTGTTTTAATCATGGATGCTCGAAAATATCATTATTATTTTTAGTTAAGATTCAACACTATGCCAATCGCCATGTTGTAATGATAATTGACATGTCACAGCAAAAGGACCGCCTTCCTTTAACACTTTGGACCAATCAAATCTTGAAGTCGATCCGTTACGAGACGCAACAAGTCTATTCAATGTCTTGCTTCGATATCAGTGGTAATAATAGGAGGTGTAAATTAGTTGATTGACGGCACGCGGCGGCCTTTTGTCCATGGAAGTCCGTAAAAAGAAATAACGGCCCGACGTCATAAAATATTTCGACACAAAAAGTAAATTTTTAAAGATGTTGGTTATTTAAAATTATTGTAATGTTTTAATTCTTTCTTTTAAAAATGCGTGAAACTTTGATCATTTTTAATTTGAAATTAAATGAGAGAGATAGAGTAATTTATATTTAATTACATTACACAGATAAATAATGTTTTTCATTGATTTTTTATTAATTGGAACTGATTTATATTGAGTCATGATTCTTTCACTGTTTTAATGATTTATTTTTCAGACTGAAATAACAGAGAAAGAAACAATGGGAATCTGCAATAAGAAACCCTTTCTTTTGAATCAAATTTCTTGACAACATATAACATTGAAATTCCGATTTGCCAAGTAATTCCCCCGGCCGTTGGACCATGTTTCCAAAGAAATTTTGTCATCATACCACTCCATTATCCTTTTAACTGGTTTAACATTATAAAGGCCTGAAACATTTACAATATAATCAAATTAAGATCCCTTTTGACGACCTAGTAAAAGAAACCAGGAAAACTGACAAATTTGCAATCATGATGGATTTAAATTATGCATTGACTGCTGCTCTTAAACATCCTATCAGATCATATAGCCCCAACTTTCCGTTGAGTTTTTTTTTCGAACACCACCCCAGGAAAGCTGTCTAGGTAAATAAGTCAGCTCCACCAGTACCCACGGTTATATGTGGACACAAATGGTCTTTAAAAAGATATCGTGATGAGTTCGTACCCAATCACTTTGTTCCCTTGATGAAACTGCGTTCTGAGACCAGATTGATTGAGACTATTATTATTGGCTCAATGTGATGAAACTACGTCCAATATCACGCATATGAACGAAAGTTTATATGGAGGCATCACGGGTTTATTTATTTGTCCAGATCGCCATCATCGGTACATTTTTAGTGCGCAAGATTGCCATTTAGGTACTTTTTATCGTTCACGAAGTGTTTTCACGCTGTTTCCATTTTGCATAGACGCGCGCGTTTATAAAACTCTGGAAAAAATACTAAATACGACCTAGTTTTATGTTTGTTGAATTACGTTTTGTATGTATTGATTTTATTGGGGTGTGGTAATTTGATATTGTTTTACGTTGTTTTGTATATATTCACCTTTTTCTTAAATGTAGATAGATATGTCCCAGTCAATTTTTTTCTTAAACTTATATCAATAAGCCGTGTCGTTAATTATATTTTGTCTGATTAACTTTTGTGTCCGATTATATTTTATTTTTAAATTATGTATTTTATTTGTTTCCCGGCGATGTATATAATCACGGTTACGTTTGTTTCCATAATTTTATATTTATACTTGCTACTTTAATTAATGTTGTCTAAATAAATGAATTTATATGTCAATTTGTATTTCAATTATTACTTTTATTTTTTATAGTCCTGAAGTGCTATTTCCTTTGCATATAACGAATGATTGGTACTTCCTCGTCAAGATTATACTTATTCCCAGTCAATAATATACTTATTGGAAAAGAGTGTACATGTCAGAAAAGTGACGTATTGATTATAATTTGTCAATATATAATATAAATCAAAATAGTATAACATTAATATTATTTTAGGTTATTTTATTTATTGACACGCACTTAAAAGTGTGCCAATCAATTAATAATCATAAGATTTATCTCCCCTTGACTATAATAAGATTTTTTAACGATTGTGTGTCAATACACCATAAATAAAATCAAAATAAGATTGATTACATCTTCTATTAAAGATATCAACATTATAATTCAATCTACGTGGCCATATAACCACATATAAGGGTCGATCCGGCGCCGATCCGGTAAATCGCATGGTCGATCCGGTAAATTAGGGCCGATCCGGTATTTCGGGTTACCCGGCGCTAACTGGCAATCAGTGTATAGAGGACAAGCATACTACTCCCCCTGGTGGACTGCAGTCACATTATACTGACACCGGGTGACCAGTGTATGACTATGTGTGAGTGTGCATTATAATCTGCCTTTAACCAGTGCCCACTCAGGTTGACTTTAAGGCGCTACTGGCAATCAGTGTATAGAGACAAGCATACTACTCCCCCTGGTGACTGCAGTCACATTATACTGACACCGGGTGACCAGTGTATGACTATGTGTGAGTGTGCATTATAATCTGACTTGAACCCGTGCCCACTCAGGTTGACTTTAAGGTGCTAACTGGTAATCAGTGTATAGAAGACAAGCATACTCTCCCCCCTGGTGGACTGCAGTCACATTACACTAACACCGGTGACCAGTGTATGAACTATGTGTGAGTGTGCATTATAATCTGCCTGCCTTGAACCAGCGCCACTCAGGTTGACTTTAAGGTGCTAACTGGCAATCAGTGTATAGAGGACAAGCATACTACTCCCCCTGGTGGACTGCAGTCACATTACACTAACACCGGGTGACCAGTGTATGACTATGGTGAGTGTGCATTATAATCTGCCTTGAACGAGCGCCCACTCAGGTTGACTTTAAGGCGCTAACTGGCAATCAGTGTATAGAAGACAAGCATACTACTACCCCTGTGGACTGCAGTCACATTACACTAACACCGGGTGACCAGTGTATGACTATGTGTGAGTGTGCATTATAATCTGCCTTGAACGAGCGCCCACTCAGGTTGACTTTAAGGCACTAACTGACAATCAGTGTATAGAAGACAAGCATACTACTCCCCCTGGGGGACTGCAGTCACATTACACTAACACGGTGACCAGTGTATGACTATGTGTGTGGCATTATAATCTGCCTTGATCCAGTGCCACTCAGGTTGACTTTAAGGTGCTAACTGGCAATCAGTGTATAGGAGACAAGCATACTACTCCCCCTGGTGGACTGCAGTCACATTACACTAACACCGGGTGACCAGTGTATGACTATGTGTGAGTGTGCATTATAATCTGCCTTGAACCAGTGCCCACTCAGGTTGACTTTAAGGTGCTAACTGGCAATCAGTGTATAGGAGACAAGCTACTACTCCCCCTGGTGGACTGCAGTCGTCACATTACACTAACACCGGTGACCAGTGTATGACTATTGTGAGTGTGCATTAAATCTGCCTTGAACCAGCGCACACTCAGGTTGACTTTAAGGCTAACTGACAATCAGTGTATAGAAGACAAGCATACTACTCCCCTGGGGACTGCAGTCACATTACACTACACCGGTGACCAGTGTATGACTATGTGTGAGTGTGCATTATAATCTGACTTGAACCAGCGCCCACTCAGGTTGACTTTAGGCGCTAACTGACAATCAGTGTATAGGAGACAAGCATACTACTCCCCCTGGTGGACTGCAGTCACATTACACTAACACCGGGTGACCAGTGTATGACTATGTGTGAGTGTGCATTATAATCTGCCTTGAACCAGTGCCCACTCAGGTTGACTTTAAGGCGCTAACTGGCAATCATGTATAGAGGACAAGCATACTACTCCCCCTGGTGGACTGCAGTCACATTATACTGACACCGGGTGACCAGTGTATGACTATGTGTGAGTGTGCATTATAATCTGCCTTTAACCAGTGCCCACTCAGGTTGACTTTAAGGCGCTAACTGGCAATCAGTGTATAGGAGACAAGCATACTACTCCCCCTGGTGGACTGCAGTCACATTATACTGACACCGGGTGACCAGTGTATGACTATGTGTGAGTGTGCATTATAATCTGACTTGAACCAGTGCCCACTCAGGTTGACTTTAAGGTGCTAACTGGTAATCAGTGTATAGAAGACAAGCATACTACTCCCCCCTGGTGGACTGCAGTCACATTACACTAACACCGGGTGACCAGTGTATGACTATGTGTGAGTGTGCATTATAATCTGCCTTGAACCAGCGCCCACTCAGGTTGACTTTAAGGGCTAACTGGCAATCAGTGTATAGAGGACAAGCATACTACTCCCCCTGTGGACTGCAGTCACATTACACTAACACCGGGTGACCAGTGTATGACTATGTGTGAGTGTGCATTATAATCTGCCTTGAACGAGCGCCCACTCAGGTTGACTTTAAGGCGCTAACTGGCAATCAGTGTATAGAGGACAAGCATACTACTCCCCCTGGTGGACTGCAGTCACATTACACTAACACCGGGTGACCAGTGTTGACTATGTGTGAGTGTGCATTATAATCTGCCTTGAACGAGCGCCCACTCAGTTGACTTTAAGGCACTAACTGACAATCAGTGTATAGAAGACAAGCATACTACTCCCCTGGGGGACTGCAGTCACATTACACTAACACCGGGTGACCAGTGTATGACTATGTGTGAGTGTGCATTATAATCTGCCTTGATCCAGTGCCCACTCAGGTTGACTTTAAGGTGCTAACTGGCAATCAGTGTATAGGAGACAAGCATACTCTCCCCCTGTTGGACTGCAGTCACATTACACTAACACCGGGTGACCAGTGTATGACTATGTGTGAGTGTGCATTATAATCTGCCTTGAACCAGTGCCCACTCAGGTTGACTTTAAGGTGCTAACTGGCAATCGGTGTATAGGAGACAAGCATACTACTCCCCCTGGTGGACTGCAGTCACATTACACTAACACCGGGTGACCAGTGTATGACTATGTGTGAGTGTGCATTATAATCTGCCTTGAACCAGCGCACACTCAGGTTGACTTTAAGGCGCTAACTGACAATCAGTGTATAGAAGACAAGCATACTACTCCCCCTGGGGGACTGCAGTCACATTACACTAACACCGGGTGACCAGTGTATGACTATGTTGAGTGTGCATTATAATCTGACTTGAACCAGCGCCCACTCAGGTTGACTTTAAGGCGCTAACTGGCAATCAGTGTATAGAGGACAAGCATACTACTCCCCCTGGTGGACTGCAGTCACATTATACTGACACCGGGTGACCAGTGTATGACTATGTGTGAGTGTGCATTATAATCTGCCTTGAACCAGCGCCCACTCAGGTTGACTTTAAGGTGCTAACTGGCAATCAGTGTATAGGAGACAAGCATACTACTCCCCCTGGTGGACTGCAGTCACATTACACTAACACCGAGTGACCAGTCAATACTCTGTCCTCTTAGTAGTGAGCATCAGACAAGGTAGTACATGTAGTATCTCAAATGTATGAATCAGCTGGGGTTTGAACCCATGATCTCCTGTTCACAAGGCAGATACTCTACCACTGAGCCACCAAAATGATATAGGGCCAAGTTACAGAAAAAAAAACATAATTTTTGTGACATATGAAATAATACATTGATTTATGATAGTATAATTTTCTGAATTCTTTTGTTTTATTTTTTTTTTTCCTTTGAATACTACAGTTGTTGATTGACCCAGTTATTAAGTCTATAGCTGATAAAAAGTCAAAATCTACAGCACAGATACTCTTAAAGTGGGCTGTACAACAGGATATTGGTAAGTCGGCAAGGTCAAACTTTTCATAAAATGAAGCTTTAATATTAAAATCATTGACTTTAAAATAATTTGACTGTTTGTTTTAGTCTCTTTTCAAATGTTCATTTAACTTATACTGTAATTGTAGCTTATTATCCCCTGTCAAGAAATCCAGAGTACATATATTAGTGCATTCTGTCTTTCCATCTATCTGTCTGTGTACCACACTTTTTGTCTGCACCAGTTCTCCAATACCATACATCAGATATTGATGAAACTTTACATGAATGATGATAATTGGTAAATGAAGTTGTGCACATCATTGTCTTGTCCCAGTTCAGTGATTTTTCTAGAAATTATTTACAAATACCTCTCAGACTTAAATGAATGGTCTTGTAGTGTTTGGAGTTCGGACATTTTAAATAATGATTTGTTTATTATTTTGTACAGGAGTTATACCTAAATCAACAGATCCTGACCACATACAAAACAACATGGACATATTTACATGGACTCTGACAGAAGATGAAATAAAACATTAAATAGCTTAGATACTGGACACCATTACTGCTGGAATCCAGAACATGTAACTTAATAAAAATGTGAAACTTGTGACAAGTTTATCATTGGTGGATTGAATGTATTTACATGTAACAAGTATTATCATTGGTGGATTGAATGTATGTTACATGTAACAAGTGTTATCATTGGTGGATTGAATGTATGTTACATGTAACAAGTATTATCATTGGTGGATTGAATGTATGTTACATGTAACAAGTATTATCATTGGTGGATTGAATGTATGTTACATGTAACAAGTATTATCATTGGTGGATTGAATGTATGTTACATGTAACAAGCATTATCATTGGTGGATTGAATGTATGTTACATGTAACAAGTATTATCATTGGTGGAAAGAGTGTGTTACATGTAACAAGTATTATCATAGGTGGATAGAATGTCTATTACATGTAACAAGTAATGTCATTGGTGGATAGAATGTCTGTTACATGTAACGAGTATTATCATTGGTGGATAGAATGTCTGTTACATGTAACAAGTATTATCATTGGTGGATAGAATGTCTGTTACATGTAACATTGTCATTGGTGTAATTTATATGTGGGGTGCATTTTATAAGTATTTATCATCGGTGAATTAAAATAAAATAGTTGTCTTACAACAGACATTGTGATTAATTTTCAGAGAAGGTGATAGACCCAATAAGTATCACGAGTGGAATAATAGACACATAACAATCAATAAAGATGTTAATAGAACAACTAAAACTTCACTTTTGTCCATCAACATAACCCTGAGGCACTACACCCTTGGTATATCTCCTATCTCATGTTCATGTTAAATATTTTGTTGATCACAACATGGTCAGAACATTGTCGGAGTTCACTGATGTCCTTTGGCAAGGAAACTTAATTCACATATACATCTTCTACAGGCTATATATTATTTCAAATCTACAATATTATCGTAAAACCAAGGTCAATTTACCTTCCAAGCCAGCATGCTTGAGTGTGTGATCAACAATCTCTTTATCATAACGTATTAATTGTGAAACAAATACTAGCAAACCAAAAACATGAAAAGCAGATATATTGCTGCATAGAAATGGAAAGTAGAAAAAAATGTAGTCATCATGTTGGTCTTACAACTTCAAATGTAGCCTTTTATGGGTGTCATAATTGAGGTACAAGTCCAAATGTGAAGCAGAAGAATAGATATTGTGGCCAATTCACCAAAATGTTGCCCATGGATGATAATTACTCGCAGACTTGGAAAAGTTCTTATTAGAAAATCATTGAAACATATCACCAAATGGTATATATAGTGAATTTTTAATAATGTTCTAATAAGAAACAATTACAAATTCCTGTGAAATAAATGCTGTAACTTTTATATTTCTCATTTCAACATCTAAAAGAATTTGGATTTTCATAATTTTGATCGGAGCACTTCTGGCGAGGAATTTAACTCCCAAACATCTGTCTTGTAATCCAAAATTAAAACGGGTTTAGTAATAATAATATTATCAATACATCATATTCCATCTTATGAAAAGAGGCCCATGGGCCTGATACGCTCACCTGATAACTAATGGCTAGCTGATAGATTTAAAGAAAACATAAATACTAAACCCTAATGACTTTTTTCTTTACATCATAATAACCATTGTATCAATACCTACAACATTCTAATATACAAACCTATACAAAAAGTTAATAGTTTTCGAGATAATTAACCATTTAGGTATTGTTTCACATCTGTGACCTTGACCTTTGAACCCATGACCTTTTTCTATACGTCAAAATGATCCTTGTATCGATACCTACAAAATTCTAATATAAATGTCTATACAAAAAGTTGATAGTTTTCGAGATAATAATTATAATCGGAGGTAAAAAAAATAGGTCACGACCTTCACAATTGACCTTGACCTCATTTTGAAGATACTTACAATAAAATCTGGTCAAATAGTCAAGTTATAACAATTTGAAGCTGTTTTACGATTTTTTCAAAATTAAACACAAAAATGCGTAACCTATTTTTCGTCTGAATTTCACAAAATGAACAAACTACAGGCTTAAGACCCTAGAGAAGCCAAATATCACATCAGATTTTTTCTCCAATCATCGGTTTCAGAGAAGAAGATTTATCAAGATTTTTGCACCCCTAGGTCACTGTGACCTAGTTTTGGTAGCCATGGCAACGCCATGAACAAATCTAAATTGCACAGACCCAGACATGCTTCTTACCAAGTCTCGTTGAAATCTGCCAAGTACTTTCAGAGGAGAAGTCGAAAATGTGTGTTAACGACGCACACACGCACGCACGCACATACACACGCTGCACCATACCATAAGCTCACATGACCTTTGGTCAGGTGAGCTACAAAATCATGAAAGGTGAAACAACAGTGTTAAACATACACTAAAGAAGCTTGCTCTACATATCGGCAATTGCTTTTACTTTATAATAATGTCTAAATTTGCTGCTAGTTAAAATTTGAAATTCCTAAAAAAATTTAAAACTAGTGTATACTCCCTCATTATTTCTTTAGCTAAGTTCGTTAAAATATATTTTGGTCCTTTTGGTATTTTTTCAAAATCTTGAAAAAAATTGGTTTCACAATTTTGGTCCAAGTACTGCTGATGAGAAATTGTATTCCGAAATGACCGTCTAGTGCTGTACAATTAAAACTGGTAAAATATGCAATCTAAACATGGGTGTCGCAATCTGCTGTTTTAGTGAGTCAATATCTAACTAAAGGTAAATAATTTGTATGAAACAGACTAAAACTATATAAAATACATTTTTATATACAGGGTGTCCAATGATATATATGTCACACATTCAGCTTTTCACAAAAAAATTATTTCTCGACACATCCAAGTACAATTTTCAAGAAATCATATTTATGTTTTAAAGTTTTTACGTCATTCAATTTATAGAATTTGCTATGTTCATAAAAATATATAACTTAAATAGAAATCGTCATGTTTTAAAAAATATGTTCCGGATGGTGGTTAACGATGTCAAGCTATAGATGGTGGTTAACGATGTCGAGGTATGGATGGTTAACGATTATGATTTATGGATGGTGGTTAACGATGTCAAGCTGTGGATGGTGTTAACGATGTCAAGCTATGGATGTCAAGTTATGGATGGTTAACGATGTCAAGGTATGGATTGTGGTTAACGATGCCGAGGTATGGGTGTGGTTAACGATGTAGAGGTATGGTTGGTGGTTAACGATTATGATTTAAGGATGGTGGTTAACGATGTCAAGCTGTGGATGGTGTTAACGATGCGGAGGTATGGGTGGTGGTTAACGATGTCAAGGTATGGATGGTGGTTAACGATGCCAAGGTATGGGTGGTGGTTAACGATGTCGAGGTATGGGTGGTGGTTAACGATGTCGAGGTATGGGTGGTGGTTAACGATGTCGAGATATGGATGGTGGTTAACGATGCCGAGGTATGGGTGGTGGTTAACGATGCCGAGGTTAACGATGCCGAGGTATGGATGGTGGTTAACGATGTCGAGGTATGGTGGTGGTTAACGATGCCGAGGTATGGGTGGTGGTTAACGATGCCGAGGTATGGGTGGTGGTTAACAATGTCGAGGTAAGGATGGTGGTTAACGATGCTGAGGTATGGGTGGTGGTGAACAATGCCGAGGTATGGGTGGTGGTTAACGATGCCGAGTTATGGGTGGTGGTTAACGATGCTGAGGTATGGGTGGTGGTTAACAATGTCGAGGTATGGGTGGTGGTTAACGATGTCGAGGTATGGATGGTGGTTAACGATGTCGAGGTATGGATGGTGGTTAACGATGTCGAGGTATGGGTGATGGTTAACGATGCCGAGGTATGGGTGGTGGTGATGCCGAGGTATGGGTGTGGTGATGCCGAGGTATGGTGGTTGTTAACGATGCCGAGGTATGGATGGTGGTTAACGATGTCGAAGTAAGAGTGGTGGTTAACGATGTCGAGGTATGGGTGGTGATTAACGATGCCGAGGTATGGGTGGTGGTTAACAATGCCGAGGTATGGGTGGTGGTTAACGATGTCGATGTATTGGTGGTGGTTAACGATGTCGAGATATGGATGGTGGTTAACGATGCCGAGGTATGGATGGTGGTTAACGATGTCGAGGTATGAGTGGTGGTTAACGATGTCGAGGTATGGGTGGTGGTTAACGATGCCGAGGTATGGGTGGTGGTTAACGATGCCGAGGAATGGGTGATGGTTAACGATGCCGAGGTATGGTGTGGTTAACGATGTCGAGGTATGAGAGGTGGTTAACGATGTCAAGGTATGGGTGGTGCTTAACGATGCCGAGGTATGAGTCGTGGTTAACGATGTCGAGGTATGGATGGTGGTTAACGATGTCGAAGTAAGAGTGGTGGTTAACGATGTCGAGGTATGGGTGGTGATTAACGATGCCGAGGTATGGGTGGTGGTTAACATGCCGAGGTATGGTGGTGGTTAACGATGTCGATGTATTGGTGGTTAACGATGTCGAGATATGGATGGTGGTTAACGATGCCGAGGTATGGATGGTGGTTAACGATGTCGAGGTATGGATGGTGGTTAACGATGTCGAGGTATGGGTGATGGTTAACGATGTCGAGGTATGGGTGGTGGTTAACGATGCCGAGGTATGGGTGGTGGTGATGCCGAGGTATGGGTGGTGGTGATGCCGAGGTATGGGTGGTGGTTAACGATGCCGAGGTATGGATGGTGGTTAACGATGTCGAAGTAAGAGTGGTGGTTAACGATGTCGAGGTATGAGAGGTGGTTAACGATGTCAAGGTATGGGTGGTGCTTAACGATGCCGAGGTATGAGTGGTGGTTAACGATGTCGAGGTATGGGTGGTGGTTAACGATTTCGGGGTATGGGTGGTGGTTAACGATGTCGAGGTATGGGTGGTGGTTAACGATGCCGAGGTATGGGTGGTGGTTAACGATGCCGAGGTATGGGTGGTGGTTAACGATGCCGAGGTATGGGTGGTGGTTAACGATGTAGAGGTATGGGTGGTGGTTAACGATTATGATTAATGAATGGTGGTTAACGATGTCAAGCTGTGGATGGTGTTAACGATGCAGAGGTATGGGTGGTGGTTAACGATGTCAAGGTATGGATGGTGGTTAACGATGCCAAGGTATGGGTGGTGGTTAACGATTACGAGGTATGGGTGGTGGTTAACGATGTCAAGGTATGGGTGGTGTTTAACGATGCCGAGGTATGGTGGTTAACGATGTCAAGCTATAGAGTGTGGTTAACGATGTCGAGGTATGGATGTTTAACGATTATGATTTATGGATGGTGGTTAACGATGTCAAGCTGTGGATGGTGTTAACGGTGTCAAGCTATGGATGTCAAGTTATGGATGGTTAACGATGTCAAGGTATGCATTGTGGTTAACGATGCCGAGGTATGGGTGGTGGTTAACGATGTAGAGGTATGGGTGGTGGTTAACGATTATGATTTATGGATGGTGGTTAACGATGTCAAGCTGTGGATGGTGTTAACGATGCGGAGTTATGGGTGGTGGTTAACGATGTCAAGGTATGGATGGTGGTTAACGATGCCAAGGTATGGGTGGTGGTTAACGATGTCGAGGTATGGATGGTGGTTAACGATGTCGAGGTATTGGTGGTGGTTAACGATGTCGAGGTATGGGTGGTGGTTAACGATGCCGAGGTATGGGTGGTGGTTAACGATGCCGAGGTATGGGTGGTAGTGATGCCGAGGTATGGGTGATGGTTACGATGCCGAGGTATGGGTGGTGGTTAACGATGCCGAGGTATGAGTGGTGGTTAACGATGCCGAGGTATGGGTGATGGTTAACGATGCCGAGGTATGGGTGGTGGTTAACGATGCCGAGGTATGGGTGATGGTTAACGATGCCGTGGTATGGGTGGTGGTTAACGATGTCGAGGTATGGGTGGTGGTTAACGATGCCGAGGTATGGATGGTGGTTAACGATGTCGAGATATGGATGGTGATTAACGATGTCGAGGTATGGGTGGTGGTTAACGATGTCGAGGTATGGGTGGTGGTTAACGATGCCGAGGTATGGGTGGTGGTTAACGATGCGGAGGTATGGGTGGTGGTAATGCCGAGCTATGGGTGGTGGTTAACGATGCCGAGGTATGGGTGGTGGTTAACGATGCCGAGGTATGGATGGTGGTTAACGATGTCGAGGTATGGGTGGTGGTTAACGATGCCGAGGTATGGGTGGTGGTTAACGATGCCGAGGTATGGGTGATGGTTAACGATGTCGAGGTATGAGTGGTGGTTAACGATGCCGAGGTTAACGATGCCGAGGTATGGATGGTGGTTAATGATGCCGAGGTATGGGTGGTGGTTAACAATGCCGAGGTATTGGTGGTGGTTAACGATGCCGAGGTATGGGTGGTAGTTAACGATGCTGAGGTATGGGTGGTGGTTAACAATGTCGAGGTATGGATGGTGGTTAACGATGCTGAGGTATGGGTGGTGGTGACAATGCCGAGGTATGGGTGGTGGTTAACGATGCCGAGTTATTGGTGTGGTTAACGATGCTGAGGTATGGTGGTTAACAATGTCGAGGTATGGATGGTGGTTAACGATGCCGTGGTATGGGTGGTGGTTAACGATGTCGAGTTATGGGTGGTGGTTAACGATGCCGAGGTATGGGTGGTGGTTAACGATGCCGAGGTTAACGATGCCGAGGTATGGATGGTGGTTAACGATGTCGAGGTATGGGTGGTGGTTAACGATGCCGAGGTATGGGTGGTGGTTAACGATGCCGAGGTATGGGTGGTGGTTAACAATGTCGAGGTATGGATGGTGGTTAACGATGCTGAGGTATGGGTGGTGGTGAACAATGCCGAGGTATGGGTGGTGGTTAACGATGCCGAGTTATGGGTGGTGGTTAACGATGCTGAGGTATGGGTGGTGGTTAACAATGTCGAGGTATGGATGGTGGTTAACGATGCCGTGGTATGGGTGGTGGTTAACGATGTCGAGGTATGGGTGGTGGTTAACGATGCCGAGGTATGGGTGATGGTTAACGATGCCGTGGTATGGGTGGTGGTTAACGATGTCGAGGTATGGGTGGTGGTTAACGATGCCGAGGTATGGATGGTGGTTAACGATGTCGAGATATGGGTGGTGTTAACGATTCCGAGGTATGGGTGGTGGTTAACGATGTCGAGGTGGGTGGTGGTTAACGATGCCGAGGTATGGGTGGTGGTTACGATGCGGAGGTATGGGTGGTGGTGATGCCGAGCTATGGGTGGTGGTTAACGATGTCGAGGTGGGAGTGGTGGTTAACGATGTCGAGGTATGGGTGGTGGTTAACGATGCCGAGGTTAACGATGCCGAGGTATGGATGGTGTTAACGATGTCGAGTTATGGGTGGTGGTTAACGATGTCGAGGTATGGGTGGTGGTTAACGATGCCGAGGTATGGGTGATGGTTAACGATGCCGTGGTATGGGTGGTGGTTCGATGTCGAGGTATGGGTGGTGGTTAACGATGCCGAGGTATGGATGGTGGTTAACGATGTCGAGATATGGGTGGTGGTTAACGATTCCGAGGTATGGGTTGTGGTTAACAATGCCGAGGTATGGGTGATGGTTAACGATGCCGAGGTATGGGTGGTGGTTAACGATGTCGAGGTATGGGTAGTGGTTAACGATGTCGAGGTATGGATGGTGGTTAACGATGTCGAGGTATGGATGGTGGTTAACGATGTCGAAGTAAGAGTGGTGGTTAACGATGTCGAGGTATGGGTGGTGATTAACGATGCCGAGGTATGGGTGGTGGTTAACAATGCCGAGGTATGGGTGGTGGTTAACGATGTCGATGTATTGGTGGTGGTTAACGATGTCGAGATATGGATGGTGGTTAACGATGCCGAGGTATGGATGGTGGTTAACGATGTCGAGGTATGGATGGTGGTTAACGATGTCGAGGTATGGGTGATGGTTAACGATGTCGAGGTATGGGTGGTGGTTAACGATGCCGAGGTATGGGTGGTGGTGATGCCGAGGTATGGGTGGTGGTGATGCCGAGGTATGGGTGGTGGTTAACGATGCCGAGGTATGGATGGTGGTTAACGATGTCGAAGTAAGAGTGGTGGTTAACGATGTCGAGGTATGGGTGGTGATTAACGATGCCGAGGTATGGGTGGTGGTTAACAATGCCGAGGTATGGGTGGTGGTTAACGATGTCGATGTATTGGTGGTGGTTAACGATGTCGAGATATGGATGGTGGTTAACGATGCCGAGGTATGGATGGTGGTTAACGATGTCGAGGTATGAGTGGTGGTTAACGATGTCGAGGTATGGGTGGTGGTTAACGATGCCGAGGTATGGGTGGTGGTTAACGATGCCGAGGTATGGGTGGGTTAACGATGCCGAGGTATGGGTGGTGGTTAACGATGTCGAGGTATGAGAGGTGGTTAACGATGTCAAGGTATGGGTGGTGCTTAACGATGCCGAGGTATGAGTGGTGGTTAACGATGTCGAGGTATGGATGGTGGTTAACGATGTCGAAGTAAGAGTGGTGGTTAACGATGTCGAGGTATGGGTGGTGATTAACGATGCCGAGGTATGGGTGGTGGTTAACAATGCCGAGGTATGGGTGGTGGTTAACGATGTCGATGTATTGGTGGTGGTTAACGATGTCGAGATATGGATGGTGGTTAACGATGCCGAGGTATGGATGGTGGTTAACGATGTCGAGGTATGAGTGGTGGTTAACGATGTCGAGGTATGGGTGGTGGTTAACGATGCCGAGGTATGGGTGGTGGTTAACGATGCCGAGGTATGGGTGATGGTTAACGATGCCGAGGTATGGGTGGTGGTTAACGATGTCGAGGTATGAGAGGTGGTTAACGATGTCAAGGTATGGGTGGTGCTTAACGATGCCGAGTATGAGTGGTGGTTAACGATGTCGAGGTATGGGTGGTGGTTAACGATTTCGGGTATGGGTGGTGGTTAACGATGTCGAGGTATGGGTGGTGTTAACGATGCCGAGGTATGGGTGGTGGTTAACGATGCCGAGGTATGGGTGGTGGTTAACGATGCCGAGGTATGGGTGGTGGTTAACGATGTAGAGGTATGGGTGGTGGTTAACGATTATGATTAATGAATGGTGGTTAACGATGTCAAGCTGTGGATGGTGTTAACGATGCAGAGGTATGGGTGGTGGTTAACGATGTCAAGGTATGGATGGTGGTTAACGATGCCAAGGTATGGGTGGTGGTTAACGATTACGAGGTATGGGTGGTGGTTAACGATGCCAAGGTATGGGTGGTGTTTAACGATGCCGAGGTATGGTGGTTAACGATGTCAAGCTATAGAGTGTGGTTAACGATGTCGAGGTATGGATGTTTAACGATTATGATTTATGGATGGTGGTTAACGATGTCAAGCTGTGGATGGTGTTAACGGTGTCAAGCTATGGATGTCAAGTTATGGATGGTTAACGATGTCAAGGTATGCATTGTGGTTAACGATGCCGAGGTATGGGTGGTGGTTAACGATGTAGAGGTATGGGTGGTGGTTAACGATTATGATTTATGGATGGTGGTTAACGATGTCAAGCTGTGGATGGTGTTAACGATGCGGAGTTATGGGTGGTGGTTAACGATGTCAAGGTATGGATGGTGGTTAACGATGCCAAGGTATGGGTGGTGGTTAACGATGTCGAGGTATGGATGGTGGTTAACGATGTCGAGTATTGGTGGTGGTTAACGATGTCGAGGTATGGGTGGTGGTTAACGATGCCGAGGTATGGGTGGTGGTTAACGATGCCGAGGTATGGGTGGTAGTGATGCCGAGGTATGGGTGATGGTTAACGATGCCGAGGTATGGGTGGTGGTTAACGATGCCGAGGTATGAGTGGTGGTTAACGATGCCGAGGTATGGGTGATGGTTAACGATGCCGAGGTATGGGTGGTGGTTAACGATGCCGAGGTATGGGTGATGGTTAACGATGCCGTGGTATGGGTGGTGGTTAACGATGTCGAGGTATGGGTGGTGGTTAACGATGCCGAGGTATGGATGGTGGTTAACGATGTCGAGATATGGATGGTGATTAACGATGTCGAGGTATGGGTGGTGGTTAACGATGTCGAGGTATGGGTGGTGGTTAACGATGCCGAGGTATGGGTGGTGGTTAACGATGCGGAGGTATGGGTGGTGGTAATGCCGAGCTATGGGTGGTGGTTAACGATGCCGAGGTATGGGTGGTGGTTACGATGCCGAGGTATGGATGGTGGTTAACGATGTCGAGTATGGGTGGTGGTTAACGATGCGAGGTATGGGTGGTGGTTAACGATGCCGAGGTATGGGTGATGGTTAACGATGTCGAGGTATGAGTGGTGGTTAACGATGCCGAGGTTAACGATGCCGAGTATGGATGGTGGTTAATGATGCCGAGTATGGGTGGTGGTTAACAATGCGAGGTATTGGTGGTGGTTAACGATGCCGAGGTATGGGTGGTAGTTAACGATGCTGAGGTATGGGTGGTGGTTAACAATGTCGAGGTATGGATGGTGGTTAACGATGCTGAGGTATGGGTGGTGGTGAACAATGCCGAGGTATGGGTGGTGGTTAACGATGCCGAGTTATTGGTGGTGGTTAACGATGCTGAGGTATGGGTGGTGGTTAACAATGTCGAGGTATGGATGGTGGTTAACGATGCCGTGGTATGGGTGGTGGTTAACGATGTCGAGTTATGGGTGGTGGTTAACGATGCCGAGGTATGGGTGGTGGTTAACGATGCCGAGGTTAACGATGCCGATGGTATGGATGGTGGTTAACGATGTCGAGGTATGGGTGGTGGTTAACGATGCCGAGGTATGGGTGGTGGTTAACGATGCCGAGGTATGGGTGGTGGTTAACAATGTCGAGGTATGGATGGTGGTTAACGATGCTGAGGTATGGGTGGTGGTGAACAATGCCGAGGTATGGGTGGTGGTTAACGATGCCGAGTTATGGGTGGTGGTTAACGATGCTGAGGTATGGGTGGTGGTTAACAATGTCGAGGTATGGATGGTGGTTAACGATGCCGTGGTATGGGTGGTGGTTAACGATGTCGAGGTATGGGTGGTGGTTAACGATGCCGAGGTATGGGTGATGGTTAACGATGCCGTGGTATGGGTGGTGGTTAACGATGTCGAGGTATGGGTGGTGGTTAACGATGCCGAGGTATGGATGGTGGTTAACGATGTCGAGATATGGGTGGTGGTTAACGATTCCGAGGTATGGGTGGTGGTTAACGATGTCGAGGTATGGGTGGTGGTTAACGATGCCGAGGTATGGGTGGTGGTTAACGATGCGGAGGTATGGGTGGTGGTGATGCCGAGCTATGGGTGGTGGTTAACGATGTCGAGGTGGGAGTGGTGGTTAACGATGTCGAGGTATGGGTGGTGGTTAACGATGCCGAGGTTAACGATGCCGAGGTATGGATGGTGGTTAACGATGTCGAGTTATGGGTGGTGGTTAACGATGTCGAGGTATGGGTGGTGGTTAACGATGCCGAGGTATGGGTGATGGTTAACGATGCCGTGGTATGGGTGGTGGTTAACGATGTCGAGGTATGGGTGGTGGTTAACGATGCCGAGGTATGGATGGTGGTTAACGATGTCGAGATATGGGTGGTGGTTAACGATTCCGAGGTATGGGTTGTGGTTAACAATGCCGAGGTATGGGTGATGGTTAACGATGCCGAGGTATGGGTGGTGGTTAACGATGTCGAGGTATGGGTAGTGGTTAACGATGTCGAGGTATGGATGGTGGTTAACGATGTCGAGGTATGGATGGTGGTTAACGATGTCGAGGTATGGGTGGTGGTTAACGATGTCGAGGTATGGGTGGTGGTTAACGATGCCGAGGTATGGGTGGTGGTTAACGATGCGGAGGTATGGGTGGTGGTGATGCCGAGCTATGGGTGGTGGTTAACGATGTCGAGGTATGGTGGTGGTTAACGATGCCGAGGT
This sequence comes from Anadara kagoshimensis, assembly GCA_021292105.1. Classification (NCBI taxonomy): domain Eukaryota; kingdom Metazoa; phylum Mollusca; class Bivalvia; order Arcoida; family Arcidae; genus Anadara; species Anadara kagoshimensis. The sequence continues at coordinate 41,273,298 of CM037872.1, read as the reverse complement.
TAACGATGCCGAGGTATGGATGGTGGTTAACGATGTCGAGGTATGGATGGTGGTTAACGATGCCGAGGTATGGGTGGTGGTTAACGATGCCGAGGTATGGGTGATGGTTAACGATGTCGAGGTATGAGTGGTGGTTAACGATGCCGAGGTATGGATGGTGGTTAACGATGCCGAGGTATGGATGGTGGTTAACGATGCCGAGGTATGGGTGGTGGTTAACAATGCCGAGGTATTGGTGGTGGTTAACGATGCCGAGGTATGGGTGGTGGTTAACGATGTCGAGGTGGGAGTGGTGGTTAACGATGTCGAGGTATGGGTGGTGGTTAACGATGCCGAGGTTAACGATGCCGAGGTATGGATGGTGGTTAACGATGTCGAGTTATGGGTGGTGGTTAACGATGTCGAGGTATGGGTGGTGGTTACCGATGCCGAGGTATGGGTGATGGTTAACGATGCCGTGGTATGGGTGGTGGTTAACGATGTCGAGGTATGGGTGGTGGTTAACGATGCCGAGGTATGGATGGTGGTTAACGATGTCGAGATATGGGTGGTGGTTAACGATTCCGAGGTATGGGGTTGTGGTTAACAATGCCGAGGTATGGGTGATGGTTAACGATGCCGAGGTATGGGTGGTGGTTAACGATGTCGAGGTATGGGTAGTGGTTAACGATGTCGAGGTATGGATTGTGGTTAACGATGTCGAGGTATGGATGGTGGTTAACGATGTCGAGGTATGGTGGTGGTTAACGATGTCGAGGTATGGGTGGTGGTTAACGATGCCGAGGTATGGGTGGTGGTTAACGATGCGGAGGTATGGGTGGTGGTGATGCCGAGCTATGGGTGGTGGTTAATGATGTCGAGGTATGGGTGGTGGTTAACGATGCCGAGGTTAACGATGCCGAGGTATGGATGGTGGTTAACGATGTCGAGGTATGGATGGTGGTTAACGATGCCGAGGTATGGGTGGTGGTTAACGATGCCGAGGTATGGGTGATGGTCAACGATGTCGAGGTATGAGTGGTGGTTAACGATGCCGAGGTATGGATGGTGGTTAACGATGCCGAGGTATGGATGGTGGTTAACGATGCCGAGGTATGGGTGGTGGTTAACAATGCCGAGGTATTGGTGGTGGTTAACGATGCCGAGGTATGGGTGGTAGTTAACGATGCTGAGGTATGGGTGGTGGTTAACAATGTCGAGGTATGGATGGTGGTTAACGATGCTGAGGTATGGGTGGTGGTAAACAATGCCGAGGTATGGGTGGTGGTTAACGATGCCGAGTTATGGGTGGTGGTTAACGATGCTGAGGTATGGGTGGTGGTTAACAATGTCGAGGTATGGATGGTGGTTAACGATGCCGAGGTATGGGTGGTGGTTAACGATGCCGAGGTATGGATGGTGGTTAACGATGCCGAGGATATAAAATGTGTGTTTAGCAATGAAGTGCTGAAATGATTGTAAAATTTTGAAGTTTGGTTTAGACTTCACACTAGCACTGATAACAAAACGACTGATTTATGTAACGTTATCACTGCATGTTTATACTGTTAGTACCGATGTTAGCAAGAGCAAAGTAATCTTTTCTCTCCTTATCACAGCATTGGCAAGACCTTTAACTGTAACAGTTGTACATGTTTTGTCGAATACCTAAATGTGTATGGTTTGTGACAAGTTGCCGAAGTACCAATTGAACTCAAAAGCGCTGGTATACCTTGGATTGACATATTAAATAGACATGCATGTCTGTGAAAACATTATTACAGACGCTACAAAATATAAAAGGTTGATTATCAGTAACCTGAACTATTGAAGTACACTGATTATGTAATCACATAAAATGTTTGAATAAACGAGTACCATACGTCACGAGTATATTTATAAATAGAAATTTATCATCACGGTAAAGATTTATTGTGCTTTCAGAAAGCTTTTACATGTAGATATAACAGTGAAGAGGGTTTATTTCATCCACTGTTAACTTTACACATTGTATACAATAAAACTTGTGCTAATGTATAATATTCTATCCAGGTCGGTCTTAGTTCAGTATGGTACTGTCAGTATATTACGAAATTCAAGGCAATGAGGATGTTGTATTATTACACTCTCCAAACCGATGTTGTCTCCGCCAGAAGAAAAAAAACGTATGTGATATTTAGCATGTCTAACTCTTTAGTCTATAGATCGTTTATTTCATAAAGTCGGTCTAAATATTAAATGGGCTACGCATTTTAAAATATTTATCACTGAGGTGAGCACATCAAGCCCGTTGTATCTTTTTAGAAAATAATGTAGTCCCAGTCTATTTGAAAATAAGACAACTTTTACATTTTTGTTTAAAAATAATTTATTTAATACAGAAATTTAAAAAATGGCACACGACATTAATTGCAATCGGATTGACAAAAACTGGACTCCCCCGGCGGCGGGTGGAACTAGCTAAACTTGAGGAGTTTCTTACCCTTCCCGAGCACCGGACTTACTTCCCTGGTGGAAGTTCCAAGTGTTTAACCTAAATTGCCACTTTCAAAGTTTTTAACTTTACTTTGGGATTGTGTTTTGGACATGGATATTTAGACATTGTCATTGATTGGTATGTTTGTTTTTGATTTGAAATCGTGTATACACTGTTAAATCATACTAAGTACATTGTAGTTATAGGGCTAATAGAATCTTATGGTCTTTTGGTTACAAACCAACTTCTTGGTGTCAGTAAAACTTCTTCCAATCTTGCTACAAAATCCGAGTTAGGCAGATTTCCAATATTTCAATTTATATTAAATCAATTAGCTTGCTATGTATCAAGACTTAATTCTAATAACTTAAATCCTTTAATTAAGGAAACATTTATTTTATCCAAGAAATTAGATATAGATAATACTTATTCCTGGTATTCATTTGCTAAAGAAGCATTATCAGAAATATCATTAGATATAAATACTGTTCAGTCATTTGATTATACAAAACAAAAACATAAATTAAAAAAAATGTGTTTTTTGTCTTTTGGACAACATTATACAAAACTCTTTTCAGAGAAAAATTCTTTAGGAAATGAAAGCAAACTATATATGTACAGTAAAATCAAAACCAGCTTTTCAAAGGAACCATATCTCGATATTCTGAAAGATTTTAATTCCAGAAAGCAACTTACTAAATTTAGAATCAGTGATCATTCACTAGAGATAGAAAAAGGTCGTTATAAAAAGTTAAAAAGAGATGAAGAAATTGTAAATTCTGTAACACAATTGATAATGAGCAACATTTTATTTTTGACTGTTCAAATAACAAGGAACTCCGTAAAGATTTTATAAAGTCAAGCAAAGCTTCTTTAAACTGTAATGTTAATGAAAATAATAAGTTTTCAACAATGATCATAATTTTGAAATCAACATCCCCTTGTCTTATACGTAAATTAGGTGCCTTCATTAAAAAGTCTTTTGAACTGAGGAGGACAGGCTTATTGAATATTTAGGATATTAAACTGAATGTTTTCATACAGATACATATATATCATTTATTTTATTTGTGCAAAGGTATTACTGATTTGCAATATTGCATATTTTATGTAATTCTTGTAAGATGATTGTAACAAACTACCTATGTAGTTTATATACAATAAAGTATATTATATTATTATTAGTTACACTTTCATTATCGGATAATAAATGCTTGACCCGGAAAAAAGTTTACCCGGCGATTTAAATCAGTAAGCTGTATAAATAGCGTTCTATATTAACCAATAAAAATTCCAGTCCGTACTTTATGTCGATCGATTTTGGATTAATTACAGCTGTATACATTTAGAGGTCAAAGGTGAAATACCCAGTATGTAAACCTCCATTATGGTGAAGTTCTGCGTATTATAACGTATATTATGTAATTATGTGTAGTTCTTCCTCGTAGTTTACAGTGTGTATGAGTGATTTTGTTTCTCACAGACGATTGTCTATTGAAGCAGGATATATAATCGATACGAACCATATGTCTGTATCTACTACAGTCTACAGCCGACATTAGGATGGACAGACGGATAAAGATACAGGATGTATTTTGGGTTACGTCGTGCTGTGTGTTATACCATACATACATATAGGTTTGGTTATATGTTATATATATAATTTATATATTATATACTGTTATAACAGTACCAGTTGCTGTTAGGTTTGCTGCTAGTATAGGCAGGCAACATTGACCTGTCCGCTTGACCTTTTATTAGGAATATGGGGAATATTTGCATACATTTACGAGGACCCATCCGATGCATGCGCTGTGTTAGCTGGTTAGGATTCGCAGTAAATTCATAAACAACGCATGAAGGAAATACATGTATATAGCCAGTGTTTCCTATATATAAATGTCCTAATAATATTAAAATTAAAGGTCAAGCGGCAGGTCAATGTTGCTTTGGGTATAGTAGGGTTCAGCAAGAATAGAAAGCCCGTGCTATTCTGCTTTGGAAATATGCCGATAGTTAATCATATGTTACTTAATTGATTATAGAAAATTATATAGGTTAGGATATTTGACATTTGAATTGACATTTTAGGTCCGTCGTGGCAAAACAGTTTTTGTTGCACATCCGTGAGGACTGAATAAAATTTACAATAAAGTTTACCAGTCAACAAGAAAAGGATCATTTAAGTGCAAGGAACCAAGTTTTGTAAAAGAAATACGAGGGATTGTCTTCAAAATTGGACTTTTGAATATCGTAGTTGAAGTCTTCTGCGATTTGTATACAATGCCTAAACATCAAGACACAAAAACAAAATGATCACGCTATACTGGCCTTTATGAATTCAGGAGAATATTGTTTAATTGGAACAATGGTGAACAATATGCAACTGAACATGTTCCGAAAATAATTAAAAGATGCAAAAACTGACCAATCTGGTAACCTTAGACTACGAAGTGTCACGCCTAGATAACGCATTTTGGAAGGCAAATATCTAACATAAATTGTTTTAAATTCATGGTCCAACTTTAACATCAAAAACTGTTTTGCCGCGAAGGACCTAACATGGTCATTTTTAAAAGTGCAAGAATACAAAAAGATTTTTACAAAAAGATTAGTCACAAAGTTATGCTTCTCTATTATTAGATTACATATCTAATGGTACTGAAATTCAAAAACATGGTTATGTATATATATGAAGATAGTCTGTAATTTTTGTCTGTTGAGGCCCAATTTCATAACCCTTAAAGCATTATATACATGTATATCTTAAATTGTGTAGAGCTATTTTGTAGCTTCAGACAAGTTAAGTGAAAATCGGTATGCATATTTTTGTTCATTGCATCTTAAACCCGTGATTTGTTATCACGGCCTAGCAAAATTTAGAAAGGCTCTAGATTTAAATTAAGTTTACAATAACGGTGGATCTGATAAATCTAATTTATACTTTTGTATATTTTGTTTTACAAAATGAAAGTTCAACTGTTTAAACTTGATATTTTTTTGTCTTTTATAATTTATATATTGTGACGGTTGTTTTGACACAGACTAAAACACTGGACATATATCTACTTGTATAATGTAAGTAGGAGGGGGGTTAGAAACCAGGGGGCTCGCTGTACCGTCAGGGTAGGAACAGTACTGATTGAAACTTCACATTCACGCTAACTTTATTGTCAAGTTTTATACATCATTTGTTATTTTACAGGTATTGTACACATGAAGATTTGGTCGCCAGGTAAAACGCCTATAAATAGATCTACATGTAACTGTGGCTGCTTTGATACCATTTTTAAAGGTACGGACTAACTTATAACAAGGAAACATGTTGGTATATGCTTAACTTTTCAAGTTTAGATTCTGAAGATTGTAAGAATTAGATGGCCCAGTTAACTACGACTTGTTATGTATATGTGACAGTGTAGTTAAGTTTGTATTTCATGTTTAATTAGAAATATTCTTCTAGTCGGTCACTGTGAAATCTTCTATGTGCATCAGTGCTCTTAATATTTAGCAACTAGACACCCCTAGCCATGGAAGTTAAGCTGTATTGTAAGTTAAGATATATTGTCAATGTAACTATAATACATCTAATCAGTAGCATATTTATTGATAAAATTTAGACGGTATTATTTTAACTAGCTCCAGGCTGTGACATTATTTATTTTACATGGATCTAAGAAAATCACCATTTGATGTGAATGGAGACAAATCCGTAATTTAAGGTAATGATGATTATTGACTTTATTGTCGGAGTTATAATAGTGGACCAAGCTTGGGTGCCCACGAAAACAAAACAATAGGTTGACCTGTGTACCATGTGATGCCCATAACGTATCTACTGAACAATTACTTCCAATGGAGATTGAATCCCTTCAGTTCACGTTTTCCCGTAAAAATGACGTTACTTAGAGCGATCACGATAATAAACGTATTGATCACGTGGTAGGATGACGAACTTCATTTAAGAAATGACATTCTGATCATGGTATTTCAAGGGGTAATGAAAGATAGTGTGAATTTGAATTTGGCACGCGCCACACTATCTTTCATTACCCCTTGAAATACCATGAACAGAAATGTCATTTCTTATATTTACAATTTCTTTCTTTTAATAAATATTTTGTACCTTGGCGCTATTTCTTCCAAACTTGCTCGTGTAATATAGGTTTTTAGCCATGTGAGATCGGCGTGTCTCGCATGACCACGCGACCCCCTGTGTAGGACATGACGTAATATTGCGGGAAAATTGATACACATCAAGGGTCATGACTCCCATTGTCTTTCATTGGGAATTGAAATACAATTGCTTCTGTATGTTTCATCGAAGACATGTACAGTTGTATTGTAAATATTGGGGAATGAAAATAAACTGTCAAATAGTATATAATATTATGTATTTTACTTTATCTAGTCAACACCATGTTTAATTGCTACATTTAGTATCTGGGTCTATATTTAATACTATTTCACTCTGTATTTTAGTTGAAACCGCGGTGGCCTAATGGATAAGACGTCAGTCTACAAATCCATGGTCTGTCACCGCTAAGAGTTCGAGCCCCGCATGTGGGAAAGTGAATTTTCCTTGCCGTTGGTCTTTACTGGTTCATCTGGTATCAGTATAATGTGGCAGGGGAAGTGGTACGCTTGTCTGCGCGGTGTGCTGACTCTGTGAGCAAGCACCTTTAATTCACCCAGAGTGCGCCCTGGTACAAGGCAGACCATACAACACACTCGCACTTCACATGCATACACCAAATTGTTCATAGATTAATCCATAGAGATTAATAAAATAGTTCTCGTCGCAAATAGCTGAAAATGGCTGATGCGACGTTAAGCAACATTAAATCAAACCAACTTTATTTTATAGTAGGTAAGATATAAAGTTGCCACATCTTGTAACTGGGTGCATAAGTCTTATGATTTCAGTGACTGTTCTCTGTATTATTTCTCTATCTATGATGATTCAGTGTTGATCCACACATATTCTATCATTTATTGACATGTGGTCACTTAATCATACATTATATATGTTATATTCTAGGGTCCTATGAGAGGCCAGGCAAGGTTGGATATAAACATATATACTTTAACTCTACCCTACAGACGCTGTGTATCTGGATAGCCACAGTCGCCGCTATAATAAGTCTATATGAGCTACTTAAATACTTATTCAAGATCTACCGTAAACGACGTCTACGGTGGTCTATGACGTCACTTGTACTATTGGACATATATCCCCATTATTACACGTGGTGGAGTATATTTAATTATTTAAATGATGATTTTTATAAGCAGTTCAGACATCAGACGTTCTTTTCTTTAACAGAACTAGCTAGTACGCTTATCATCATCAGCATGTGTTCACTGGAGCATGACCTGGCTTCCTGGAAGATCCTGTCTGTCATGTGTATAAGTATTGTTCATATTCTAGTAGGAGGGATGGACCAGTTCTTTATGCAGCTGGTATTCGGCGACGGTGCTACATTTCAAAGGTTCCGTAATTTAGGATTTCTGATTCCGGACTTTCTTCATATTATTATACCGCTCTGTGTTTACCAAAATAGCCACAGTGAAAACGGGTTCGTTTTATGGAAGAACAGTTTCACGAAAAAAGAACTTATATATTTTTCTTTATACACTCTTATAGGGTTTGTAATAGGTAAAGTCATTCTTAGTTGAAATTAAAACATGTTTAATAGTATGTTACTGGATTATATTCCATACAACGACGTATAATGGAAAGTATATCGGCGTCATCATTAATGTGGTTCCTAAACCAGAGACATGTCTATACCGAAACTAATTTGGACATTGATCCATGTCCATTGTATAGTTTACAATAATGTTTCTCCCTTGTAGTTTTATACACAGTTTGGCTCAACAGAAGATGGCCATGCCTCCATTATTTGTGTAATTGGGAGTTGCCGTTATGTCTCATGATTTGTCATTCATGTCATGATAGCGGTCACTGTATCTTGACGCATTCGTCTGAAAGACCCAAGGGTTTTAATAGGCGGAAAAGACCTCTGTCCGTAAGAACGAAGTGTCCATATGTTGACAGAGGTGGGATACTGAACGGTTTATATGTGTGAAATGTCTGTTGTCAACTTTCCGGCTTGTCTATGCAGCAATATACCTGCTTCTCCTGCTTATGGTGTATTACGCCATAGTAGAGCTTGTTCCCACTACGGGAACTTTATATTTATACAACCAAGCATTGTCGAACCCTTATATGCAGTCATTACGCTATATGTAGCAACACCGCTTGTAACTACATAAAGGGCAATTACTACATATAGGGGTTCAACAAGCAGGCTGCTTACAAATAAATTGTTGACCCAATGATATTGGAAGCCTATCATGCTTATCAGGGCCCTCATAAAGTTTTATGGCCGTCGTCACAGTATTGTTGGTAAGTCGGGGTCCAGTAGAGATCATGTGAATGTCATCTATATTAGTGAGCTTGAAATAAAAGATACGACTGGTTCTTCAAGTCCTGCTGCATATCAATTGACGGTCACAAAAGACTTGTATAAGTATGACGTCTCTGTATCCATAATAACCCTGAATATTTTATGTCCCATAATGCCAGATCCATGTTCCTTTCATTCTCAACTTTGATAACGCAAGTTTCTGGTGTAGCTAGCTAATCGGGAATACTTACCCTTACGAGGCACCCGGCCTCGCTTCCCTGCTGGAAGTTCGCGTCAGTTTCAGCAAAGTTTTTGTTATTCTTTGAGTTTATGATTAGGATGTGGGTTGGTATGTTTGTTGTTGATTACGACCACTACAGTTGGTAGACTGGTCGAGGTTCAAACCTTGGCTTTCTCTGACAAAGACTTGAAAATCGGAAGTAACTACTTTCGCAAAACACTTGACATTTAGAAAAGAAAGTCATGTGGTCGTGTATAGACTTAAAAAAGCCGATGTTCCGTGTCACGGCAGGCAAGTGTGATATGCTAAAGTACAATCCCTACACATTGCCCTTGAAGCACTGCAAAGGAAAAAGAATCTGACATTTCACCTATAGTTGGTTACGTCCCGATTGAAATGAAATTTCTTGACGGAGCTTAACCCCATTTATTCCCTTTGCGTTCATGCGATCATACAGTACAGATCTATGTACCAAGTACAATAGGAACTCGTAATTAGTATTAAGGCTCTTTTTACCATCCAGAAACCAGAAAATTATTTCCTTGGTACTGGAAAGTAAAGATAGTCTTGACTAATATACCTTTATGGTGTGTTTGTGTCACAATTAATACCTTGTTGGTATACCAATCTGTGCACCATTGCTTGCTATTTGTTTCTTTACTAGTATGAAGCAGAATTTATGCAAACCTGGTTAAATCTGGAGAGAAGACTGTCGCTAAATCATTCAACTCCACATGCAGATTATATACATGACGTTGTACCTATTAATAATCCTAATTGTGAGATGTGGATGTCATTTATCCCAGTTTAGTCTGGTAGAGGATTTTGAAAAAACCGCTTATTTTTCGATGTAGGGAGGACAACGTGTTCAAAGGTGGCAAGTTATGTCATAACCTTCTTTGAACTTTACTTTGGTAGAATCGGCTTGTTGCCAAGCAAGATTTCACCCAGGGGCCATTGTGGGGGCAGCTAAAGGTCAATGGGTGCAAAGTTCAAGTGAAAATGCCCATATTGACCTATACACAAATTCAAGGTGGCTTACAGAAGTTTTTCTTTATACATTTTGTCTTCTAAATATATGTAAGTGGTATCTTCAAATTAATAGAAAGTCATATCTAAACTAATTCAGTCACTTATTTTCAAAGTTTTCCAGGAAAAAAGATTAGACACTTGCACAAATTTGACCTTTACAAATATGATTAATTGTGGCAAATAAATACTAGTATAAACACATTTGTGCATTTGAAATTGTTTAACAAAACTTTAGATTCTGTTAAAATAATTTTACTGAATCATATTGCCCGTATTTATATAAGTATCCACTTTTTTAAAAAAAAGAAATCAAAGTACTGGTGGTACTGAAAGATTTGATAAGTTATCATGACTGTTATCTGTATAATACTATCAAGTGTGTTCTCTTTTTCTGGTGAAAATATTAGTGAACTGTTGAAACACGAACTATTCTCAGTGTCGCCTATACCTGATACATCAGGACCCTTGTTATCTACAGCCGATGAGTCGGATCTTCAAAATATCCCTGAGGAGGAAGTTTGCATGGGGACATTACTACCAAAATAATTAATGGTCAAACTTTAGTTGTAGCACTGGGAAAACGAAAGTTGTCAATACATTCGGCGAGTTAGGAAACGCACAAACTGTTTTTATCGACGCTAAAGATAAATGTATTAAAATTGATCTCATTATGATAAATATGACAACTAATCCATAAAAGGTGAAACCATCTAGAGATAAAAGAGGACCAGGTCCCCGTTCTGTTAGAACAATTATTGATAATTAAATTGCCCCTCTGCCATCAAATTGGTAAGATTTTATCAGTCACCAAGAAAACAAATAGGATCTCGTTGTAATCTAAGACACTTCTTAGCTTAGCTGAGGGTATCAGGGGGTCCAACAGACAGCATGTTTAATTCATACAGAGGAAGAAGTGTGACCGTTTTTAAAGCTTTACATAAGGAAGCCGATACTAGAATTGTTCCCCATGGTGTTGATGCTTATAACATGCAAGGCTATAAAATAACAGTTGTCTGTCGTGATACTGATGACCTTATTCTTCTGTTGTTTTTAAATGAGGAAGTATGATTCCAGACCGGGACATCTAATGTTCGTCCCTGCTCATAGCATAAAATTATCACCTCTGGAGAGGAATAATCTCCCAGTATTCCATGCAATTACAGACTGTAAGACTGTCAATTAACTCTCTGGACATTCTAAATACAGCATTCCGTGTTTCCAGGGAAAACACAGGTTTTCTTCCCACTCTTGCAAGAGGGAACTTTTCTGAACTAGTAAGTGCAAATGCCTTCATTGAATGTACCTAGCGATTATTTCTAATCTACGATGTAAACTGTTCCTGTCAGGGTAAAGGAAAATTGAAAATTTGCTTCCAACATCATATGCAACCGACCTACATATGCAACGTGCACACCATTAAACTGCCGTTTGGCTGCATTTAGTTATACCTGGTATTTGTTCCGGATCTCCCGTCACCTATAGGACACGGGTGGTGCTAGTCTCACTAACTTGCGTACTGTATGCCTTTAACTCCCTGTGGAGGTTAGTCTATCGACAAAATCCCTCAAACTGGCTCTGTTCTGCGCAAGTTTACCCCCTCTGTTTCAATTCCAGAATATTGTCTAAAGGTGTCTTTTATTCTTGTGTGTTCCATTTCAAAGTTTTGTTATGCTGTTGGCAGGTGTCTTGTTGGTGTGACTTATCCATCCCCAATGTCGCTTTTGTGTTTTTTAAAAACGACCTTGTTTTGTGATCCACCATAAACTTTTCGTTACTAATTTTGTCTGGTCATCTGGCAACAGGACCACAAACAATACTAGTTTTTATACTTAAATCTGAGTTTTTTCACAAATTAAACTTATTATTAATATTTTTTTGCTTAAATCTTACTTTGAACTTTAACCTTTCTAAGACAATTACAGGTCAAAGGATCATGAACAAAACTTAACTTTTTGGATTTAAGTTAAGTATTTTCCTGCTGTTCACGATTATTCTCAGACAGTTAAGTTAGTACGAGTATGAATGTGATTTAAAAACAGTGTTAATGAGAAAATTATAAATCGATTGACTGCATGGAGTTTTACGGGCTTTTACGTATTTCAGTCATATCAAGACGTCACCAGCTATAGGTGAAGTGGCAGAAAGTTTGACCTTTGCAGTGAACTTAGGGAAATGTGCAGGAAAAGTTCCTTAACATGTTACACCCACCTTGGCACGGGGCATCGGTTTTTAAGATCTCTCTCAAAGGATCTCGTGACTTTCGTTTCTAAATACCGAGTGTTTGGTAAAAGAACAGTCACTACCTTATTTCAAGTCTTGATCAGACCCAACTAGGGTTCGAACCAAGGACTCACCACATAAGGTGAGTGAGGGCTATACCAATTGAGCTACAGAAGGGGGTTTTTAATGACAAAATAACCTTTACCAAAATCATGTCATGCATTGCTGAAATGTAAATATAAATCATGTTGCACTACAAGATGTACATGTAGGGCATGCAGTTTAAAGTTGGTGGCTGTATGCACTTGCAATGGGACCGTTGAACCGTTGATTGGTTGAACCCTTTGAATGATAATGTCACAGATAGTGATATTGATGAATGAAAAGAAATCGTTAGATGTGACTGATATATTCCAGAGATTCTCGTGACTATGCCTTGCCGATTACAGTACTTGCAGTACTTTGATTAAATTAAACTTTTAATAAATTTCAAACTATCAGCTGGGTTTAAACAATAATTTGTTTTAATCACAGTCATGTATTTACAAAAGAATTATATTTTAGCATTTTGATCCATGCTTTGGTGTTGAATGTATACTTTTATTTTATTCTATCTTGAGGCTTGTGTCAGAATTTTGAAAAATAACATTGAAATATTTAAATTTTAGCCTAAACAGTCTCAATTAGCTTCCTAGTCAATGTTAAAATACCTGAAATACTATGATTACATGAGAACAGATTTATTTGATTTATTTAAATCTCAAAAAGTATATATTTGGACAGCTATAAACTAATGAAGATTATTTTTTTTGGAAAAAAACACTATCTGACCTTTGACCTTTTATCTACTAAACCAAGGGTCGATCAGCTTGGCAACAGGTTGATTCTTGACCCCTAACCTATGATGATATAAGACAGCTATGTTGCCAGCTTTGAACACTCGTGTCCCCCTACTGTGAAATTTCAATTTGTTTTCCACCAGACTAGTTCACTTTAAATGAAAGATACGACTGACTCTTCAAGTATTGTTTCATATTTAGTCCTGTACCTCATTATGACGCTAACGAAAGACTATTTAGTATATTTGATGCTGCCTGCATGACATTCGTGAAAATTCAATTTTTCTATTGCCAACTTTCTTTTTTATGCAGTAATATTCCTGCTTATGATGTATTTGGTTTCACAATTAATTATACGCTATGGCAGTGCTTGCTACCAGTACTATTAATTGTTGACGCAAAGGGCCCTCAAAAAGTTTTATGGCCGTCATCACAGTGTTGTTGATAAGTATGATGTCTGCCCTGGATATATTTGACGTCCATGTTTTTGTTTCATTCCCAATTTTGATAACACATTTTTGATATAGCTAGCTAAACAAGGTCGTGTCTAATCAAGACTTTAAATCGGTAGTAACTGACTGTATTTTCCCAAAAAACACTTGGCATTTAGAAAAGAAAGTTGTGTTTAACTTATTTGCCAGTTTCAAAGTTTTTACTTTACTTTGGGATTTGGACATGGATTGGTATGCTCAAAATAAATTGTTGACACAGGGATATTGAAGGCCTAAGCTTATCAGGTCCCTCAAAAAGTTTCATGGCTGTCAGCAAATTATTGTTGAGAAGTTTGATGTCTCTGTATCTGTCATCAAGTTATTGTTGAGAAGTTTGATGTCTGTATTCAAAACAACCCTGGATTTGACGTCCCATGCTCCTTTCATCAGGTCTGTTCATTCTCAATTTAGATTACACACATGGCCAGTGTAGCTAGCTAACAGGAGTTGAACCTTCCTTCACTTCCTTGGTGGAAGTTCACATTTTAACTAAATTTGTCAGTTTAAAGATTTTACTTTACTTTGGGATTGTAATTTGGACATGGATTAGTATGTTTGTTTTTACTTTACTTTGGGATTGTAATTTGGACATGGATTAGTATGTTTGTTTTTACTTTACTTTGGGATTGTAATTTGGACATGGATTGGTATGTTTGTTTTTACTTTGCTTTTGGATTGTAATTCGGACATAGATTAGTATGTTTGTTTTTACTTTACTTTTGGATTGTAATTTGGACATGGATTAGTATGTTTGTTTTTACTTTACTTTGGGATTGTAATTTGGACATGGATTGGTATGTTTGTTTTTACTTTACTTTGGGATTGTAATTTGGACATGGATTAGTATGTTTGTTTTTACTTTACTTTGGGATTGTAATTCGGACATAGATTAGTATGTTTGTTTTTACTTTACTTTTGGATTGTAATTTGGACATGGATTAGTATGTTTGTTTTTACTTTACTTTGGGATTGTAATTTGGACATGGGTTGGTATGTTTGTTTTTACTTTCTTTGGGATTGTAATTTGGACATGGATTAGTATGTTTGTTTTTACTTTACTTTGGGATTGTAATTTGGACATGGATTAGTATGTTTGTTTTTGATTGATAAATAAAACAAGATCCTTGTGAGCTTCAAATTTTTTGAGAAGAATTAATTCAGAAAATAGAAGTTATAATGATAATTATATAATCAGCAACACTTTGTACAATAAATTCATTAACAATAACATTATTAACCGTAACCATGGTAACCATGCAGGATCAGACAACCGGGGGACTAAGAAATTATAACGCCTGCCATTACCTTGTATATAAACAGTTACACTCATACTAATTTGAACCAAAACAGGCAAATATCGTGAATTAAGAACAAACACCAGTAGGTACTTTGTATGGTTTGTATTGCGTTTAAAAGGCTTAAACTTGCAGGAAAATGAGCAAACCAACTCAGTTTCCTGATATGAACATCTCCCATCAATGTTGATGCCTTACACCAAGTTGTGTTAAATACTGTAAACATATTTAATTTTGCGGTATTGGAAATTAAGACATCTGCGCAGTTCAATTTTTTTGCGTTATGAAATATGCACCATTACAAAATGAGCACAATTTAATTTTCGCTGGGTATTGATTTGCGCGCAAAATAAATGACCACAAAATTAGCAACAATTAGTACACCGCCGAAATAAATACCTTTACTGTAGTTTTGGAAAAAAATACTGCACACAACAGTCAGTCCCAGGTGAATGTTGGAATAAAATAAAAATATTCTGATTTTTAGGGTACGTATTCACTACTTTTTAAGTAAACATGTTGGCACACAATTTAGATTAAATTATCTAATAATCATTGTTTATCCTTCAATTCATTCTAGGCACATTTTCTTTCCTTCTGATTATTTTAGAGCTCAATACAAGTCTTAAACCCAGTTTACACTAATCAAATGATACTCCTCTATATTTAATTCTATACATATATGCAGTCTTACATTAATCTAATGAAATAGAACTTTGGTATATCAAGACATATGTAACAGAACAAAATCACACATGACATGTCATATACTGGACTTAACATTATAAGGGACAAGTTTAATCATGTGACTGAACATGTTACAAACTTGGACAAGATCAAAGACAGAGGGAAACAGCATCAATTCCTCATAAGACATCCAAACAGCTAATGAGATAAAAGTTGCAGGTGTCCAGAAAGATACCAAAAAATTGTTTAATGGTTAAGAATGGACACTGACAATATTTTCCATCAAAGTTAAAATTCCTGGCCTCAGTTTTACAATCATTCCTTAACTAAAATCTTACTTAACTTAATTTTGGCACAAATGAAATCTTAATCATTATGATAATCCTACATATATCCTGGAATCTAAGGTGTTGTTTTGAAGACAACTTCAAGCTTTATAACATCTGTTTAGTATTTAGTAGTTCCGAAAAAGTCAAAACTTGCTAATTTTATATTAAGGAAAATCTTGCTCAAGAAATAATTGTGAAACTTTGGCCTGCAAACTATTTGACATTTTATACTGATGATATCTGGTGTGTGTTGAAGGTCTATACTTATTTGGCATAATTTAAAAATAAGAACAGGAGATCAATTGGTAACCGTTAATGAATTCTAGTAATTTATGATATTACAGAACAGGTGCCCTCAAGCTATCAAAGTACATGTAGTTTATGATTGCTCTCAAGCTATCAAAGTCATAATGTATTATCTGTTCTATAAACTAACACTCGGAAATACATCCCCTCCTCTGCTATCAACTTTACATGCATATTGTATATTGTAACACTGTAGATGTATTAATTTCAGCAATTTTCCCTGATGCTACAGTAATGCTAATTTAGATCAACTACCTGATTTTAATATGATCATAGTACACAAGGTGGTCCATGACATTTATGCTAATTTCAGTCTACATGAATTTATCCAAATTATTACCAATTTTTTGTTCTAAAATCAGTACATGCTAAAATTAGTATATTTACAGTGCTCTCACAAAATAAAAATCCAACACAAACATATACATATCCTTCTTTAGATAACATCATGGGGCAGTGACAGTTATTGCCAGTGAAATAGGCTTGACATTTCAGATACAATCATGGGGCAGTGACAGTTATTGCCAGTGAAATAGGCTTGACATTTCAGATATTATCATGGGGCAGTGACAGTTATTGCCAGTGAAATAGGCTTGACATTTCAGATATCATCATGGGGCAGTGACAGTTATTGGCAGTGAAATAGACTTGACATTTCAGATATCATCATGGGGCAGTGACAGTTATTGCCAGTGAAATAGGCTTGACATTTCAGATATTATCATGGGGCAGTGACAGTTATTGCCAGTGAAATAGGCTTGACATTTCAGATATTATCATGGGCAGTGACAGTTTATTGCCAGTGAAATAGGCTTGACATTTCAGATATTATCATGGGGCAGTGACAGTTACCGATAGGCTTGACATTTCAGATATCATCATGGGGCAGTGACAGTTATTGCCAATGAAATAGGCTTGACATTTCAGATATTATCATGGGGCAGTGACAGTTATTGCCAGTGAAATAGGCTTGACATTTCAGATATTATCACGGGGCAGTGACAACTATTGCCAGTGAAATAGGCTTGACATTAAAGATATCTTCATGGGGCAGTGACAGTTATTGCCAGTAAAATAGGTTTGACATTTCAGATATAATCATGGGGCAGTGACAGTTATTGCCAGTGAAATAGGTTTGACATTTCAGATATAATCATGGGGCAGTGACAGTTATTACCAGTGAGTTATTTCTACATGTCCAGTTCTATGTTTCAGTAAAGTCAAAATAATCAATGTTTGATTTAGAAGATTTACTGGCAGCAGGTTGAGATGATTTTGATGTCTGTGTATCTGTCTTGGATTTATTTTTAGAATCTTCCAGTACATCTGTACTTAACTTGGCTGCTTCAGCAGTTTGTCTGAAATAAACAAGAGGTTAAATAGAACATGTAATGTTGTACTGTCACCTTACTTACATACTCTGTAAAAACTCGGGTTAAATAGAACATGTAATGTTGTATTGTCACCTTACTTACATAAGAGGTTAAATAGAACATGTAATGTTGTATTGTCACCTTACTTACATAAGAGGTTAAATAGAACATGTAATGTTGTATTGTCACCTTACTTACATAAGAGGTTAAATAGAACATGTAATGTTGTACTGTCACCTTACTTACATAAGAGGTTAAATAGAACATGTAATGTTGTATTGTCGCCTTACTTACATAAGAGGTTAAATAGAACATGTAATGTTGTATTGTCACCTTACTTACATAAGAGGTTAAATAGAACATGTAATGTTGTACTGTCACCTTACTTACATAAGAGGTTAAATAGAACATGTAATGTTGTATTGTCACCTTACTTACATAAGAGGTTAAATAGAACATGTAATGTTGTATTGTCACCTTACTTACATAAGAGGTTAAATAGAACATGTAATGTTGTATTGTCACCTTACTTACATAAGAGGTTAAATAGAACATGTAATGTTGTACTGTCACCTTACTTACATAAGAGGTTAAATAGAACATGTAATGTTGTACTGTCACCTTACTTACATAAGAGGTTAAATAGAACATGTAATGTTGTATTGTCGCCTTACTTACATAAGAGGTTAAATAGAACATGTAATGTTGTACTGTCACCTTACTTACATAAGAGGTTAAATAGAACATGTAATGTTGTACTGTCACCTTACTTACATAAGAGGTTAAATAGAACATGTAATGTTGTACTGTCACCTTACATACTCTGTAAAAACTCGGTCAACAAAATTTCTAAGAACAAGAGGTCAAACACAGCAACAGATCCTGGTAACACTCATCAATTGGCCATGTACTCTCAGAGAAGATTTTCAAAGATTTAGGCTATACAATACACCTTATTTACAAATTGTGTAAATAAAATGCAAACTATAATGCACAGTTACATAATTATGTTTAATACCCAGAGTTCTGTTTTTTATGTAGCAACAAAATCTGTATATAAATAAGGCTGTAATGGCATTTGTAGGCTTTGCTATTTATAGTTACATCGGCCATCTTTGATTTTGGAGGGACAAGTCATGTCTGATTTTAAAATCTGCACTACCCAAGGACCTTTTACACCAAATTTTGTTCAAATTTGCCTAGTGGTTACCAAAGAGAAGACTAACATGAATGGATGCATGCATACTTTTCCATGCCATAAGCTCACCCTAGCCTTGCCAAACGACCTAAAAATGTGTCAAAAAAAAATCTCAGAAAAATATATTATATATATGTTAAATTGCTTAACATCTACTTTATATATATAAACTTTGAACTAAATCAGTCGGTTTCTATTCATAGCAACAACAACCATCTTGGATTTTAGACGGTCACAATGGATAAAATTTTCAATGGATACTTTACCTGATTGAAGACTCCTTGTGTACATGAGGGATTGGTGTGGGTGCCTTTGGATGTAATTCTCTTTGTACTAAAGCTGTAAGAGTAACATTTGGTAACCAACATTTATCCCTGAAACGAGGTTAACAACAGATTACATGAGACATGTAAAGTTAAAACCGTAATTATAGGTTATTTTATCAATTTTTGATACCCAATAAAACTATATCAATTTCTAATTGAAATGGTTTATGAAGTATTCATTAAACCTAAAATTAAGAGTAGAATTATTACAGTAAAAGGCAATGCACACTGAGAAATGATCCCTATTTTAACACAATAAGGAATGTAAAGCATCTGGCTTGGAGCAATAACAGGACCAGATAATTCAACAAGCATTCTGAGAGTATTGCAAAACAATACATAGTCCCCTATCAGTCGCATATTTCACTAATCCCAAAGTTTTAGGTAAAATGTACCTTATTATATGGTACAAAGATTTATAGTTATAAATTATACGTGTTGTTCAAGATGTAAAGCTCAAAGTTCAAAGGGGCATAACTCCAAAAAAAACTAGTGGAATGAAACGAAACGTAAACCTGATCTGTAACTCATCATGGTTGACCTGCATACCAAAAAACAATTCATTAACTGCAAGCGTGTAGAAAAACTGAAATTTCAGTGAATTTTCAAAGTTCAAAGGGCCATAACTCCCATAACAATTAGCAGATGGAAACGAAACATAAACTTGATCTGTAACTCATCATGGTAGAGTCACATACCAAACATAAGTTCCATTTCTGCAAGCGTGTAGAAAAAAAGTGCAGAAAACTAAAATTTCTGTGAATTTTCAAAGATCAAAGGGCCATAACTCCGGTAAAAATTAGCAGATGGAAACGAAACGTAAACTTGATCTGTAACTCATCATGGTAGACTCATATACCAAAAATCAGTTCATTATCTGAAAGCATTTAGAAAAAAAGAGCGGAAAACTGAAATTTTAGTGAATTTTCAAAGTTCAAAGGGCCATAACTCATGTAAAAATTTGCGGACCAGAATGAAACGCTAACTTGATCTGCAACTCATCATGGTAGACTCACATACCAAAAATCAGTTCATTATCTAAAAGATTTTAGAAAATAAGTGTGGAAAACTGAGATGTGACAGACGGACAGACAGAGCAGAGCGCAAACCTAAAGTCCCCTTCGGCTTTCGCCAGTAGGGGACTAATTATCAAGGTAATCAACTATTTTTAGCACCAACAATTTGTTTCTACTGAAATTCTGACCCAATGACATCATAATTTCTATAGATTTGACAGTTTATCGGCAAATTTCTAGAGTAATTTTCTCAAAACAGAGACAATTAAGTATAGTTTTTGATTGACGTGTAACATATCTATTGATCATGTTGATTTAAGTGTTAAATAAAACACTCTTAAAATTCATTCTTCTCTTCTAATGGAAATAAGGGGTGAATCAATTTCATATGCGTCATATGCCAATAAACAAAGACTGGGGAAAGAAAAAGAACTACTTGAA
Organism: Anadara kagoshimensis; assembly: GCA_021292105.1. Classification (NCBI taxonomy): domain Eukaryota; kingdom Metazoa; phylum Mollusca; class Bivalvia; order Arcoida; family Arcidae; genus Anadara; species Anadara kagoshimensis. Next base: position 41,252,636 of record CM037872.1, on the reverse strand, counting down.
AATATTAATACTTTAGAATCAAAATCCTCTTTAACAGATGACGAAATTGCAAGTTTAGAATTAAATAAAAACGAACTTGAATTAATAAGAAAAACAAAATTAAAAGGCAACATGGTAAGGTCAAGAATTCAATTTATTGAAGAAGGAGAAAAACCATCAAAGTACTTTTGTAACTTGGAAAATAAAAATTTCACGTCAAAAACTATAAATAAAATCATTACTGATGACAATAAAGAAATAACAGAACAGTTCAAGATTTTGAATGAAATTAAACAATTTTATGAGAGATTATATACTGAAGTCCCAATCGAAGAACACAACTTAAAAGAATTATTTCATAATATTAACATTAATAAATTGGATTTTAATGAACAAAATAGTATTGAAGGTGAAATACAACATCATGAAGTTCTAAAGGTTTTGAAAAAAATGAAAAATAACAAAAACCCAGGTTCAGACGGTTATACTGCGGAATTTTTTAAATTTTTTTGGAAGGACATCGGAAATTTTGTTGTCAGATCTGTAAATGAAGCCTATCATTCTGGGGAATTGTCTGTTACTCAAAAATTTGGAATTATTACTTGTCTTCCTAAGAGCGATAAATCAAGAGAATTTTTACAAAACTGGCGCCCTATCTCTTATTAAATGTTACGTACAAATTAGCCTCTGGATGTATAGCCGAACGATTCAAAACAGTTTTAGATAAGCTTATATCAGATGACCAAACCGGGTTTCTAAAAGGAAGATATATAGGGGAAAATATTAGACTCATTTATGATATTATGGAACATACTGAACAAAAACACATACCAGGCATGCTATTTTTAATTGACTTTCAAAAAGCTTACGATACTGTGTCATGGAAATTTTTACATGGTGTTTTAGATTTTTTTAATTTTGGCCCATCAATTAAACAGTGGATTAAAGTCTTTTATACGAACATCAAATCATCTATAGTACAGAATAACTTTTTATCAGCTCCATTTAAAATCAACAGAGGAGTGAGACAGGGTGACCCCATCTCTAGCTACTTATTTTTATTATGTGCTGAAATACTAGGAATTTTAATAAGAGAAAATATAGAAATAAAAGGAATAAAAATAAATGACGTTGAACATAAAATATCACAGTTTGCTGATGATACTACTTTTATCCTTGACGGCTCGAAAAAATCTTATGACGAAGCAATAAACACTCTCGATATTTTTGCTAGTATTTCCGGTCTTTCTATAATATTTCTAAATGTAAAACTATTTGGATCGGATGCAGAAAATATTGTGGCGAAACCTTTAACCATAGATTGAAAAATACCATTGACGATAAATTTACATTATTGGGAATACATTTTAGTGTAGTTTTAGTTGATATTGTTAAAATTATTACAACAAAAAAATAAGTGAAATCAAAAATATTCTTAAAGCATGGAAAATGAGATCATTAACACTCATTGGAAAAATTACAGTTATAAAGAGTTTGATTATATCTAAACTCAATTATCTTTTTATCACTTTACCCAACCCAACGGAAAAATTTATTGTAGAGTTAAAAGCAATGATATTTAATTTTTTGTGGGGTGGAAAATGTGATAGAATAGCCAGAGACACTTTAATACGAAGTTATTGGAATGGTGGTTTAAAAATGATAGATCTTGACGCCTTTATAAATGCTTTAAAATTAACGTGGATAAGACGAATCTTAAAACAAAACTCGAAATTCATAAATATAATGAAATGTTATTATGATATTCATAAAATTGCTTTTGGGGATCTGACTATTACAAAGACAGCCACAGATATAAAAACCGATTTTGGGCAGATGTATTTTATGGTTTAAATGAATTAAATAAAAAAAGAAAAACCAAAAATATGGTCAGATATTTTCACAAGCTGTATTTGGAATAATCCGTTTTTTAAAATAGGAAATAAGTCATATCAATTTGATAGGTGGATTGTAAAAAAAGTATTTTTTGTTTCAGACTTACTAAAAACAGATGGAATATTCTATACATATGAGGAATTTATAAGAGTATATGATGTAAAAACCAACTTTCTAGAATATAACAGTGTTTTAGAATCTATTAAAGATGCTTTATCAAAGTTAAAATACTTAAATCATTCGATTTCCAACCGGCAGCCCCATTTATACCATTTCAGATAAAGACAATTTTAAAATCACAAAAAGGAGCAAAAGATATGTATTTATCCTTAATTGACAATAGAAATACGATAAGTGAAAGCAAATGGTCGAATACATTCAACTTAGAATCAAAAGAAATAAGAAAGATTTATTACCTCCCTTTTTACATAACACGCAATACATCTCTCCAGTGGTTTCAATATAGAATTAACAAAAAAATATTGGGAGTTAATTCATTTTTGAAAAAAATCGGTATACAAACGAATGATAAATGCTCTTTTTGTAAAAGAGAACCCGAAACTATTTTTCATCTTTTTTGTGAGTGTGGATTAGTAGTCGATCTATGGAATTGTCTTGAAGATTTCGTCAATATCAATACAAGTGAACCTTTCGAAATGGACCCTAAAGTTGCTTTATTTGGAATTCCAAAGATTATTCAAAAATACAAACCTTTAAATTTCATAATATTAATAACTAGATTTTACATTTACCAGGCAAAATTAAATAACAAGACACTCAATTTTTGTAGTCTTAAAGCTTATATAAGATACAATTTGCTTTTAGAAAAAGACATAATGTTAAAAAGCCAAAAACATGAACTTTTTAGGAAATACTGGCTGCAATTTACAGAAAAATTTTCTTCATAATCTTTAACTCCCTGTCTTATACTTAGTAATGTTTTAATTAGTATATACGCAACTTTTCATGTAGTATTTAAGAAATTGTAATTATGTAATTAAAGTACATGTATTAGTTAATAGATAAAGTTTGGTGATTGTAATTGTATATGTATGTATTTATGTCACAAAATAAAAACATTATAAAAAAAAAAAAAAAAAAAAAAAAAAAATTCATTCTTTTTAATGACATATAAACTTAAGATGTAGCCAGTTGACAATCAACTTAACTTTTAAAGGTATAACAGATCGGTGTAGCTTAAATAAACTTATAATGATTGGCCTAGACAAAAGCCTAAAAGTCTGTAGCCATAGAAACCGACACAATCTACCTGATTTCAAGGGAGCTAAAATACATTTGATTTAAAATACATATCATATAATACCTGGTCGCCGTGGCAACTACATTTTTATTTGGTTCAGCATCATAACTTTGTGTCTGGCAGCCATAAAACTCAGCTAATTCATGAACAAGTTTTCTGTGGTTCATATTCATCGACTGAAAAGCATGTGACCTTGATGGATGTTTAGACTAAAATAAAACAATTTTATAAAAGTTAAAAACAAGTGCACTGATAATTAATAACAATTACTGGAGAATGAGTAGTACAAAAGGAAGTGAGAATTTGGAATTCTGGTTATATTGAACAAGACTTTCCCATTTTATTATCTAGCTGCATGTCATTGTTTCTCCTTCTATGACAAATTTTGAGCAATTGTATGCCATAGTGTTATAGATAATAATTGAAATCATCATGTAAATATGCAAAAGCTTGTTCTGGACAGGAAAATATTCATCCTCGTTTGAGATATCTATGTCTTACACTGTTACCGGAGTAAGATTCTCTTAATTTCAATCTGTGGGATTTTTTTATCCGATATGTGAGAAATATATATAATGTAAAATATATACCTCCTTTGCCTTTTGTACTAAATCTGCTAAGGTCTTTTCTACTGTAGCAACAAACTGTGGATTAGACCTGAATTAAAACAAATAAAACTTTAATCAATACATGTACAAAATGTATTGATGTCAAAACTAACCAAACCAAGACCTTGGTTACCAAGTGGTCTAAAATGTGTACTTAGGGGTCACAACACTTAGAGCTTAGGATCCAATCCCCATCAGGTAAATCCTAGTGTGAGAAAGTTTGTCAGTTTGCTTGCTGAAGATCAGTGGTTATCTCCTGACAGTTTGGTTAACTCTATTGTCCCAAGAATTGACTGCCTTAATTTAAATGAAATAACTTTTGACAGGTCCCAGGTCTGTGGCCCTTATTATTTAAACTGTAGAAGTCCAATGTACTTGCCACTTCTTAATACATGTACTACATGAAAGCATAATCACACATGGACCTTTCAATGATGATGTTCAAATCTAAGACACAAGATCCAGCAAAAATAAAATCAGAAGGTCCCAGATCTTTCATTACAAATCACAATTTTGAACTTCTGTCAGTGGTGTAAAACACCATTACTCCACTAACAGAGCATCACTCAAAATAGCAACTACATGTTGGAGCAGTGATACATTTCTGATGATGATTTACTCCAAACTTGAAATTCTGGGAGAAAAAGGAATTGTTGTAGAAGAATGGCTGTTTAAAACCCAATTCACTTAAGAAATGTGTAGCTAAGTCAAAATAATCCTTGAACAATACAATTTTGAGGATTATCATAACTGAAGTCGGATGTTTAAAAAAAGCATTTCACATAAAAATGTGCAAATGAAATGATCCTTGAACAATTTGATTGTGTGGAATATAATCAGTGAAATAAAAGAATGTGTATTTAAACTTACTTGGCAAACTCTTTCAGAAAGTCTGTGTAAGCTGGGTTACCAAATTTAGCATTTAAATCTGGGTTTCTGATTTCTAAAGCAAGTGCCACTCTTCTGTTTCTCTCTAACATAGAACAATCAGCATCACATTCCAATCTAAATATAATATATACATCACATTCCAATCTAAATATAATATACACATCATTTTAAAAAAAGTTAAAAAATTTTCAATAGATCTGCAGAAACTACAGTAATACAGTTATAGTTATTTAAAATTTTCTCTTATCAAATTATACAAAACTAAGAGTTTGCTTGCCAAAGGTTGGTGGTTTTCTCCAGGTACTCCAGATTCTTCCATCATCCCTGAACTGACCACCTCAATATAGATAGAAGTATCTTAACTCTGGCATACAACTCTATTACTCAACACAATAAAATTTAGAAAAATAACATTAAATCACCTTACATTTCTAATTCAGAGGAACAATGGATATTATACTCACTGTCTTTTATTTCCTTTTTTCAAGCCAGAGAATTGTGACAAGTCGACGGACTGACCCTGTGTGGATCCAGCAAAGTTCTGCATAGTTATTCTGTACAATAAAACATAAACAAAGCTTACAATACTGTATATTGCTTAATTTTCAGGGTGTCAAAATTTTGCAGTTTGACCATGACTAGTGTATTTGCGGTGTCATATTTTTGTGGTAGTATCCAATTAAAGTAAAACGACTTAAGCAAGAGTAATGAGCTGGAAACACCCATTTATCTAACATAGACTAGTTTTTTCTATCTGATTTGACAAAATACAAGTTTTATCGAACACATATGATACAGAATCTTGTATCACACACTGTGGTGATACAACATTGGCGGTAAAGCGCACGTGCACTTTCTCATTGTTACGTCATCAGGGAGTCTTGAATTTTGTTGGTCAAAACATAGTTCAGTGGTTTTCTGTGGTAAAATGTAATTTTTTCACATAAAGTGTTGTTTTTTCATTATTTTAAATAACCTAATTGGAAATGTTAGATAAAAATATTATATACACAGTGTGTATGTACAACCCTTCGTATCAGGTCTTGTCCTTTTTTCGTAGCTGTATCACTAACGCGACTCGTAGTGATACGGCTACAAAAAGGACTCGACCTGATACTGAGTGTGTACATACACACTGTGTATAATATGTATGTATTTTTCACGGCGGTTTATTTCGGGAAAACACTGGACACGAATTGAATACAGCGAATATAAAACCACAGTGGAATATAAGCATTATGCAGTAAATTTTCAGACCATCACTAGAATTATCTAGCAGTGTTGTAATTGAAGATATATAAAATAAGCAAATTCAATGAATCAGGATCCCCGACAGTAAGTACTTTTCAGTCAAAGAGCCAAAACTCTCAGGAAAATGAACAGACCAATTCTATAGTGATGCACAATATTGTACAAAGTTCAAACTTTTGATTTATAAATAAATAAATGTGTGTGATCAGCTTGGTCCACAAACTACATAAACCTATTTAAAGTTATATCACATATTTATAAAACCATTTGAATAATTATTAATGACACGAGCCTTGGCTACAAATTTTAACAAAGAATAAACAAGGTAAATAATAAACAGGACAACAAAGTCAAATGGGACTCAATACTGCACCACGTGACACCTGCTAATTTTACACAAAACAATTATTTCTATTGGATATGGAATTGCATCAGTTCAGTTTTTTACCATAAAAACTACATTATTCCAGGAATTCAAAACATTTGTTTTCCAAAACATTCTGCATTAATATTAAATTTGTGTTGATCATGTGTACAGCTGTGAACGCCATTTGTAATAATGAAATAGTCTTACTTCTGAAACTCTGATATTCTGTTGATGTATTTCCTCCATCATGCATTGCACCTTGGCTATTTTTGTTTCCACATGGACATTAATGGTTACCCTAGAAAATATAACTACTATTAAAAAAACCTTTAACATTTATTAAACAAGATCATTTTGATTTTTAAAAATTTGAGACACTGTTTTTTTCCGTCGCATACTCTCTATTTACATAATTTGATATGATTGTTTTGCCAAGAACTTCGTAGGAACTGAACGTTTTGAAACCGTCCCCCCAACAATATTTATACATCCGGGCATAGCGATTTTGTAAAACTCACGACTCATCCCATAGAGTGCTTGCTGCCCGATTGTTAGTATTTATCAGCAATGATGCAAGTCTTGTAAGAAATTAAAAGAACCCCAAATTAACTAAAAGGGATGTAATTAGGAACTGATTTGAGGGGAAGTAATTACATGTACTTTAACGTGTAAATGGTTTGAACATTTGTAAACGTTTACGAGCTTGAAACAAAAACAGTAGCATGTACGCGTTTGAACGTGACAGCCCTACTGGGCTTTACATGACACAGGACACTCCCTTCTTTCATGAATGGAACACCAAAAACATATGATCACATAACTTACCTGGGCTTTACACGACACAGCAGGACACTTGTTCCTTCATGACATGGAACACCACAATATGATCACATAACTAACCTGGGCTTTACACGACACAGCAGGACACTCTGTTCCTTCATGACATGGAACACCACAAATATGATCACATAACTAACCTGGGCTTTACACGGCACAGCAGGCACTCTGTTCCTTCATGACATGGAACACCACAAATATGATCACATAACTAACCTGGGCTTTACACGACACAGCAGGACACTCTGTTCCTTCATGACATGGAACACCACAAATATGATCACATAACTAACCTGGGCTTTACACGACACAGCAGGACACTCTGTTCCTTCATGACATGGAACACCACAAATATGATCACATAACTAACCTGGGCTTTACACGACACAGCAGGACACTCTGTTCCTTCATGACATGGAACACCACAGATATGATCACATAACTAACCTGGGCTTTACACGACACAGCAGGACACTCTGTTCCTTCATGACATGGAACACCACAAATATGATCACATTCCTTTCGTTTGTTTAGGCACGGTTGTTTACAGGAAGTAGCCTCGTCTAAACATTCCCCCTGAAACAAAATAAATCATGTATTAATTTCAACACAAGACTTCTATATCAAAATAGATCAGTTATTATATAACAAATCTCTAATTCCTGTATCAAATCTTGTATAAATTTAAAAGATAATTTCTTTTATTTTTCACAAGACAGATTAAGGTGCTATGACACTTATTTTAGGATCTTTTCATATTTCTTAAAATTTTATGATTTTACCTAGTGACCTTGACCTTCAACCTACATAATACAGTTGTAACTAGAACTGTATTTGAAAGAGGCTAATACCCCCCTGTTCCCAACTTTTGATCTGGGGACAAATTGTATGTATGGCCAAATTGTAATGTGAAAAACTCTGTGTATGAAAATGTTAATAATTCGGCAAAATACATGTGATGAAACCGATAATGGCAGGTGCACATGTTCTTATGATGCTCAATATCTATGCATAGTTTTAAAAAAATTGGATCATATATAATTAAGTAACTATATGATCCAGCCAAAAAAGGAGGTGCACATGTTCAATGTATATAGAAACATCCTGTAAAGTTTCAGACTTGTTTGTAAAAAGCTGTAAGAGGAGTTGATTACACAAAATGGGTATCCCTCATATGGAATATTGTTGGAAAATGACTAAGTTAAACTACCCATAAAATATGAACAAAATAATATAATCCAACAAAAATAGGAAATAGAAACATCCTGCAAAGTTTCAGACTTCTTGGTTAAAAGCTGTAAGAGAAGTTGATTACACAAAATGAGTACCCCTCATATGGAATAAAATCTGAAAAAAAAATATAATCCAACCAAAATAGGAGGTGCACATGTTTAATGTATATGGATACATCCTGCAAAAGTTGAGACTTCTTGGTTAAAAGCTGTAAGAGGAGTTGATTACACAATATGGGTACCCCTCATAGCATAGGTCAAAGGTCAAAGTCAAGGTCACAGTGACATAAATTTGATACATGACACATCGCCTTCCCATGATGCATCTACATACCAAGTTTGATAATCCTAGGTGCTACGGTTCAAAAGTTCTGTTCCGGACACTAAGCGGGACAGACGGACAGACGGACGGATGGACAAGGCGATTCCTATATCCCCCCCCAAACTTCGTTTGCAGGGGGTATAATGACATTACAGAAATTATGTGTAAATCATTTAAATGTGGTAGAAGATTTACAACTTGGTACCAACTGTGATACATTCTCAGACTCTAACATCTCAAAACGAAGGTGTGTCGCATAACAGTTATAATATGCATCACTAACTCCTACAAATAAAGTTTAAGGGGGTATATATGAATCATCCTGTCCATCTGTCAGTCTTGTCCATCTGATCAAACTTGACATAAATGTCAACAAATATGAGAAATTGTGTCCTACACAAAATTTAGTGTCAGTCTGTCTCTGCAATAATGGGGTTTTTACCGTCAGAATGACTTATCATACCAGACATGTAATTAGCCACTCAAAATTGACCTATCAGAAATGACCAATCATTGATATGATAACACTTACCTTGTGACACACTTTTGACATTTATGTTGGCTACATGGTAAAACTTTATCACATGACATTCCACAGGAAATATCAGTCAGATGACATGGGATGTTTTTACGCAGCTAAAAACAGAAAGATTTCAGTTACAAGGAGTAACAGTTGATTTTATACAATTAATAAAGAAATTAAAAAATTTCTCTTTTTGTTATGGAAGTATGAAAGAATTGGGACATTTTAAACACTGAATAATTCCCATAGCAAATTATGTGTGCATTTTCCATAATAATATAATAGCACTCAGACCCAATTGACGGATTGACCATGCCCACAATGTTCCAACACTGGCCGCCATCACGGTATCAAAGCAGCGTCATGGCAACTGATGACATATAGTGTCAGTGACGTCATTAAATGGCACATTTCAGGTCGAGTTCTCATTTTTTATGTGTATTTTAAGCATGCCTGGCCTTTGTCGGAACATTGTGGATATAGCCGGCCATCCGTCAATTCTTTCATACAACAGAAAGGATCTGATCAATGCTTGAAAAAAGGAAAATTGAATTAAGAGTGGAGTAATAATTCTACAATTGTCATTCAAAAATTGATTTTATTATGTTAATAATGTACATGTGTGTGTATAAATAAATTAAAATGAATCTGGTATCTATTTACTGAGGTATGAAGCTTAGGAGGGTTGAGAAACTTAAAATTAATAATTACCTGTTGATAAATTAGCATCCCTTCATTTAGAACAGAAAGGTTTTAGTCTCAAGCCAGATAAATTTAATATTACATACTTCACCATATATTAACCTAAGTCCATGTACAAATTATGTTCTGAAATTCACCTAGATATATTTGAATACCACAGTATCAAGTTCTTTTCAATCTCAATATTAAATACAAACACTCCTAAAAATGAGATGGTTACCAGTACCTTTCTGGAGCAAATGGCCTCACTTCCCTGGTGAAAGTTCAGGTGTTTCTCCGCCATGTTTTAAAGTTTTTGCTTTGTTTTGGGATTTTGATTTGGACATGGATTGGTATGTTTATTTTTGACTTTGGGATTGTGATTTGGACATGGACCAGTATGGTTTTTTTTTTACTTTGGGATTGTGATTTGGACATGGACCAGTATGGTTTTTTTTTGACTTTGGGATTGTGATTTGGACATGGATTGGTATGTTTATTTTTGACTTTGGGATTGTGATTTGGACATGGACTGGTATGTTTATTTTTGACTTTGGGATTGTGATTTGGACATGGATTGGTATGTTTATTTTTACTTTGGGATTGTGATTTGGACATGGACCAGTATGTTTATTTTTGACTTTGGGATTGTGATTTGGACATGGATTGGTATGTTTATTTTTGACTTTGGGATTGTGATTTGGACATGGATTGGTATGTTTATTTTTGACTTTGGGATTGTGATTTGGACATGGATTGGTAAGTTTTTTTTTTTTTGACTTTGGGATTGTGATTTGGACATGGACCGGTATGTTTATTTTTGACTTTGGGATTGTGATTTGGACATGGACCGGTATGTTTATTTTTGACTTTGGGATTGTGATTTGGACATGGACCAGTATGTTTTTTATTGACTTTGGGATTGTGATTTGGACATGGACCAGTATGGTTTTTTTCACTTTGGGATTGTGATTTGGACATGGACCAGTATGGTTTTTTTTTTTACTTTGGGATTGTGATTTGGACATGGACCAGTATGGTTTTTTTTGACTTTGGGATTGTGATTTGGACATGGACCAGTATGTTTATTTTTGACTTTGGAATTGTGATTTGAACATGGACTAGAAAGTTTATTTTTATGGACTTTGGGATTGTGATTTGGACATGGACCAGTATGGTTTTTTTTTACTTTGGGATTGTGATTTGGACATGTACCAGTATGGTTTTTTTTTTACTTTGGGATTGTGATTTGGACATGGACCGGTATGTTTATTTTTTACTTTGGAATTGTGATTTGGACATGGACCAGTATGGTTTTTTTTTTACTTTGGGATTGTGATTTGGACATGGACCAGTATGGTTTTTTTTACTTTGGGATTGTGATTTGGACATGGACCAGTATGTTTATTTTTGACTTTGGGATTGTGATTTGGACATGGACCAGTATGTCTATTTTTGACAAGTAAAAGTTATGACCATACCTGGTGTTTACCCATACACCACTTCTCTGTCAATACGACACATGGCGGGCATTGATCCTCACTATGACAATTATGTAGCACTGAAATATAACAAAATATAAGACAAAATATAACCAAACACAGCATAAAATATTAAACATTTATATAAAACTGTTACCATAGTAACACACACACACACATATATATAATATTTAAGATTGATTGATTGAATTGGGTTTTGTGTCTCAAACAAAATTACAGTTAAACCTGTCTACCCAAGAGGACCAGTAACAGTGACCGTTATTGGAAGGTGAACTTTACATACAATTTGAGAGCATATGAATAGAAAGCAACCAGGGTAAAATTTTGAAAAGCAGAGGATGCTTATATAGAGGTGACCTTTAAGGTAGGTTTGACTGTATTTCCCTTATATCTTAAACTTGAACATCTATCGGAGGTGCTAGAAATTATTCCTTTGGGAAATTTGCAGGGAGGGTTCTTAGCAAACCATACCTACCATGACACATGGCATCAGTTTTTAAGCTGTGTTCTAAAGACAGGGACTTACATTTCTAACTACAGAGTGCTTGGAGAAAGAACAGTCTCTACTGATTTTCAAGTCGTAATCAGACCCAAACAAGTTTTGAACCCTCCAACCTCCCTTTTACAAATATTTAAAAGATTTAATCATCAAAGGGTTTTGTTGTAGCCAATTACAGCTCAGTGTATAATTACTAACCTTTATGTTGACAAGGATGTTGTCTTAGACATGGGCGGTGACATTCTGGGGGTCTGGCACCACAAGGTATAGGTGGATACATTACTTCAGCACCACAGTGACATAACAACTCATCAAAACCTGAAACAAAACATACATGTAGAAATACTAGAATAACATAAATATGTAGGATAAAAAACAAGTACAATTCAGATGCTACATACATGCAATAAGAAAAGATGAACCATTTTCAAATGACTTATAAATATACACATGGTAATAACACAGTTGTTCAATGATTTCTTCAGGTTAATGTTAATTACAAAACAGAGAAATACTACATAGTTAATTAAACATCTAATTTTTAGTTAATGCCAAACCAGAAAATTATAACTTATTCTATACTAGCTGTTATTTATGGTTTCTGACACTTAGATTTTTTTGAACAGAAAAACAAAATAAACACATCACTAAGACAACTGCTGTCTGGACAGTTACCATGGTGACAGATTTCAAACCACACTTTACCTGCTAACAGACATGGTGGACAGTTACTACAGTGACAGATTTTAAACTAAACTGCTAACAGACATGGTGGACAGTTACTACGGTGACAAATTTCAAACTTACATGGTGGACAGTTACTACAGTGACAGATTTCATCACATTTATGTAGATCACAACTTACCCGCTAACAGACATGGTGGACAGTTACTACGGTGACAGACTTCATCACATTTATGTAGGCCACAACTCAGTTTTTTACCACAAATTTGATCACATATATGCTCTTCTGTCTGTCAATATAAACAAAATACATGTCTAGTGATAAATTAATATCGTTAATCTAAAAGTTATCTAAATGACAACAGAGAAATTAACACAATAATTACTTAACTAACTGTGGTGTTTGATATATATTTTTTAAATGTTTACTGTATTGTATTGCATTTTTTACTCCAGTTCTGATGATTTTCATTTTAAGATTCAGAAGCTCAGGAGGCTTATATGAATCCTGTAGGAATAATTCAAGGTCTGATTTAGTACTAGACTTTAATAAAGACAAACCAAACTAAAATGAAGAATTCTTTGACAAACATCATCAATTTGGCTGTCAGCAACACATATCTCTACTTAGAATTGGCATTGCATGAGAGAGAGAAAAAAAAGAGAGAGAGAGAGAGAGATGTGGTTTTTGTTTGCCTATAATTACTAAACAAATTAAATCTAGTTGTTTAGTACTGTCCTGGTCGTCAAATATTGTCATAATAAACAACTTTGCAATAAGGATCCTAGCTATTGCAAGCATGTTATAATATAGTTTGCCTATAAACTTTTTAAATTTTTATAAAAGCTAATTCCCCAATCCAGTAGACAGAGAAGGTAGCAATTAAATCAAGAAATCACATGAGAGAGAAAGAGAGAGAGAGAGAGAGAGTGAATGACTTACTACACAACAAAACATTCCACATTTATGCTTGCCACAGCTTTTCTTTTTACTGCATCTCTTATCACAACAAAAGGGATTTTCATCTATTTAATAAATAAATAAATAAATAAATAAATAAATAAATAAATAAATAAATAATTAAACATGCATTTGTTTAAATCTGTTAAATCTTGAACTGATACCAGGATACAGGTTCATGTGCAAATGTTTGCAGACTCCTTCAGATCCAGAGTAATGACATGATCAGACTAGAATGTAACGTTAACTGAGATCAGAAATGTCCCCTAGAAAATCTTCATTCTTATAAAAAAAACAGTAAATGAAATGTTATTCTTGGCAATGGTGGTAAGTAGATTTGCATCAGTACACAATTAAATGTTCTCAAATGACTATTCATCTATAAAAGTAGCTATATCCTATTCATGTGCATTCAAGCTGCACAAACAATTTTAAAGATATGTTTTGATTGAATCTTAATCATGATTCTGTGCATACATTTCACACGAATCAAATAGTATGAGTAGGAACAGAAAATCTTAAAATCAATTAAGTGGCCTATAAGTATGGTTTTTTCTGACATGTCATGTACATATATATATTATATATATAACCTGTGAATTTTTGAGCTTCTGAACAAGGTACAAGTTTCTCTATTGCTCCACATCTACATGTAATACTGGTTTCACCTGAACATTCACCACATGTACCTTCATGACATTTCTGTTGACAGGTATGATGATTGTCTATAACAGGTAAAAATATAATGTTAATACATGTAGAACAATATCACATTTCTCAGGTAAAAATTACAGCTATTAAACAGATTGTATACATTTTCTATTTCATATGGAAAAAGTTCTTGGGGTTATCTTGGAGTTCTTGTGGCAATCTGGGATTCTGGAAAAAAATTCTTGGAATCTTGGATGTTGTACAAGGTTCTTGAAGCAATAAAATGATTCTAAACAAATTTTTTCATGCAATCAAGGATTCTGAACAAAATTCTTGGGGAAATCTAGAATTCAATCCTTAAAATGTTGCATGTTAAAGATCCTTCCCTGCACATAGTCTTGAACTCACTGCAAAGTTCAAAATTTCTGCAACTTCACCTACAGCTGGCGACGTCTCCATTCCATTTAAGTAAAATATTCTTGACTGGCATGACCCTCATTTAATTAACCAATCAATACTTTTACAGATAATGAAAACTTTCTTCAGAAAACCCATTACATCACATCTTATCACACTAATAAACTGTTCAGCATTTACACGTCTAATGAAACTGTCATACTCTCAGCTGAGTTTGTAAATACAAGCATTCATGTATAATAATGAAAAACAAATACAAGTAAGTGATCTATACCTTTAGGTCCACAAGGTAACACTTTACCACAGATATTCTGACAAGTTGGAACGGGCTCTGTACACTGTAACCTTGGATCTGGTGATAAATCTGTGAGTGGTGTATCACCACAAGGACAATGTGTCACCACTGACGGAGACAGTTTACATGTATCGCAGTCGTCTGGATGACAGATCCTGCTACAGGTATGATTACCACAATCTAAAGTTCTACAATAAACAAAACAAATTTCAGGAATGATAATACCAGTCTTATGTTATACAAAATCATTAACTTACCTGTCACTTATTTACCACAATTTACCTGTTGTTACCAGTCTTATGTAATACAAAATCATTAACTTACCTGTCACTTATTTACCACAATTTACCTGTTGTTACCAGTCTGATGTAATACAAAATCATTAACTTACCTGTCACTTATTTACAAAATTTACCTGTCGTATACTGTGGCCACTTAAAATTCTGTGGTCAATTGAGTTTTCCAGTGTACCAGGTGATATCCCATAACGTTTCTGCAGATCGATTTTTTCCACTGGAGCGGGAATTGCTTCAGTTCATGTTTTACTGTAAAAATTACATTACTCTGAAAAATTTTGACACAAAGGTTTTGACCCTTGGTCAATAAAAATCATTGACTTACCTGTCACATACTTTATTACAGCTATAAGACTCTACAAATGATTCTTTACTTCCACATATCACAGTTCTCTTCTCGTGTTCACCATAACATTCTGTAAATTAACAAGAACTTCACTACATCAGCTTCATAATTAAAATTAAATGACTTTTCCAGGATGCAGGATATTTTCACCATTTCCAGGAAACAACTTATCACTGATCATGTAAACAATATAATTTTTCTGATACAATGATCCCCATCGTATGTAAGTTTTCGTGGCATACAGATTCACATCAAAGACATTTTTCAGGGTGACCATAAGAAGTGACGTTTTGTTGAATTTCAATGGATTAGAAATGTGATACATGTCACAATGAGAATTCCCTGAAGTTGAATTCTGTGAAAGGGAGATAAATCATACAGTGCCATGTGCAAATTAAACACATGGAATACAAATGTGGATTTTAAATACTTTGCCGATTTGGAAGTAAAATTAACATGAAACAAGAATATTGAGCAATAATTAGCAGTCAGCTATTGTTACCACTGTAAAGAGAGTTTATTTTCAATCATGATCTCGAGGGAAAGCATACAAAACAAACTCATACCAAAAACTTGTATCCCAAGTCCAATAATTTTTTACATCTGCAATACTCATGTATAGAGAAAGTCGCTTAATGGAGGTTTTTTTTAAATTTTGGTACTTGAAATCATGGTCGTTAGTCATGTTAGACAGGTGGTGGCTTAATAGAGGTTCAAAATATAGGAAAATACATCAGAAGGACTTAATAAGGTCACATAAGAAAGAAGGTCGCTGTGACAAGTTTGATTGTATTCCATATTTACACTGAACTTGTATCTACAAGTAATAATGTTTTAAGTTTTCATGTTTATTTATTAATTTTTTTGCACTGTCACATACAACTGCTTCTCACAATTCAACTGTAATATATATATATATATACCTTGATTCACATTTTCTTCACATGGTGAACATGAACCTTCATGACATACAGATTGACAATTATGTTTACCACAATTCAACTGTTTATCACAAACTTTATCACAGTGTAACTTCTCAGTAGCACCACATTTAATCATCTGACTACAATAACATAAACACAAGAGTTACATTCATTTTATGTCCATGTTTGTATATTGTGCTATACATACACAGACAGATTTTGTTCATATGAACCAACATTTCATGTGAAATTGACATGAAATTCTTGTGAAAATTTTCATTCATGTGGATTTTATGTGCAAGATCTATTCACATAAAATTGACATGAAAATTTTCATGAGAAATTCATCTTAATTTCACAAAAAATTCATGCAAACAAAATTTAGCTGTGTAACATTATGTCACCAAATGTATGGCATATACTAGTAAAGTTCCATTCCTGGTAGCCAAAATTCTCATGGCTATTAATTTCTGAGAAACATATTTTAGCCAATTTTTGAAATATACTTTAAAAAGGACTTTATTTTAACAAATTTTGAAAATTTGGCTTGTTTTAATTTTAAATTTGTGAAACTTAGCGTATAATGCTATACATAACACTGTGTAATCAAATGTATGATAGATAGTGTAATATATTGTCATTCAAAAATAATAATGCACTTGGTTACCATGACAACATCCTTTAGCAAAACATCCAAATTATAAATTATCTTTTAATAATGAAAACATCTAGGCAATAAATCAAATAACAATTAATAATGTGATGATGGTTTGATAATTTGTAAATATTTACAATTAAGTTAGTACAACCAGGGGTTCAAAATTATGTTTTGTAATCAAAGGTCCAAGACCTTTTATCTTTATTTTTGGCAGGTCCCACATAAAAGTTTTTAAGGTTCAATATCAACATTGAAAGGTCCATGTGCAATTATGTTATCAAATGGAAAAAGTATGGTTAAAAAATTCCAGCCACATAGAACTTTTACAATTCATGTATAATGGATTCCAATGTAAAACCAAAAGGTCTAGGACACATTCATTACATGTACAATTGTATACAGTCAAACCTGCCTTAAAGACCAGCTCTAAGTGTAAGGACTAGGTCTAGGACACATTCATTACATGTACAATTGTATACAGTCAAACCTGCCTTAAAGACCAACTCTGTATAAGGACTAGGTCTAGGACACATTCATTACATGTACAATTGTATACAGTCAAACCTGCCTTAAAGACCAACTCTGTATAAGGACTAGGTCTAGGACACATTCATTACATGTACAATTGTATACAGTCAAACCTGCCTTAAAGACCAACTCTGTATAAGGACTAGGTCTAGGACACATTCATTACATGTACAGTTGTATACAGTCAAACCTGCCTTAAAGACCAGCTCTAAGTGTAAGGACTAGGTCTAGGACACATTCATTACATGTACAATTATATACAGTCAAACCTGCCTTAAAGACCAGCTCTGTAAGGACTAGGTCTAGGACACATTCATTACATGTACAATTATATACAGTCAAACCTGCCTTAAAGACCAGCTCTGTATAAGGACTAGGTCTAGGACACATTCATTACATGTACAATTGTATACAGTCAAACCTGCCTTAAAGACCAGCTCTGTATAAGGACTAGGTCTAGGACACATTCATTACATGTACAATTATATACAGTCAAACCTGCCTTAAAGACCAGCTCTGTATAAGGACTAGGTCTAGGACACATTCATTACATGTACAATTATATACAGTCAAACCTGCCTTAAAGACCAGCTCTGTATAAGGACTAGGTCTAGGACACATTCATTACATGTACAATTGTATACAGTCAAACCTGCCTTAAAGACCAACTCTGTATAAGGACTAGGTCTAGGACACATTCATTACATGTACAATTGTATACAGTCAAACCTGCCTTAAAGACCAACTCTAAGTGTAAGGACTAGGTCTGGGACACATTCATTACATGTACAATTGTATACAGTCAAACCTGCCTTAAAGACCAGCTCTGTATAAGGACTAGGTCTAGGACACATTCATTACATGTACAATTGTATACAGTCAAACCTGCCTTAAAGACCAACTCTGTATAAGGACTAGGTCTAGGACACATTCATTACATGTACAATTGTATACAGTCAAACCTGCCTTAAAGACCAGCTCTAAGTGTAAGGACTAGGTCTAGGACACATTCATTACATGTACAATTGTAAACAGTCAAACCTGCCTTAAAGACCAGCTCTAAGTGTAAGGACTAGGTCTAGGACACATTCATTACATGTACAATTGTAAACAGTCAAACCTGCCTTAAAGACCAGCTCTAAGTGTAAGGACTAGGTCTAGGACACATTCATTACATGTACAATTATATACAGTCAAACCTGCCTTAAAGACCAACTCTGTATAAGGACTAGGTCTAGGACACATTCATTACATGTACAATTGTATACAGTCAAACCTGCCTTAAAGACCAACTCTGTATAAGGACTAGGTCTAGGACACATTCATTACATGTACAATTGTATACAGTCAAACCTGCCTTAAAGACCAACTCTGTATGAGGACTAGGTCTAGGACACATTCATTACATGTACAATTATACAGTCAAACCTGCCTTAAAGACCAGCTCTGTATAAGGACTAGGTCTAGGACACATTCATTACATGTACAATTGTATACAGTCAAACCTGCCTTAAAGACCAGCTCTGTATAAGGACTAGGTCTAGGACACATTCATTACATGTACAATTATATACAGTCAAACCTGCCTTAAAGACCAGCTCTAAGTGTAAGGACTAGGTCTAGGACACATTCATTACATGTACAATTGTATACAGTCAAACCTGCCTTAAAGACCAGCTCTGTATAAGGACTAGGTCTAGGACACATTCATTACATGTACAATTGTATACAGTCAAACCTGCCTTAAAGACCAGCTCTGTATAAGGACTAGGTCTAGGACACATTCATTACATGTACAATTGTATACAGTCAAACCTGCCTTAAAGACCAACTCTGTATAAGGACTAGGTCTAGGACACATTCATTACATGTACAATTATATACAGTCAAACCTGCCTTAAAGACCAGCTCTGTATAAGGACTAGGTCTAGGACACATTCATTACATGTACAATTGTATACAGTCAAACCTGCCTTAAAGACCAGCTCTGTATAAGGACTAGGTCTAGGACACATTCATTACATGTACAATTATATACAGTCAAACCTGCCTTAAAGACCAGCTCTGTATAAGGACTAGGTCTAGGACACATTCATTACATGTACAATTGTATACAGTCAAACCTGCCTTAAAGACCAACTCTGTATAAGGACTAGGTCTAGGACACATTCATTACATGTACAATTATATACAGTCAAACCTGCCTTAAAGACCAACTCTGTATAAGGACTAGGTCTAGGACACATTCATTACATGTACAATTATATACAGTCAAACCTGCCTTAAAGACCAGCTCTGTATAAGGACTAGGTCTAGGACACATTCATTACATGTACAATTGTATACAGTCAAACCTGCCTTAAAGACCAACTCTGTATAAGGACTAGGTCTAGGACACATTCATTACATGTACAGTTGTAAACAGTCAAACCTGCCTTAAAGACAAGCTCTGTATAAGGACTAGGTCTAGGACACATTCATTACATGTACAATTATATACAGTCAAACCTGCCTTAAAGACAAGCTCTGTATAAGGACTAGGTCTAGGACACATTCATTACATGTACAATTATATACAGTCAAACCTGCCTTAAAGACAAGCTCTGTATAAGGACTAGGTCTAGGACACATTCATTACATGTACAATTGTATACAGTCAAACCTGCCTTAAAGACCAGCTCTAAGTGTAAGGACTAGGTCTAGGACACATTCATTACATGTACAATTGTATACAGTCAAACCTGCCTTAAAGACCAGCTCTGTATAAGGACTAGGTCTAGGACACATTCATTACATGTACAATTGTATACAGTCAAACCTGCCTTAAAGACCAGCTCTGTATAAGGACTAGGTCTAGGACACATTCATTACATGTACAATTGTATACAGTCAAACCTGCCTTAAAGACCACTCTGTATAAGGACTAGGTCTAGGACACATTCATTACATGTACAATATATACAGTCAAACCTGCCTTAAAGACCAGCTCTGTATAAGGACTAGGTCTAGGACACATTCATTACATGTACAATTATATACAGTCAAACCTGCCTTAAAGACCAGCTCTAAGTGTAAGGACTAGGTCTAGGACACATTCATTACATGTACAATTGTAAACAGTCAAACCTGCCTTAAAGACCAACTCTGTATAAGGACTAGGTCTAGGACACATTCATTACATGTACAATTATATACAGTCAAACCTGCCTTAAAGACCAGCACTGTATAAGGACTAGGTCTAGGACACATTCATTACATGTACAATTATATACAGTCAAACCTGCCTTAAAGACCAGCTCTAAGTGTAAGGGCTAGGTCTAGGACACATTCATTACATGTACAATTATATACAGTCAAACCTGCCTTAAAGACCAGCTCTAAGTGTAAGGGCTAGGTCTAGGACACATTCATTACATGTACAATTGTATACAGTCAAACCTGCCTTAAAGACCAGCACTGTATAAGGACTAGGTCTAGGACACATTCATTACATGTACAATTATATACAGTCAAACCTGCCTTAAAGACCAAGCTCTAAGTGTAAGGACTAGGTCTAGGACACATTCATTACATGTACAATTGTATACAGTCAAACCTGCCTTAAAGACCAACTCTGTATAAGGACTAGGTCTAGGACACATTCATTACATGTACAATTATATACAGTCAAACCTGCCTTAAAGACCAGCTCTGTATAAGGACTAGGTCTAGGACACATTCATTACATGTACAATTATATACAGTCAAACCTGCCTTAAAGACCAGCTCTGTGTAAGGACTAGGTCTAGGACACATTCATTACATGTACAATTGTATACAGTCAAACCTGCCTTAAAGACCAGCTCTGTATAAGGACTAGGTCTAGGACACATTCATTACATGTACAATTGTATACAGTCAAACCTGCCTTAAAGACCAGCTCTGTATAAGGACTAGGTCTAGGACACATTCATTACATGTACAATTGTATACAGTCAAACCTGCCTTAAAGACCACTCTGTATAAGGACTAGGTCTAGGACACATTCATTACATGTACAATTATACAGTCAAACCTGCCTTAAAGACCACTCTGTATAAGGACTAGGTCTAGGACGCATTCATTACATGTACAATTATATACAGTCAAACCTGCCTTAAAGACAAGCTCTGTATAAGGGCTAGGTCTAGGACACATTCATTACATGTACAATTATATACAGTCAAACCTGCCTTAAAGACCAGCTCTGTATAAGGACTAGGTCTAGGACGCATTCATTACATGTACAATTGTATACAGTCAAACCTGCCTTAAAGACCAGCTCTAAGTGTAAGGACTAGGTCTAGGACGCATTCATTACATGTACAATTGTATACAGTCAAACCTGCCTTAAAGACCAGCTCTGTATAAGGACTAGGTCTAGGACACATTCATTACATGTACAATTGTATACAGTCAAACCTGCCTTAAAGACCAGCTCTGTATAAGGACTAGGTCTAGGACACATTCATTACATGTACAATTATATACAGTCAAACCTGCCTTAAAGACCAACTCTGTATAAGGACTAGGTCTAGGACGCATTCATTACATGTACAATTATATACAGTCAAACCTGCCTTAAAGACAAGCTCTGTATAAGGACTAGGTCTAGGACACATTCATTACATGTACAATTGTATACAGTCAAACCTGCCTTAAAGACCAACTCTGTATAAGGACTAGGTCTAGGACACATTCATTACATGTACAATTATATACAGTCAAACCTGCCTTAAAGACCAGCTCTGTATAAGGACTAGGTCTAGGACACATTCATTACATGTACAATTATATACAGTCAAACCTGCCTTAAAGACAAGCTCTGTATAAGGACTAGGTCTAGGACACATTCATTACATGTACAATTGTATACAGTCAAACCTGCCTTAAAGACCAACTCTGTATAAGGACTAGGTCTAGGACACATTCATTACATGTACAATTGTATACAGTCAAACCTGCCTTAAAGACCAGCTCTGTATAAGGACTAGGTCTAGGACACATTCATTACATGTACAATTGTATACAGTCAAACCTGCCTTAAAGACCAACTCTAAGTGTAAGGACTAGGTCTAGGACACATTCATTACATGTACAATTGTATACAGTCAAACCTGCCTTAAAGACCAACTCTGTATAAGGACTAGGTCTAGGACACATTCATTACATGTACAATTATATACAGTCAAACCTGCCTTAAAGACCAACTCTAAGTGTAAGGACTAGGTCTAGGACACATTCATTACATGTACAATTGTATACAGTCAACCTGCCTTAAAGACCAGCTCTGTATAAGGACTAGGTCTAGGACACATTCATTACATGTACAATTTATACAGTCAAACCTGCCTTAAAGACCAACTCTAAGTGTAAGGACTAGGTCTAGGACACATTCATTACATGTACAATTGTATACAGTCAAACCTGCCTTAAAGACCAACTCTGTATAAGGACTAGGTCTAGGACACATTCATTACATGTACAATTGTATACAGTCAAACCTGCCTTAAAGACCAGCTCTGTATAAGGACTAGGTCTAGGACACATTCATTACATGTACAATTGTATACAGTCAAACCTGCCTTAAAGACCAACTCTAAGTGTAAGGACTAGGTCTAGGACACATTCATTACATGTACAATTGTATACAGTCAAACCTGCCTTAA
Source organism: Anadara kagoshimensis (assembly GCA_021292105.1). Classification (NCBI taxonomy): domain Eukaryota; kingdom Metazoa; phylum Mollusca; class Bivalvia; order Arcoida; family Arcidae; genus Anadara; species Anadara kagoshimensis. Next base: position 41,229,341 of record CM037872.1, on the reverse strand, counting down.
AGACCAACTCTGTATAAGGACTAGGTCTAGGACACATTCATTACATGTACAATTATACAGTCAAACCTGCCTTAAAGACCAGCTCTGTATAAGGACTAGGTCTAGGACACATTCATTACATGTACAATTATATACAGTCAAACCTGCCTTAAAGACCAGCTCTGTATAAGGACTAGGTCTAGGACACATTCATTACATGTACAATTATATACAGTCAAACCTGCCTTAAAGACCAGCTCTGTATAAGGACTAGGTCTAGGACACATTCATTACATGTACAATTATATACAGTCAAACCTGCCTTAAAGACCAGCTCTGTATAAGGACTAGGTCTAGGACACATTCATTACATGTACAATTATATACAGTCAAACCTGCCTTAAAGACCAACTCTGTATAAGGACTAGGTCTAGGACACATTCATTACATGTACAATTATATACAGTCAAACCTGCCTTAAAGACCAGCTCTGTATAAGGACTAGGTCTAGGACACATTCATTACATGTACAATTGTATACAGTCAAACCTGCCTTAAAGACCAACTCTGTATAAGGACTAGGTCTAGGACACATTCATTACATGTACAATTGTATACAGTCAAACCTGCCTTAAAGACCAACTCTGTATAAGGACTAGGTCTAGGACACATTCATTACATGTACAATTGTATACAGTCAAACCTGCCTTAAAGACCAACTCTGTATAAGGACTAGGTCTAGGACACATTCATTACATGTACAATTGTATACAGTCAAACCTGCCTTAAAGACCAACTCTGTATAAGGACTAGGTCTAGGACACATTCATTACATGTACAATTGTATACAGTCAAACCTGCCTTAAAGACCAACTCTGTATAAGGACTAGGTCTAGGACACATTCATTACATGTACAATTGTATACAGTCAAACCTGCCTTAAAGACCAACTCTGTATAAGGACTAGGTCTAGGACACATTCATTACATGTACAATTATAAACAGTCAAACCTGCCTTAAAGACCAGCTCTGTATAAGGACTAGGTCTAGGACACATTCATTACATGTACAATTGTATACAGTCAAACCTGCCTTAAAGACCAGCTCTGTATAAGGACTAGGTCTAGGACACATTCATTACATGTACAATTATACAGTCAAACCTGCCTTAAAGACAAGCTCTGTATAAGGACTAGGTCTAGGACACATTCATTACATGTACAATTATATACAGTCAAACCTGCCTTAAAGACCAGCTCTGTATAAGGATTAGGTCTAGGACACATTCATTACATGTACAATTGTATACAGTCAAACCTGCCTTAAAGACCAGCTCTGTATAAGGACTAGGTCTAGGACACATTCATTACTTGTACAATTATATACAGTCAAACCTGCCTTAAAGACAGCTCTGTATAAGGACTAGGTCTAGGACACATTCATTACATGTACAATTATATACAGTCAAACCTGCCTTAAAGACCAGCTCTGTATAAGGACTAGGTCTAGGACACATTCATTACATGTACAATTGTATACAGTCAAACCTGCCTTAAAGACAGCTCTGTATAAGGACTAGGTCTAGGACACATTCATTACATGTACAATTGTATACAGTCAAACCTGCCTTAAAGACCAACTCTGTATAAGGACTAGGTCTAGGACACATTCATTACATGTACAATTGTATACAGTCAACCTGCCTTAAAGACCACTCTGTATAAGACTAGGTCTAGGACACATTCATTACATGTACAATTGTATACAGTCAAACCTGCCTTAAAGACAAGCTCTGTATAAGGACTAGGTCTAGGACACATTCATTACATGTACAATTATATACAGTCAAACCTGCCTTAAAGACAAGCTCTGTATAAGGACTAGGTCTAGGACACATTCATTACATGTACAATTGTATACAGTCAAACCTGCCTTAAAGACCAACTCTGTATAAGGACTAGGTCTAGGACACATTCATTACATGTACAATTGTATACAGTCAAACCTGCCTTAAAGACCAGCTCTGTATAAGGACTAGGTCTAGGACGCATTCATTACATGTACAATTATATACAGTCAAACCTGCCTTAAAGACCAGCTCTAAGTGTAAGGACTAGGTCTAGGACACATTCATTACATGTACAATTATATACAGTCAAACCTGCCTTAAAGACAAGCTCTGTATAAGGACTAGGTCTAGGACACATTCATTACATGTACAATTGTATACAGTCAACCTGCCTTAAAGACCAGCTCTAAGTGTAAGGACTAGGTCTAGACACATTCATTACATGTACAATTATATACAGTCAAACCTGCCTTAAAGACCAGCTCTAAGTGTAAGGACTAGGTCTAGGACACATTCATTACATGTACAATTATATACAGTCAAACCTGCCTTAAAGACCAGCTCTAAGTGTAAGGACTAGGTCTAGGACACATTCATTACATGTACAATTATATACAGTCAAACCTGCCTTAAAGACCAACTCTGTATAAGGACTAGGTCTAGGACACATTCATTACATGTACAATTGTATACAGTCAAACCTGCCTTAAAGACCAGCTCTGTATAAGGACTAAGTCTAGGACACATTCATTACATGTACAATTGTATACAGTCAAACCTGCCTTAAAGACCAACTCTGTATAAGGACTAGGTCTAGGACACATTCATTACATGTACAATTATATACAGTCAAACCTGCCTTAAAGACAAGCTCTAAGTGTAAGGACTAGGTCTAGGACACATTCATTACATGTACAATTATATACAGTCAAACCTGCCTTAAAGACCAACTCTGTATAAGGACTAGGTCTAGGACACATTCATTACATGTCAATTATATACAGTCAAACCTGCCTTAAAGACCAGCTCTGTAAAGGACTAGGTCTAGGACACATTCATTACATGTACAATTGTATACAGTCAAACCTGCCTTAAAGACCAGCTCTGTATAAGGACTAAGTCTAGGACACATTCATTACATGTACAATTATATACAGTCAAACCTGCCTTAAGACCAACTCTGTATAAGGACTAGGTCTAGGACACATTCATTACATGTACAATTGTATACAGTCAAACCTGCCTTAAAGACCAGCTCTGTATAAGGACTAGGTCTAGGATGCATTCATTACATGTACAATATATACAGTCAAACCTGCCTTAAAGACCAACTCTGTAAAGGACTAGGTCTAGGACAAATTCATTACATGTACAATTGTATACAGTCAAACCTGCCTTAAAGACCAGCTCTGTATAAAGGACTAGGTCTAGGACGCATTCATTACATGTACAATTATATACAGTCAAACCTGCCTTAAAGACCGCTCTGTATAAGGGCTAGGTCTAGGACACATTCATTACATGTACAATTGTATACAGTCAAACCTGCCTTAAAGACCAACTCTGTATAAGGACTAGGTCTAGGACACATTCATTACATGTACAATTATATACAGTCAAACCTGCCTTAAAGACCAGCTCTGTATAAGGACTAGGTCTAGGACACATTCATTATATGTACAATTGTATACAGTCAAACCTGCCTTAAAGACCAGCTCTGTATAAGGACTAGGTCTAGGACACATTCATTACAGTACAATTATATACAGTCAAACCTGCCTTAAAGACCAGCTCTAAGTGTAAGGACTAGGTCTAGGACACATTCATTACATGTACAATTGTATACAGTCAAACCTGCCTTAAAGACCAACTCTGTATAAGGACTAGGTCTAGGACACATTCATTACATGTACAATTATATACAGTCAAACCTGCCTTAAAGACCAGCTCTGTATAAGGACTAGGTCTAGGACACATTCATTACATGTACAATTATATAACAGTCAAACCTGCCTTAAAGACCAGCTCTAAGTGTAAGGACTAGGTCTAGGACACATTCATTATATGTACAATTGTATACAGTCAAACCTGCCTTAAAGACCAACTCTGTATAAGGACTAGGTCTAGGACACATTCATTACATGTACAATTGTATACAGTCAAACCTGCCTTAAAGACCAACTCTAAGTGTAAGGACTAGGTCTAGGACACATTCATTACATGTAAAATTGTAAACAGTCAAACCTGCCTTAAAGACCAGCACTGTATAAGGACTAGGTCTAGGACACATTCATTACATGTACAATTATATACAGTCAAACCTGCCTTAAAGACCAGCTCTAAGTGTAAGGACTAGGTCTAGGACACATTCATTACATGTACAATTGTATACAGTCAAACCTGCCTTAAAGACCAACTCTGTATAAGGACTAGGTCTAGGACACATTCATTACATGTACAATTATATACAGTCAAACCTGCCTTAAAGACCAGCTCTGTATAAGGACTAGGTCTAGGACACATTCATTACATGTACAATTATATACAGTCAAACCTGCCTTAAAGACCAGCTCTAAGTGTAAGGACTAGGTCTAGGACACATTCATTATATGTACAATTGTATACAGTCAAACCTGCCTTAAAGACCAACTCTGTATAAGGACTAGGTCTAGGACACATTCATTACATGTACAATTGTATACAGTCAAACCTCCTTAAAGACCAGCTCTGTATAAGGACTAGGTCTAGGACACATTCATTACATGTACAATTATATACAGTCAAACCTGCCTTAAAGACCAACTCTGTATAAGGACTAGGTCTAGGACACATTCATTACATGTACAATTGTATACAGTCAAACCTGCCTTAAAGACCAGCTCTGTATAAGGACTAGGTCTAGGACACATTCATTACATGTACAGTTGTATACAGTCAAACCTGCCTTAAAGACCAGCTCTGTATAAGGACTAGGTCTAGGACACATTCATTACATGTACAATTGTATACAGTCAAACCTGCCTTAAAGACCAGCTCTGTATAAGGACTAGGTCTAGGACACATTCATTACATGTACAATTATATACAGTCAAACCTGCCTTAAAGACCAACTCTGTATAAGGACTAGGTCTAGGACACATTCATTACATGTACAATTATATACAGTCAAACCTGCCTTAAAGACCAGCTCTAAGTGTAAGGACTAGGTCTAGGACACATTCATTACATGTACAATTGTATACAGTCAAACCTGCCTTAAAGACCAGCTCTGTATAAGGACTAGGTCTAGGACACATTCATTACATGTACAATTATATACAGTCAAAACCTGCCTTAAAGACCAACTCTGTATAAGGACTAGGTCTAGGACACATTCATTACATGTACAATTGTATACAGTCAAAACCTGCTTAAAGACCAGCTCTGTATAAGGACTAGGTCTAGGACACATTCATTACATGTACAGTTGTATACAGTCAAACCTGCCTTAAAGACCACTCTGTATAAGGACTAGGTCTAGGACACATTCATTACATGTACAATTGTATACAGTCAAACCTGCCTTAAAGACCAACTCTAAGTGTAAGGACTAGGTCTAGGACACATTCATTACATGTACAATTGTAAACAGTCAAACCTGCCTTAAAGACCAGCACTGTATAAGGACTAGGTCTAGGACACATTCATTACATGTACAATTATATACAGTCAAACCTGCCTTAAAGACCAGCTCTGTATAAGGACTAGGTCTAGGACACATTCATTACATGTACAATTATATACAGTCAAACCTGCCTTAAAGACCAACTCTGTATAAGGACTAGGTCTAGGACACATTCATTACATGTACAATTATATACAGTCAAACCTGCCTTAAAGACCAGCTCTGTATAAGGGCTAGGTCTAGGACACATTCATTACATGTACAATATATAGTCAAACCTGCCTTAAAGACCAGCTCTGTATAAGGGCTAGGTCTAGGCACATTCATTACATGTACAATTGTATACAGTCAAACCTGCCTTAAGACCAACTCTGTATAAGGACTAGGTCTAGGACGCATTCATTACATGTACAATTATATACATCAAACCTGCCTTAAAGACAAGCTCTGTATAAGGGCTAGTCTAGGACACATTCATTACATGTACATTGTAACAGTCAAACCTTCCTTAAGACCAGCTCTAAGTGTAAGGACTAGTCTAGACACATTCATTACTGTACAATTGTAACAGTCAAATGCCTTAAAGACCAGCTCTAAGTTAAGGACTAGGTCTAGGACACATTCATTACATGTACAATTGTAAACAGTCAAACCTGCCTTAAGACCAACTCTAAGTGTAAGGACTAGGTCTAGGACCACATTCATTACATGTACAATTGTAACAGTCAAACCTGCCTTAAAGACCAGCTCTGTATAAGGACTAGGTCTAGGACACATTCATTACATGTACAATTGTAATACAGTCAAACCTGCCTTAAGACCAGCTCTGTATAAGGACTAGTCCTAGGAGACATTCATTACATGTACAATTGTATACATTCAAACCTGCCTTAAAGACCTCTGTATAAGGACTAGGTCTAGACACATTCATTAACATGTACAATTGTATACAGTCAAACCTGCCTTAAAGACCAACTCTGTATAAGGACTAGGTCTAGACACATTCATTACATGTACAATTATATACGTCAACCTGCCTTAAAAAACCAACTCTGTTAAAGGACTAGGTCTAGACACATTCATTACAGTAATATATACAGTCCAAACCTGCCTTAAAGACCAGCTCTAAGTGTAGGACTAGGTCTAGGACACATTCATTATATTACATTGTATACAGTCAAACCTGCTTAAAGACCAACTCTGTATAGGACTAGGTCGAGGACACATTCATTACATGTACAATTGTTACAGTCCAAACCTGCCTTAAAGACCAGCTCTAAGTGTAAGGACTAGGTCTAGGACACATTCATTACATGTACAATTGTAAACAGTCAAACCTGCCTTAAAGACCAACTCTGTTAAGGACTAGGTCTAGACACATTCATTACATGTACAATTGATACCAGTCAACCTGCCTTAAAGACAGCTCTAAGTGTAAGACTAGGTCTAGGCACATTCATTACATGTACATTGTATACAGTCAAACCTGCCTTAAAGACCAGCTCTAAGTGTAGGACTAGGTCTAGGACACATTCATTACATGTACAATTGTAAACAGTCAACCTGCCTTAAAGACCAGCTCTAGTGTAAGGACTAGGTCTAGGACACATTCATTACCTGTAAATTGTATACAGTCAACGCCTTAAAGACCAGCTCTGTATAAGGACTAGGTCTAGGACACATTCATTACATGTACAATTGTAAACATCAAACCTGCCTTAAAGACCAGCTCTAAGTGTAGGACTAGGTCTAGGACACATTCATTACATGTACAATTATTACAGTCCAAACCTGCCTTAAGACCACTCTAAGTGTAAGGACTAGGTCTAGGACACATTCATTACATGTACAATTGTAAACAGTCAAACCTGCCTTAAAGACCACTCTGTATAGGACTAGGTCTAGGACACATCATTACATGTACAATTATATACAGTCCAAACCTGCCTTAAAGACCAACTCTGTATAAGGACTAGGTCTAGGACACATTCATTACATGTACAATTATATACAGTCAAACCTGCCTTAAACCAACTCTGTATAAGGACTAGTCTAGGACACATTCATTACATGTACAATTGTAAACAGTCAAACCTGCCTTAAAGACCAGCTCTGTATAAGGACTAGGTCTAGACACATTCATTACATGTACAGTTGTAAACAGTCAAACCTGCCTTAAAGACCAGCTCTGTATAAGGACTAGGTCTAGGACACATTCATTACTGTACAATTGTATACAGTCCAACCTGCCTTAAAGACCAGCTCTGTATAAGGACTAGGTCTAGGACACATTCATTACATGTACATTATATACAGTCAAACCTGCGTTAAAGACAAGCTCTGTATAAGGACTAGGTCTAGACACATTCATTACATGTACAATTATATACATCAAACCTGCCTTAAAGACAAGCTCTGTATAAGGACTAGGTCTGCACATTCATTACATGTACAATTATATACAGTCAAACCTGCCTAAGACCAGCTCTGTATAGGACTAGGTCTAGGACACATTCATTACATGTACATTGTATACAGTCAAACCTGCCTTAAAGACACTCTGTATAAGGACTAGTCTAGGACACATTCATTACATGTACAATTATATACAGTCAAACCTGCCTTAAAGACCATCTCTGTTAAGGACTAGGTCTAGGACACATTCATTACATGTACAATTATACAGTCACCTGCCTTAAAGACAAGCTCTGTATAAGGACTAGTCTATGACACATCATTACATGTACATTATATACAGTCAAACCTGCCTTAAAGACCAGCTCTAAGTGTAAGGACTAGGTCTAGGACACATTCATTACATGTACAATTGTATACAGTCAACCTGCCTTAAAGACCAGCTCTAAGTGTAAGGACTAGGTCTAGGACACATTCATTACATGTACAATTGTATACAGTCAAACCTGCCTTAAAGACCAGCTCTAAGTGTAAGGCTAGGTCTAGGACACATTCATTACATGTACAATTATATACAGTCAAACCTGCCTTAAAGACCAGCTCTGTATAGGACTAGGTCTAGGACACATTCATTACATGTACAATTATATACAGTCAAACCTGCCTTAAAGACCAGCTCTGTATAAGGACTAGGTCTGGCACATTCATTACATGTACAATTGTATACAGTCAAACCTGCCTTAAACCAACTCTGTATAAGGACTAGGTCTAGGACACATTCATTACATGTACAATTATATACAGTCAAACTGCCTTAAAGACCAGCTCTAAGTGTAAGGACTAGGTCTAGGACACATTCATTACATGTACAATTGTATACAGTCAAACCTGCCTTAAAGACCAGCTCTAAGTGTAAGGACTAGGTCTAGGACACATTCATTACATGTACAATTGTATACAGTCAAACCTGCCTTAAAGACCAGCTCTAAGTGTAAGGACTAGGTCTAGGACACATTCATTACATGTACAATTGTATACAGTCAAACCTGCCTTAAAGACCAACTCTGTATAAGGACTAGGTCTAGGACACATTCATTACATGTACAATTGTATACAGTCAAACCTGCCTTAAGACCAACTCTGTATAAGGACTAGGTCTAGGACACATTCTTACATGTACAATTGTATACAGTCAAACCTGCCTTAAAGACCAACTCTGTATAAGGACTAGGTCTAGGACCATTCATTACATGTACAATTGTATACAGTCAAACCTGCCTTAAAGACCAACTCTGTATAAGGACTAGGTCTAGGACACATTCATTACATGTACAGTTGTAACAGTCAACCTGCCTTAAAGACCAGCTCTAAGTGTAAGGACTAGGTCTAGACACATTCATTACATGTACATTGTATACAGTCAAACCTGCCTTAAAGACCACTCTGTATAAGGACTAGGTCTAGGACACATTCATTACATGTACAATTGTATACAGTCAAACCTGCCTTAAAGACCAGCTCTAAGTGTAAGGACTAGGTCTAGGACACATTCATTACATGTACAATTGTAACAGTCAAACCTGCCTTAAAGACCAGCTCTGTATAAGGACTAGGTCTAGGACACATTCATTACATGTACAATTGTATACAGTCAAACCTGCCTTAAAGACCAACTCTGTATAAGGACTAGGTCTAGGACACATTCATTACATGTACAATTATATACAGTCAAACCTGCCTTAAAGACCAGCTCTGTATAAGGACTAGGTCTAGGACACATTCATTACATGTACAATTGTATACAGTCAACCTGCTTAAAGACCAGCTCTAAGTGTAAGGACTAGGTCTAGGACACATTCATTACATGTACAATTGTATACAGTCAACCTGCCTTAAAGACGCTCTAAGTGTAAGGACTATCTAGGACACATTCATTACATGTACATTATATACATCAACCTGCCTTAAAGACCAGCTCTAAGTGTAAGGACTAGGTCTAGGACACATTCATTACATGTACATTGTAAACAGTCAAACCTGCCTTAAGACCAACTCTGTATAAGGACTAGGTCTAGGACACATTCATTACATGTACAATTGTATACAGTCAAACCTGCCTTAAGACCAGCTCTGTAAGGACTAGGTCTAGGACACATTCATTACATGTACAATTTATACAGTCAAACCTGCCTTAAAGACCAACTCTGTATAAGGACTAGGTCTAGGACACATTCATTACATGTACAATTGTATACAGTCAAACCTGCCTTAAAGACCAGCTCTGTATAAGGACTAGGTCTAGGACACATTCATTACATGTACAATTATTACAGTCAAACCTGCCTTAAAGACCAACTCTGTATAGGACTAGGTCTAGGACACATTCATTACATGTACAATTGTATACAGTCAACCTGCCTTAAAGACCAACTCTGTATAAGGACTAGGTCTAGGACACATTCATTACATGTACAATTGTATACAGTCAAACCTGCCTTAAAGACCAACTCTGTATAAGGACTAGGTCTAGGACACATTCATTACATGTACAATTGTAAACAGTCAAACCTGCCTTAAAGACCAACTCTGTATAAGGACTAGGTCTAGGACACATTCATTACATGTACAATTATTACAGTCAAACCTGCCTTAAAGACCAGCTCTAAGTGTAACTAGGTCTACACATTCATTACATGTCAATTTGTATACAGTCAAACCTGCCTTAAAGACCAGCTAAGTGTAAGGACTAGGTCTAGACACCTTCATTACATGTACAATTGTATACAGTCAAACCTGCCTTAAAGACCAACTCTAAGTGTAAGGACTAGGTCTAGGACACATTCATTACATGTACAATTATATACAGTCAAACCTGCCTTAAAGACGCTCTGTATAAGGACTAGTCTAGGACACATTCATTACATGTACAATTGTATACAGTCAAACCTGCCTTAAGACCAGCTCTAAGTGTAAGGACTAGGTCTAGGACACATTCATTACATGTACAATTGTATACAGTCAAACCTGCCTTAAAGACCAGCTCTAAGTGTAAGGACTAGGTCTAGGACACATTCATTACATGTACAATTGTATACAGTCAAACCTGCCTTAAAGACAAGCTCTGTATAAGGACTAGGTCTAGGACACATTCATTACATGTACAATTGTATACAGTCAAACCTGCCTTAAAGACCAGCTCTAAGTGTAAGGACTAGGTCTAGGACACATTCATTACATGTACAATTGTATACAGTCAAACCTGCCTTAAAGACCAGCTCTAAGTGTAAGGACTAGGTCTAGGACACATTCATTACATGTACAATTGTATACAGTCAAACCTGCCTTAAAGACCAGCTCTGTATAAGGACTAGGTCTAGGACACATTCATTACATGTACAATTATATACAGTCAAACCTGCCTTAAAGACCAACTCTGTATAAGGACTAGGTCTAGGACACATTCATTACATGTACAATTATATACAGTCAAACCTGCCTTAAGACCAGCTCTGTATAAGGACTAGGTCTAGGACACATTCATTACATGTACAATTGTATACAGTCAAACCTGCTTAAAGACCAACTCTGTATAAGGACTAGGTCTAGGACACATTCATTACATGTACAATTGTATACAGTCAAACCTGCCTTAAAGACCAGCTCTAAGTGTAAGACTAGGTCTAGGACACATTCATTACATGTACAATTGTATACAGTCAAACCTGCCTTAAAGACAGCTCTAAGTGTAAGGACTAGGTCTAGGACACATTCATTACATGTACAATTTATACAGTCAACCTGCCTTAAAGACCAACTCTGTATAAGGACTAGGCTAGGACACATTCATTACATGTACAATTATATACAGTCAACCTGCCTTAAAGACCAGCTCTAAGTGTAAGGACTAGGTCTAGGACACATTCATTACATGTACAATTATATACAGTCAAACCTGCCTTAAAGACCAACTCTGTATAAGGCTAGGTCTAGGACACATTCATTACATGTACAATTATATACAGTCAAACTGCCTTAAAGACCACTCTGTATAAGGGCTAGGTCTAGGACACATTCATTACATGTACAATTGTATACAGTCCAAACCTGCCTTAAAACCAACTCTGTATAAGGACTAGGTCTAGGACACATTCATTACATGTACAATTATTACATCAAACCTGCCTTAAAGACCACTCTGTATAAGGGCTAGGTCTAGGACACATTCATTACATGTACAATTGTATACAGTCAAACCTGCCTTAAAGACCAACTCTGTATAAGGACTAGGTCTAGGACACATTCATTACATGTCAATGTATTACAGTCAAACCTGCCTTAAAGACCAACTCTGTATAAGGACTAGGTCTAGGACACATTCATTACATGTACAGTTGTATACAGTCAAACCTGCCTTAAAGACCAGCTCTAAGTGTAAGGACTAGGTCTAGGACACATTCATTACATGTACAATTATATACAGTCAAACCTGCCTTAAAGACCAACTCTGTATAAGGACTAGGTCTAGGACACATTCATTACATGTACAATTGTAAACAGTCAAACCTGCCTTAAAGACCAGCTCTGTATAAGGACTAGGTCTAGGACACATTCATTACATGTACAATTATATACAGTCAAACCTGCCTTAAAGACCAGCTCTAAGTATAAGGACTAGGTCTACGACACATTCATTACATGTACAATTATATACAGTCAAACCTGCCTTAAAGACCAGCTCTGTATAAGGACTAGGTCTAGGACACATTCATTACATGTACAATTATATACAGTCAAACCTGCCTTAAAGACCAGCTCTAAGTGTAAGGACTAGGTCTAGGACACATTCATTACATGTACAATTGTATACAGTCAAACCTGCCTTAAAGACCAACTCTGTATAAGGACTAGGTCTAGGACACATTCATTACATGTACAGTTGTATACAGTCAAACCTGCCTTAAAGACCAACTCTGTATAAGGACTAGGTCTAGGACACATTCATTACATGTACAATTGTATACAGTCAAACCTGCCTTAAAGACCAGCTCTGTATAAGGACTAGGTCTAGGACACATTCATTACATGTACAATTGTATACAGTCAAACCTGCCTTAAAGACCAACTCTGTATAAGGACTAGGTCTAGGACACATTCATTACATGTACAATTATATACAGTCAAACCTGCCTTAAAGACCAACTCTAAGTGTAAGGACTAGGTCTAGGACACATTCATTACATGTACAATTGTGCCTTAAAGACCAGCTCTAAGTATAAGGACTACCTGCTTAGAAAGTGAAGTAGAACTGTATCCCAATTGTTCTTTATTCAATTATTTGAACTTGTTTAAAAAAGCCACCTGCCCATAAGGCCACTTTTACTGGTTTCTTGGGGTGACTTTATCGACGGTTTATTGTACATAAAATATATATATTACCCCACCTTATTTTACCACAAAGCACAATGTCTTTTGACTAAAAGCATTACAAGTAGGACACGGACCTGGATGACACAAACTAGAAAAAATACAAATAATGATAAATGTAGATAATTTATGTAAATATTACTGTAGGTAATAATGTTATGTCTGATGTTCCTTTCCTTGTTTTGTTGTGATGCTACTTAAACTTTACAGAGATTTTCATTATAGTCTTTCTCGCTCTCTGAAGACCCACAGAAAACATTGCAGCATAAAATAAGCTCTCTGAAGACCCACAGAAGACATTGCATCATAAAATAAAAGTTCTATTTTCTGTTAACCTATTTATTAAACTGTCAATGATTCTGAACAGTCTTCATATCTATAACAACATTAATTCTCATGATAATCAAATTGTATTTTTTTATATTGAGATAAAGTGTATTTTATTTTTCAATATTGACAACTTTGCTTCAGTTTCCTATTTTAAGATGAGTAATACATTATCTTTTCACATTTTACATTTAAGACATGTAAACTTAAATACTGGAAATCAGTTACATCTTAATGATAAATTACTGTAAAATTTCAACAAAGAAAATTGATAAAATTACATGTTACAAGCATGAACACAGTTGTCTCCCCTGGATTTCTTGCACACTTCTCCACAGCTATGAGGAGTTTCCATTCTGTTCATTTCTGGATCTCTTATTTTACCTTAAAACAAAAAACAATAAAAACCATATCAGATATACATGATCCAATGTCAAACATCAAGTCAAAAAATCAAAGGTTATTATTCAAGGTCATTAACTCATCACTTTCCAAGCGTTGTTACCAGCTACTTGGATTCTTTTGAATTTTACAGATTAAACTTTCGTTTGTATAATTATTTTTTTATTATCTTTATTAACCCTTACTTGTTAAATGTGGAAAATATCAGTTTATAACAGACTTTACAGTTAGTTCAACAAACGTCAAGATTCAATTCCACATCACAAAGATGATGTGTTTACTACCATGCTGATCTCTGGTCATGTACAAGGAAATATAACACAAAAATATCTACTTCTTAATCATGTATTACAGCTGATGATTTAACTTTATCATTCTGATGATAATCAGATTAGTGTTCTACCATAGAGTTAAGTAGTACCACTGTGGTAGCTCAGTTAGTAAAGTACTCGCTCTGTATGTGGGAGATCGTGGGATCAAACCCTCCCAGGTCTGACCAAGACTTGAAAATAGGCAGTGACTGGTCTCTCACTAAGCACTCAGTATTTAGAAATGAAAGTCACAGGGGCCTTCAGACTAGACATTAAAAATGGACGCCCCATGTCACAGCAGGCATCGCAGGTAAAAGAACCATCTTTGTACATTTCCCTGAGGGCTCTACGAAGATCAAAATTTCTGCCACTTCACCTATAGCTTTGACATCTTGATACAAGTGAAATATTCTTGTCTGGAACATAAAACCCCATTCAATGAATTAATGGAACCTGATGGTAGTTAGCAAGTCTATGATAAGGCTAATATCAGGCAGTAATTCATATATACAATATCTAACACTATAATACTCACCACAGAAACATCTATACTGACTAGGGAATTTATTACAAACATTCTGACAAGCTGGACATCTCCATCCAAATACATCACCTATAAATAGAACAATAAATATCAATCTAAATTTATAAAGCATATACAACAGGGCAAGTCATTTAATACTGGCTATGTAAAATTGTATATTTATGATGTAAGGGAGACAACTCCATCCAGCCATGAAAATAAATTAGAACACAAGTTTTATAATACAACATTGAACAAGATATTCTATATATGTGTTTTTACTTCATTTCACTTCATGGTTATACAATAAATAATGCTCACAATAATTGATTTATCTCCCCTTGACCATAAGGTACAGCTTTGTTATACTATGTAACAATTAACTACATGTATTTTTCTTTCCTCTTTTTTATTTCAGGACCCTGTCATAATTTTCACAATTGATTTTTTTCAACGGAATTTTGGAAAAAATTACTGCATTTTGCAATTTGTAATGGAGCCAATTTTCAGCCACAAAAAACCCTATAAATTCCTGAACTTCTATGATGTCCAGTAATTATTCTGTCAATACATTGTAAACACAAACCTTCTACAATGGCTGTCAACGAATTAGTCGGTCAATGCATTGTAAACACAAACCTTCTACAATGGCTGTCAACAAATTAGTCGGTCAATGCATCGTAAACACAAACCTTCTACAATGGCTGTCGGTGATTTAGCCCATTTCTTGACACATCTAAGATGGAAGACGTGGTAACAACTAGTACAGTTCCACACAGCATTTTGTCCTCGTACAGCTTCACAACAGACCATACACTCGTATGTACCAAGTGTTAGTTGTTCTATCAGCACTCCTGATAATAACATAAAATGATAAAAAGGTTAAATTAATTCATATCTTTACTAATGTTTAAAGGCATTCAAATGTTAACCTTTGGGCCTATGGACCTTTTTGCTCACTTGATGTACATTTCAGCTATCTCTCTGAGTATTTTATACTACATGTCAGCTATCTCTCTGAGTATTTTATATTGTAAGCGGCTTTATATTGGCATATATTTAAGCAATTTTTGAAAGCATTTGTATTTGTGAAAATTTTAATTTTATGTTAAAGACACCTGTCCAAAAAACATTTTACAAAACTGAATGGATATCTCTTAATTTTTCTTTTATGTGAACTATAAATTTATTAAACAAATACAATGTACCAATGGTCAGACATCAAAGATCAGCTATTCACACAGGTTTCAACTCAACTCACTTTGACCAAATATGACATTAGGGAAAGTTAAAAATTACTGTCAACAGTGCTAAATTAAAACCAAAACTAAATTTACAAGGTTTACAGTAGAGCTTTCATAAATTAAAGGGTCCTCTAATTTTCCCCATTTGGGACCCCAAAGCCAATGCTTTTGAAAATTTACCCACAAAATGACATTATCTTTGTCAGACAAATCACAACTTTTCAAACAATGGCAGATTGATAAAGTCAAAAGAAAAAGACATACATTTTGTCATAAAACTGCTGAGATAGATAAACAGTAGATGTATGTCAGACTTACCTCTCTGACTCTCGTCCACTTTACCAGATAATGTTCTAGTTATAAATGGTTTCTGTTTTCTCCCTCGTGACTTTTCAGTTGTATATTCAGTTTTACTTTCTTTCTTCTCGTACTTATCTGTATTATATGGTTGTTGATATGTACTCAGCTTGTTTCTGCCATCATCATAACCACCAACACTTCTAGTTTTATTCCTGGTTTGAGAGTTACCTCCCTTACCTCCTTCTTTTGTCTTATTTTTATCTTCCTGTTTATTTTTATGTTGAGATGATACAGCATCATTTTGTAAATCAGGACTATTATCTAATGTTGTTTTGTTATCACTACTGTTTTCAGTGTCCATTTGTAATTCCCTTTCACTCTGTACCACCTGTTTATTATAAGTATTATCGGAGTCCAACATTCTAGTGTTTCTGTAATTGTTTGATCTATTATGTGTCACATGACCTGATGATGACCTATCGTATCTGTTATCATATCCCGATCTTGATGAACTGTCCCAGTTATTTCTTCCTCCATATTGATTTCTACCCCCTCGGCCCCTCCCCTGATGATAGCCACCTCTACCTCTCCCCTGATCATGATAATCATTCTTACCCCTCCCCTGATCATAATAATCATTTTTACCCCTCCCCTGATCATGATACTCCCTCCTCCTCTGATTATAACCACCGTAATTGTTACTATTATTATACTGAGTATTTTTGTGTCTATATTCATCTCTGTCATCTGATTTATTATTTTGTCTTCCCTTTACTCTTATACCATCTTGTATTGCATCTTTCTTATCATTTAGTTTTTCTATGTTTTCATTATCATTTACAACAAACTGATTTCCAACTGCATCTTTATTTTCAGCACCACCAGCAGATGTAGCCATGGCCGTATTTGAACCATCAACAGATGTTGCCATGGCAACATTTGAACCTTTCTGATTGTAATGCGATTTAGTAGCACCACCTCTTCTAAACTGACCAGTTTTCCTATCATTATTTCCACTGTATGTATTATGGGGTTGATTTCTGTCATATCTGTTTTGAGGATTATATTCTTGATCATCTGGATTCTTCCATCCATGCCTTTGTCTTTCATCTGAGATCCATCGCCTGTTGTAATTACCTCCCCTTCCTCTGTTACCATGGTTACGATTATCACTATAATTTGTTCTATTTCCCCTATACTGACCAGTAGTAGTGTCCTGAGATGTTGTTATCTCCCCTTGATTGTTTCCATAGTTGACGTAATGGACAGGTTGTTGTCCAGCAGGTATCATGCTGGGTATTGGTATTTGACCAGTAGGTGTGTTTACTGTATAAAAGACTACTGGGGCACCTGCTGGAGGTGGTGGTGGCTGCTGTTGATAATACTGGATCTGATCTTGTGGTATAAATACTTGTCCTTGATAACTACTGGGTGGTACGTTATAATAAAAGTTAGTGGCTCCTTCGTAATAGTTACTGTTGTCTGCAGACATCTCAAAATTAAATATCACAGTAAACAATTCTGAAAATACAAAGTAAATTATCTTACCATTACTATTTATTTTATTGGGAATTGTTATTTTTATTCCATGCTATATTGAAATAAAAATCATTAATTAATTTTGGGATACAGCACCAGGAGTCAGAAATCCTGCATTGACATTGGACAAAATAACTAATCAAACATTATTTAGGTTGCTTGGTTTACTATCATCATATCTCTCAATGAAAAGTGTTGTTTGACAAAAGACATATTTACTGACACAGCTACTACTGTAAGAAGTTTTATTTGCGGTGACCTAATTTTCACTTATTTCCTGGTTGGAAATTTTCCAAAAATATTTGTATGACACATGAATATATATATTCTCAATCTTATGGTCAATTTCTGAAATTTGCAAATTTATATTACACCCGAAAAAGGTCAGAAAGTACAAAATCTGCAAAATAATGGAACATGTGAAATTAACTGCATTTACAGTATTAGGGTAAAAACATTTAAAGATATAATCTGTGACTGCCCATTTTGTAGCTGTATGACTACCGTACATCATGGCAACCAATTTCTGGTATAAAATGACATGGTGTTACTCCTGTGGGCAGATATAATATCTCAGTAGTTTTTGCAAATACAACACGGTCTGCTAGTGTATTCCAGTTAGTTTCTGTTCTGAATAGAAATGAGTTTTTATATTCATTGTAATTTGTATTGGATGACTGTTGTTTATCACATTACTTTGGGTGGTATTTGTTATATATATTGTTAGAATCTGGTTGTGGGGGTTTTCTAGTTTTTACTTGAAAATGATACAAAAGATTGAGGCTGTAAAAATGGTACTACTGTTTGTTTATCCTATTTCAAAGAAAGCAAGAACTCAAATAATTTTAGACGTAAATTGATACTTAAGCTACCCTTTATTGTACCCCTTATGTGCCTACGTAAATAATAAATTTTTCTGTGACCATTACATCACTGAGGTCATCACCATTTTTTTAAGTTTTACCATTGTAAACACCTGTAACAGATGGGAAGAAACACCAGAAAAAAGTGAATATTCTACCACAAGTATAACATATGTGTAACCCAGGTCACAAAGTGCGCTAGCTGTTGTGTCTGTGTTGTTTATACTGTAAATATTATGTCAGTGTGTTTGTATTGTCAGTGTTATGTCCACTTGGGTTTGTATATGTGCTGTCACGTGTATGTGTTTTGTTACTAAATTTAGACTTTATACTGGACATCGGGACTGGTTATGGACATTACCGACATTGCATGATGGTCACTAAATGAATAATAATCATATTAATTAGTTTTACCGCCACTTTGGTTGCACTGCTGGACACAAGCGGAGGCATAAATATTTACGACATATTTACATTATATAGCCTGTCCTGAGTAGAATTTACTTTTTCTACAATTACTGGTATGTGTAATTATATTTCTAAATCATTAATGTGATATTTATTACTTTCTATTTTTAAAATTAAATGATATTATGTTTTCCTAATCCAGTACGATCCGTTCAGTAAGTTTCGTATATTTTGTATATTTGTAGGCATTTTACTTCTGTATATTATATGGACAACGGATCCACGTCAAACCATGATAAATATTATAAACATTACATAAATAAAATATATGTTCGTATATCTGGATTGTGATTTATTTACCAATCTTATGAAACCCCGGTTACATATGTTTTGATGCATTAAAGGAGTAATAAAGGGGTTTTTAATGACTCTGCTCATGTAAGTAAAAGAATTATTGATACTTATCTGTTTTGTCTAAAATCTAAAGGTATTTGAGTTCCTGCTTTCTATGAAATAGTGTAAACAAACAGTAGACCTGTACATAAAACACAGCTTTGTCACTTAATTGTCTCCTTCTTTCCAGAAGTGCATAAAATAAATAAAATCTTAAAAAACCATATTACAATAAACTAGGTTTCCTAAATTTAAAATAATTAGTAGCCAAATTTCCAAAATTTGTAAAAATATAGTCCTTTTTAAAGTATTTTTCCACAGTTTTGCTAAAATATGCTACTTTTTGAAAGAATTCCTCAGAAATTAGTAGTCAATGGCGATTTTGGCTACCAGGAATGGAAACATAGAATAAAAATAATTCAATATCTGAACCAATGAAAACAGCCAAGACGCTAAAATTGATCGAAATTTTATCAGAAACTGCCTGTTCTGCAGCCCCCTCCCCCAGTCCAAACATAAAGGGGTTGGCAAAGTCAATAATAAAACCACTTTAAATAGGAAATAAGATAAAAACATATGTATATACCCTTAATAAATGATTCTGCTATAATAATGAGAGGTTACATGAAGTTGACAATGCTTATATAGTGTGTTATTGCACCACAAAATCACCTTATTGCTAACAATATTGGTGTTGTAAGAACTCAAGATTTCATGCGACCCGGACTAAAATTGTAAAATCTAAATAGAAAATGAATATGTCTTGTTAGTAGTGTCCGGTCATGTCAGTAGGAAGTTTTCCGCGGGTTGGATTTAAATTCAACTACATTGGTTTTCTTATAACAACAACATCAACAACAACAACAATAATAATAAGAATAATAACCAGTTCATAAGGGCAAACAAAAAAATGTGTGTTTCATGTTTCACTGTTAAAAAATAGGGTCCGTAGGTAATACCCTTTTTTTCTGAAAAAAAATGGTCATTGGCAACACAAATATTTTTCAAACTGAGAGGAAATATTGAAAAAGAAAACCAATACAATATTTACCAACTCTCCTGTATAGATAGTTCCCATGGACCTCTAGCAGACGAATTTTTCAGCAAAGTGGTCGCCATTTTGTTGGTCAATCTATATCGTATATCTATCTATTTTAACAAAATTTGTTAATTTTTAATTTATTGTTTTTCAAAAAGTAATCGGGATATCAATAAAGTTTTTAAATTTATAAAATTGTCAATGTTTTTACTTTGATTTGGTATATTTTATAAGATTTTTGTCCCCAAAACAAGGATGTGACAATAAATTTTATACACCCTATTTTAGAAAGAATTAATAAGATTCAATTTTTAAATACCTACAAAATGGCCGCTACTTTACCTGTGAAGTGGACAGTGTGACGTCACATGGGAACTATAAGTTATACTTACTTAATTATTATCCTAGGTGTCATTACTGTGTTGTTGAATACTTTTTTTCAGAAACATTTCAGATTATGTGACATGCGAACAGTGTGTAATCTTCTGATAAGAAGGAATACTGTATATCGAAAGAAGAAGAAGTATTCAAAAGGGTGAAATACTTACGGTCGGCTTTACTAAAATAGGGTCGGTCAGGGTACTTAAAACCCCGTTTAATCAACAGATCAATCCGGTAGAATATTTGTATTATTTTGTGAAGGTTATCGGGCAAAATTGAGTAATGCTTTAATTATACAAACTAATTTTAATTGTCTTATTTTGTAGGCGTTTCATATATAACTGTCTTTATTGCACAGCTTATGTTGTGACTTCGTTTGTAATATGTATCGATAACCTCGATTGGAAGTTAACAATTAGAGAAATAAAGAAGTCAGCCAGTAGGGCACTCTCTGTGCTTTATACAAAGTGTATTTCTTTTGGTGGTATGGATTACGATGTACTTTACGAAACTTTAGTGCAACCAGTGTTACTATATGGTGCTTCTATATGGGGAGTTAATGAAAATAAAGAGCTTGAAGTGATTCAGAATCGCGCATGTAGATGTTTCCTGGGAGTCACTAGAACTGCTTTGAATATTGCTACCCGAGGTGATATGGGCTGGTATTCTGTACACACTTAACAAAAAATTGAAGTTTTTAGAATGTTTTTAAGTTACATCATATAGATGATGATCGTATTGTTAAAAAGGTTTTTAGCTCACCTGACCATAGGTCATGAGAGCTTATGGCATAGCGCAGCGTGTGTATGTGCGTGCGTGAATGCGTGCGTGCGTGCGTCGTTAACACACATTTTCGATTTCTCCTCTGAAACTACTGGACAGATTTCAATGAAACTTGGCAAAAAGAGCCGGTGCAATTCAGATTTGTTCGTGGCGTTGCCATGGCTACCATATCTAGGTCAAGGTGGCCTAGGGTTGCAAAAATCTTAAAAAATCTTCTTCTCCAAAACCAATGATTGGAGAAAAAATCTGATGTGATATTTGGCTTCTCTAGGGTCTTAAGCCTCTACTTTGTTCATTTTTTGAAATCGGACAAAAAATAGGTTACGCGTTTTTTCGTTTAATTTTGAAAAATCGTAAAATAGCTTCAAATTGTTAAAACTTGACTATTTGACCAGATGGGGTTTTCAGTTTTGACATATTCTTGTAAATACCTTCAAAATAGTGTCAAGGTCAATTATGAAGGTCATGACCTAATTTTTTACCTTTCTAATATTATTTATTATCTGGAAAACTATAAACTTTTTATATAGGCATGTAAATTAAAGTATTGTTGGTATTAAGGTAACGATCATTTTGATATATAGATAAAGGTCATTGGTTTAAAGGTCAAGGTCACAGTAGCAAAAAAAATACCAAAATGTTTCTTTATCTTGAAAACTATAAACGTTTTATATAGGCATCTATATTAGAATGTTGTAGGTATTGATACAACGATCATGTTGATGTATAGAAAAAGATCATGGGTCCAAAGGTCAAGATCACAGTAGCAAAACAATACCAAAATCGTTAATTATCTCGAAAACTATAAACTTTTTGTATAGGCATGCATATTGGAATGTTGTTGGTTTTGATGTAACGATCATTTTGATATATATATAGGTTAAGGTCAGTTATTTAAAGGTCAAGGTCACAGATGCGAAGGAAACTGAAATGGTTCATTATCTTGAAAACTATTAACTTTTTGTATAAGCATGTATATTAGAATGTTGTAGGTATTGATACAACGATGATTTTGATGTATAGAAAAAGGTCATGGGTCCAAAGGTCAAGGTCACAGTAGCAAATCAATACCAAAATCGTTAATTATCTTGAAAACTATAAACTTTTTGTATAGGCATGTAACTTGGAATATTGTTAGTATTGATGTAACGATCATTTTGATATATAGATTAATGTCATTGGTTCAAAGGTCAAGGTCACAGATGTGAAACAATACTGAAATGGTTTATTATCTTGAAAACTATTAACTTTTTGTATAGGCATGTATGTAAGAATGCTGTAGGTATTGATAAAACGGTCATTATGAAAAAAGTCATTGGGGTTTCAGTATTTATTTTCTTGAAATCTATCAGCTAGCCATTATTTATCAGGTGAGCGTATCAGGCCCATGGGCCTCTTGTTATTGATTGTCATAACAAAGCAAACTCTTGGAGTAACAGGGTTTTTAAAATTTTTAATTCACTAAATGTGTGTGATAATAATTTTATTTTTTTTATCTATTAAGCAAAAGGTTAATATTGTAAAAGAAAAATTATATGAAGTTGATAATATTTTATGGTATAAAGAACTTTTTAATGACAATGGTAATGATAATGGCAATAAGCTACGAACGTATAGAACTTTTAAAACGATACTTAATACTAATGAATATGTTAAAAATGTTAAATATAGAGACAGACGAAAAATTCTCGCAAATTTTAGATGTGGTTGTCTGCCCCTTGCGATTGAACTTGGACGATACGCCAGGCCAAAAATAGCTTTATGTAATAGACTGTGTAAATTCTGTGATAGTAACAAAGTGGAATCAGAACAACATTTTTTAATGCAGTGTGGATTTTATTCTGATATAAGAACGATATTTTTACTTTTATGCAACAGTTAAATCATTTTTCAGTTTAATAAACGATGACGAAAACTTTTTAATTATAATGTGTACAAACTTTATGCGATATGTATAATAGACGAAAGCGTTTTATTAACTTGTAATCAATATTCTTAATTTAAAATGTTTGTTTTACTATGTTATGTGTAAATAACTTTTAACTCGTGTCTCATAAGTCTTTTAAGGCTGGATGTTAATATTTTATGTAATATTTTAATGTGTATATTATGTTTTATAACATGCGACACGTAAATAAACTATATGAACTGAACTGTATTTATTTGGTATGTTATCACACTTTGTAGTTGTCCAGAGTTATCTGACTTGGCTCTACACACAGTTTAATCTCAAACTATTGAACATTGCAATCACGTGAGGGATGTAGCTAGCTAAACAGGAAGTGCTTACCCTTCTGGAGCACCTGGCCTCACTTCCCTAATGCAATTAACGCGTTTAACCTACAGACCTGTCGAAAGTTTAACACTAAGCTTGCTAATCTCGGCAGTTCATCTCCGCTCCTCGCTAGCTACAGGTCCACAGTTTTCCGACAGTTACTATTTCACTCTTGGAAACTTTTCGGTAAATGGCTGCCAATATATTGGTCACTCGGTAACCGAAATCCGACGCTTTTGTGCTAGCTCAGTGTTAAACTTTCGACAGGACTGTACTGTAATTTTTCAGCTTCAGAGTTTTTAGTTTTCTTCAGGTTTGTAGTTTGGACATGAATTAATCAATAACAAGGCGTTTGCCTTTGATGAGTTCTGATAGGAGAAAAATCAACTGGTGTTTTAATCTTCCAGGCTGTCTTTTTTTAAAGATTTTTTCTTTCTTTCTAATAACCATGGTTATCTTTCGGTATAATAAACAATTTATTGTCTTTGAGTGAGGGTGATATGAACATTTGTTCACCCTTTACAAGTCCATTTCCCACCGAGAATTATGACTTGTTGCGGGTGAACAAATGTATAAATATGCCCTTTTTATATATAAACACCGACTGCATATTCCATTTTATATTTATTCACAAAATTTACATCAATTTGACATCCTTTAAATATATAGAACATAGTCGTTATAGCAGGCCAAATAATAATAATATAATAATGAAAATTGTGCCTATTGCGTCTTATACTAGAATGTAAACACTGCGTCTTATACCAGAATGTAAACTGCTCATTTTGCCAGAATGTAGGATGTGTCTTATAACAGGATGTAAACTGCGTCTTATGTCAGAATGTTAGGCCCAACTGAAATATTTGCATTTGTCCTATATTGATTGTAATTACTTTAATTATACAGTAATCAACCCAGCTCCCTTCCTTTTGGGATCCTCACTCTGTATTGAAGTTGTTATGATTTTATGGAAAAAGTAACCACATCATTTATCATATAGGTTCCAATATTGTGTGTTTAGTTTTTATTCATGATTTTGTATCATTTAAATTCAAACTACATTTAATATGGTTGAATGAGTGAAAACAGAAAACAATTTGTTCAGAAATTATGTATCCTGTTGTATATTGTATTGCAGGAACATAAGGATTGACAACAACACAATTTTAGCCACTATCACTTGTATATGTTAATTACATGCTTCGTCATTGGACTTTTTTGTTCTTCTATCACGTTACATTTGTTGTGTTCAGAAATCACATTCATCATCATCAACTTTAGGTTTCACTTTACTGTTTTTACTCCACGCCCCTTTCTTTGGTTTTGGAGCCACAATGACTTTCTGAGGCACAACTGTTTTTACTGGGGGTGGTTTTGTAGCCGGTGTATTGGGTACACTGGGAGTTTTTGACGATGTCGTCGGTTTAGGGGTTTGGTCAATGGAGTCGTTGTCGTCGTCGTCGTCGCCATCGTTTTTCTTCTTGCACCATATTTGATAAGCGATAATAGTTGTAAATACAGTTAACAGGACACCTCCAGCTAGGATACATATAGCCAGAATCGTATGTGCTCCCAGGCTGGTTATTTTACCAACGATCTCATCAACAACTGTACAACCGGCCTGAAGTACAAAAATAAAACAACAAATTATACAACCAGTCTGAAATAATATACAGTGTAAAGTCAAACACCATTGACCTGTCGGCTTGACATTTCATTAAGGCGAATCCACACAATACATAGGTATAGTGTTAGGATTCGCAGTTAATGCATGAACAATGGATATTATCCTTGATGTAGACAAAATAAACACCTGTGTTCCCTACACATAAATGTACTGGTCCATGATACATTCAGAACACAGACGACAGCTGGTCAATGTTGTTTGCCTATAAATACATATTGCACGTGAATGGATTATCAGATAATTGAATTTAAGAGTAGCTTGTGTTAATTGAATTGTGAAATTTTAACTCCTAAGAAAATTCAAATTACCAGTAGGACATCTAATGGGACATTTTTAAAATGGTACCCTGCCATACTGCGATGAAGTAATTTCACATCATTAGTTAATTATTTAGTCTTTCACTATGTTGAAAAACTTATTGCCTTACTTCCGCTTTCGGTTCTGAATTATTTTTCCACCTGATCACAAGCATTTTTCTTGCATTATTCAATGTTTTGCATTATAAAACAATATACCAAACGTATATTCATGATTAGCATCTCAATACGCAAATTCATATTACAAATTCGCCGGGGTATCGGGGAAGGTGGGGATGAACAAACCTATTCGACTTAGCAGTAAATACCTTTGTCTTGTCCTCGTCAGCGCCATCTACACAGTGACTAACTCCATCACACTTCAAACTTTCATCAATACAACTTGAGAAAAATAAATAAAGAATTTTTTTATTAATTAAATGACCGGAGGTATTGAACAGTGATAAACAAGTTGTAGTGCCTCATTTTTATACATGTACTAACCAGTAGGTGCTATATTTATAACATACCTTATACTTAACCATTATTGATAACCATTTGTAGACGGGAAATTGTTTGCTGGCATGGTGTGATGGTCTCCGTAATTACCATATTGAAAACATTTGA
The DNA here is from genome assembly GCA_021292105.1 of Anadara kagoshimensis. NCBI lineage: Eukaryota > Metazoa > Mollusca > Bivalvia > Arcoida > Arcidae > Anadara > Anadara kagoshimensis. The sequence continues at coordinate 41,202,612 of CM037872.1, read as the reverse complement.
TTGTAATAAATAGACAAGACTGTGACTGGTACATTCATAAAAAAACAGACCCAAATGTAATCCAGAAATCATATGTTTGGTACTCTTGATTGGGAGATTTATGAGGAAGGAGACGCTTGCCAAAATCACAAATATGAGACACTCACAATTTGATTTTGAAAGCAAATATAAAATGATTGTTTTCACGACAAAAATAGTGTCATATACCATAGCTAACAAAGTAATCCCGGTAGCATATACAGGTGCCATTTTAGAATGAGACGTCGAAAGATGCTAACAAGTGTCCTTTAGTGCTTGACTAGGAACAGAGGTGTTCGATGTATATAGCCAGTTGTAGGTCGCACAATGAGATGGACACCAATGTCGGACCTAACCAAAACCAACTGAAAATAATTGCCAACATGATATGGTTATTTATTTGTACATGTAACATACATATACACTGTAAAAATAGTAAGAATACCTTGTTGTGTCGCATTTAAAATCCGAACCAGAGCAGTTACCGGTCTCGTGCCTGAAAGAAGTCACCAGAAGTTTAAATCCCCTGTAAACAGCGTTACTATTGGTTACAAAATCCACGGTTATGTTTCTCCCAGTAGAAAGGAAAGAGTTGATTGCTGTGTGTAGAAAATAAAATTTATGATATATTGATCAAAGTTTATGACTAGATATAAAATAAATTATAATTTAACGTTTAATTAATTTCAGGGTCTTTGTTAGTGAAAATGTCATCAAAATCAGCGAAGAATTCGGTCTACTTCGAATTAGTTCTTTTTCAGTAACATGATGAAGACAAAAAATTACCTAATAAATGTAACCAATCAAATTCACATCAAAATAAAACGTACAAAACAAAGGTCAAGATGGAGTCATACTGGGGCAGATGATTATAAATACCCCGACTTGGAACGGACACTATACAAAATTGTCATTTCTTTCTACAGTCGACATCATTACTTCGTAAGCTTGTATCGATGTATTTGAATTCTTGTTTTCTTGTGCTTTTCTTCAAGGTTCAGGATGCGCACAGTTTCTCCGAATTAAAGCACTCATGTTTAAGTGCCATTTTTAAAAACATAATTTCATAAAAACTAAAACATTAGCACATGAAAAAATAAATAATAGTATTCAGTGGTATGGTTCAAGTACTTTGGTATATATATCCTACAAATGATTTTATAATAGCGCGCGTTACAAAACTATTCAAATATTCTTGATCGAAAACTTTAGAGGAAACCACAAAAACATTAAAAACAGTTGAATATCTCTAAACTATGTCTATGACTATGGTTGAAAACAGATATTATGTCTCTTACACTGTGATCCACATTTTTTCAGATAGGGCGAGTTCGAGTTAGCCGTGTCATACACTGAGACGTAATCCACACATATTCCGCTCTGTTTCTCTTCCAGTTCAAACTCCAGAAATTTAATCATCACTCTCTTTCCTGTCGTAAAACAAATAAAAACAGTATTATATAGGATCTGTATCTAAAATTTCCATGGATATATTTGACGCCCTAAACTTCCTTTCATTCTCAATTTTGATTACGCACGTGGCGGGCTTAGCTAGCTAAATGGGCGTTTAACCTTCCATTACACCCGGTCTCACTCACAGGCTTCCCTGATGGAAGTTCACATATTTACACATATTTAACCCCCTTGTCAGTTTTTGCTTTGTTTTCGGGATTATGATTTGGACATAGATGGTTGCTGGTTTCCAAGCATTCTATCTACTGTACTTGAAGGGTATTTATTTTCGCGGTGTATTAATTTTCGCTTATTTTGCGAAAATTATATTATGTTTATTGCGTTATAGTGCATGTTTCAAAAACACGAAAATTTAACTACGCGGATATGTCTAAATTTCATATACCGCGAAAATAGATACACGCGAAATTAAATACATTTACAGTATTTCAGACAAAACAACATGTGTGAAGTAGACATTAGTCCACGACTTCCAGCGGGTTAATGTTTTCGTTAAAATTTAAACTGGTATAGTAAAATCGAAGTATTTCTACATGTCTGCAACAGAGAGAAGTAAAAAGAGGTAAACTACTCGCCTATAGTGCGGGGGTCCCTGGTTCGTGTCCCGACACTGAATTGTCTGTTGCACTGATTTGGCGAGCTTACAAACGCTCAGAAGTGACTGGACCTTTGCGTCGGTCCGGGGGTCAAAACCTGATGTTTCAATAATCAAAATTGGAAAGGATGAATATATTGGCATGGGTAGCTCACTTGATAGATCATTCTCCTACAGTGCTGAAGATCTTGGGTTCGATCCCGGGAGGACACTACGATTTTTCCGTTCCTGTTACACGTTACGTATGTACATAAATGTCAAGATTCAAAATGTAACAATATTAATTTCTTTTTATACAGTGCGTAAAGACACAGTTGTCAATCACGGTTAAATATTTGTAGAAACTGTGCTCTACGTTACAGAAAATCACTAAAAAGAAATGCATACAAACATAATAAATGTTTACCTGAACCGGCGTCGAAATAAACCGAGCATGATGAAATGTCACTCGGATAATGAATGGAGATGCTTCCTGCTTGAAATGCTCCGACATGAGACCTTAAAAATGCGCTTTGTTTTCCAGATATCGTGTTTCCACAATTACCGAGATTTCCAGGCTGCATGTAATAATCCCATACAATATTTAACGCCACAGAAAGCGACGGAAACAGTGCTACCAGTACAACTCCTAGTAAATTCGCCATGTTGCGCATCTTTGATTCAACCCAGGCACTTATTTTTCAGATAAGGTAACCAATGCAACTAAGCGGAAATGACGTTATATTCTATGACGTTTCACGCTAGGCATCGGACTTCGGACAGAATCTTTTGCCAAAGAAAAATTAAATGACGTCATAATATCTCAATTTGGCGCGCCAATTATAATGATCGGGAAAAGTTAACCCGTGATGTCGCATGAGTATTGCTTTGTTGTTCATGTTAACGGTTCGGTAATAACCTCTCCATAGGGATACCATACATTATTCGTCGTTATTGTGACGGCGTCTCACGTCCGTTTCGTTTTGTTCGCAGTATGATGTGGTTGGTCCTTAAGTATATTTAGGTATGTTCCTGAAAACCAGGTAGCGACTGTTCTTTTGCCAAGCATTCGGCATTTAGAATAATATGGAGTCCTTCAACAGAAACTTTCAAACCAATAGATCTACCCCGTATCACGGCAGACGTGGCATGTCAGTAAAGAAGCCTCCCTTCACGTTGCCCTAAACGCACTTCAAAGGTAATTTCTGTAAAGTTCAACTATAGCTGGTGATATCTCGATATGAGTGATAGACTTGACTGGGACGTAAACCCCAGCATTCACACTGGGGTAATCCTGGATACCCCGTATTTTATTTCCTTCGGTTTTGATTTTCGCCCGAGTAAATGATCGATGATGATACACCGTTTTGGTACGCGTTAAAGACAAAAACAAACATACTAATCCATGTCCGGATCACAATCCAGAAGCAAAGTAAAAACTTTAGAACTGACAAGGTTAGACACGTGAACTTCCACCAGGGAAGTGAGGCCGGGTGCTCCGGAGGGGTAAGCACCTCCTGTTTAGCTAGCTACACCCGCCACGTGTGTAATCAAAATTGTGTGAAAGGAACGTGGAACTATGAGACATCAAATATATCCGGGACAATCCTGGACACAGAGACATCAAACTTATCAACAATACTGTGACGACGGCCATAAAACTTTTTGAGGGCCTTGATAAGCCTAATCTTGCAATATCCCCAGTGAGTCAACATTTTATTTGCAAGCAGCCCACTTCGTTGTCCGCGTAGTGGGAACAAGCTCTACTATAGCGTATCGACTGCAAAAATATTGTATAATGATTAGGCGGAATAACTCTTCCAGGTAAATTTCACAAACCTCGTTACCAAGAGCTATCGATAACTGACCACTGGGTAACTGACAACGTGACATGGTCATTATGAGATTAAAATGGACTGATGACGGTAAAAATGATTCTAAGAGATATTCCAAGCAAAACAGTATATTAATTTGAATGTTTACATGAAGAGGAAAATATACAAGTCGAGAGAAAGAAAAAGAAGATGGTTATTTAGAAGTAGAAGATATACTGTTTGTTAGGCAAAAAACAATGGGATATATATTAAACGTTTATCCTTTTAATTTACAAAAAACAGTAACTTGATCCAGTCATGAATCAAATTGCATAAAAATACTATATGTGTGCGCAATACAAATATAATTAAAAATGCTATTACACATTTTAATAAGTGTGATTATTCATGATACACTGCACCCATCCATTCCAATGCTAATGTTTAACTATCTTATCAAATTCATTAAACAAATATTTAATTGGTAAATTCAATTAATATAAATAGATAAATAAAAAAAAAAAATTTTGAATATTTTGGCCCATTATTAGAAAAAAAAGAATGTATTATTTATATCAATAGAATACATTTTTGCATCAGAAAATTTCTCATATTGCAATAAAAAAAATAATATGTATAAAATCACTTTTACAAAGTTCACATAATCCAAGATGTCTTGGTTTTCTGGTATAATCTTCCCACGGTAAACTTCAATAGGTAGTTTCTGATTACTATAAATTCACAATAAATTAATATTGCTAAAAGTGGGATCTCACATACCAGTTATTAAAAGATTATCAATAAACATCCTGTTTATTAGTAGACCTTTATCACCTGTAATCAAAAGAACTTACCGTCCAATTTGCAAAAAATGATTGACACGTGTGTGTATAAATCATTAGATATGAAGTCTCTATGATACCCGGTAAATGTTATTTCTGTAATTTTGAAAAGATATATTTGACCAAATTAATAAGATAAATCCAACAAATTATTAAGATTAATTTGGATGGATATACTACTGATGGACCGACTTACTGGCCTAATGAAATTAATTTTGACATTTTAAAATTATTAAAATATATACTTTTTTCTTATTTGACTAAATTAATAATTTATAATAATTTTTATTGTCTTAAGAGATTATTTCACTTTCATTCTCCTCACTTTTCTCGTTATATTTATTTGAAAAAAAATCCAGAACATTTATGAAGCTGACTGACAAATCTGTCTTTAATTTTTAATTTTTTAAAACTTTTAATAGTATATTCAAAGGTCGAGAAGTATATCACATTTTGTTTGGTTATTATTATTATTATTATAATTTTTTACCGTTTTTTACTTACGGGGAAGTCGGTGTAACTTGTACCGGAATATTAGTGGGGAAAATAAAACTTTTATATTTGGTGCGGTGTCGGCCATATTGGATATTTCTTCACTAGATATTCACAAATTCCCCTATTTTTAAATAAAATTGGAAGTAATTTGCCGTCAAAACCAACATTTGATTTTTATGTTTTTACCTTTATCAAAGTGTGCTCTAACACTTTAGATGTGGTCATTTTTAAAAAAATTCAAATTAGCGTGAAAAAACAGCCTATAACTAAAGGTCTTTCGCCACATTTTTCAAAAATTAAACAAGAATATTAAGAGATAGTGCCGAAATAACTGCTATATTTTTAACTTAAAATGGAAGTAATTTCCCGACGTCCTAAAATTTTACTAAAAATACTGAAATAACCGGAATTCAATGAGGAACTCAAATAGATGTGGTCATTTTTTGTATCGTTTTTGGTTTCTTTTTAACGAAACAAAAACTGTACACCTGTTCTATATTTCTATGTACCGATCGTAAGACACTGAGCTGTAGATCGTTACACAGGTGAAGTACGACAATGTACATAATAGTTGCCTATGCAATTGGGAAACAAATACACCATAAGCAGGAGAAGCAGGTATATTGCTGCACAGAAAAAGGAAAGTTAACAATAGGAAAACTGGAGTCATTACGTTTGTCATAAAGTTTCAAGTCAAATGTAGCCTTTCGTGTGCGTCATAATTCAGGTATAAGTCTAAATATGAAGCAGAACTTGGGGAATCAGTCGTGTCTTTTATTTCAAATTCACTAGGATAGATGGCATTTACATAGTCTCCAAATTTAATTTAGGATTGTTAAGAGACAGGAGGTATATTAGGAGACAAAAATCTAACCAAAACGGAATACATAAAACAGTGACGTCACGTCTTTTAGGTGTTCCCAGTTCTGATTATTAGGAGGCCGGATATAACACAAGAACGTCATCTATATCATCTATATAGAATTAATTAGCGAATAAAACAAACTGTGGTTATTAAAAATGATCCAAAAGAATTTATGTGAGATAAATATAAATCAATTTTAATGTGTATGTTTACCAACAGAATGTCATTAACTTCTGTCATTTTCTAAATTCAGTCATTATCGGGAAACTATGACAATCACTAACTGGTACTGTCTTTACGTCAAAGGTGCTCTTAGAATAAGAGGAACATACCTACAGCTAGTAATACATGCGCATTGCAGAAATATACGGGTATTTGTAATGGACGCTCCCATGAAACAACAGCATGGGTGAAGAAAATTTAGTTGCGGTTAAAACATCTGGAGCCAGTCTAGTGGATCATCGAGCACTTTTCTCATTTGATTCAAAGTAAATATGTGTGATTTTTTAAATTATGATATATTGTTGTAACACTACAGCGCTTTATTAGGGATGAAGCTTTACTTACAGGGGTCACACTGACTTCAATCTTTTTTTCTCCAAAACTTTCGCCAGAACTAATGTTTTTTTCGTCAAATATAATTTTTATGGACCAAAGATATTTCTGATCGAATTGTAATTTCTAGCGAAAATTTAAAAGAAAAAAAATTGTCTAATACAATGCATGTCTGATGACATGAAAAACAACAAGTTTTCTTGTTCGATCACAACTTTGGAGCTTTAGCCAAATTCTCCAAGTCGTCAGTTGGTTTACATTAACCATAATGGCACAGTGGCTATATTGCCAATAATCTGATTTCTTTGACTTCGCATTTCGATTTATAAGTCTATCGATCGGTTGATCAAAGATGAGGCACAAGCTTTGTAATTATCGAAAAGTGCCCGTCTGTTTTTACTTGTGTTCAAAGATAGTCAATCGTTCTAGATTACCTGTGTGTATCCGTAAATGCTCTTGGGACACTACACAGACGCCGGCCGCCGCTTGGTAATCACTCACTGACAACGTTAATTAATCTCGTTAAAGGATGAATCCACCTGTAATTAACACCTTCACACATGGACTTTTGTTAATTCAACATCATGAGCATGGCTTCGATGACCCATATAAACACTCATTCGGAACTCACTAGATTGATCGTTTGATATACACATACACATAGACGGAAACGGAAACCTGTTGATTTAACGACTCTCTGCTCATGTCGGTGATGCGCAGTGAACCTGTTAATGTAATCATTTTTTTCGCCGATGTTTAGTTTTTATTGCCAAATTTATTTATTTTTCTCATTTTGCGAAAAAAGCGAACAGCAGCATGAACCCTGACTTATATGTTTGAGTTGGTGTCCAGAACGACTCAGAGGCCTGTTCAAGTATACGTCAGCTCACCAAATTTAAGTCAAATCGCCCCCACTTTCAACAAATTCGCCCCTTATGAAAATCGCCCCCGTTCAAATGCGTCCCCATTCTTTAAAATATCGCCCGCTGTCAAGTATCTTCTAAAATTATTCAATCCAGGCATTTTGCATTGGGCTGTTCCAGATTTACCCCAAACCCCTAGTTCCCCATTGGATGACAACAGGATTCCAAAACATTTTTCTACAAGAACCCTCTGGAATTCCAGTAAAATCTAGTATGGATGACGAAAAATGGAATAGCCCATTATGAATGTGCGTCAAAATTATACATTTCAATGCAAATAATTTGTTTGTAGTTAATTAGGCATATCTGAGGTTGTTAAATAATCATTTTGTGGTACTTTAAAATCTCAATTAGAGATGATAATTTTTCCAAACTTGGGGGCGAATTTGACCATAGGGGCAATATTGCAAGAAGTGGGGTGATCTTGAACTGTGGAGCTTTTGACATCCATGGGCAAAGAAGTGTTGAATTTAATGTGGGCAATTTGACCTGATACCGGCTCACAAATATCTCGCACCAGTCACTAGAAGTAGAAAAACCGATTCAGACCAGCTGTATCTATTGGATTGGCCCTAAAATCTGGAAAACAAAATTAGTCTAATTTCAGCATATAATTATTATGAATTCATTCCTGTGTATAAGCCTGGATCTCAATGTTTACATGTATTTCTATTAATGGGAGTAATCAACCACCTCAAACTTGGTGAATTTCCACATTTTGGAATGGGGGCTGGTTCTGTTGTCGCACAGTCCCCTATAACAATGAAAAGGGTCGTTAACGATAGAAATAATTTGGTATAGGCTTGACAGTATAATTACATTTTTGGCACCATATTTAGAATATTGATGTAGTTGTTTTCATATTTACGTTTGTCACGTGTAATACTTTCATCTTTACACATGTATATCTGTATGTTAATATTTTAGGTGTTTGTTTTGTTGTACTGGGAATTCAGTTAAAGTATTCAGCACCGCCAGCGGAGAGTGTATACATAAACTAACAGGACATACCGGGCAAGTAACCGGGGTACAGATACACCCTAAAAATAAATTACAGGTAATTAATATTTGTAGAAGTATAACACTTTCTTTGTATTTATCTCACCTTAGCAAAGGTTTATTATAGGGCTGTGACGGGTAGAGAATTCTGTACCCGGGTACCCGAAATCTTGTACCCAACCAGGTACCGAGTACCCGATGCTTTTCAACTTCCACACATTTCAATTAAGAATCTATTTCACAAACCGTGAATAAATAACAGAATAAACCAATATTATTAAATAAATGATTATTAATCTATATAGATGATTTTACTGTAAACAAATGCAGTAAACTGCAGATAAATCCGCAGAAATCGGCATCTTGTATGTTTATTATAGACTATAGTAACCTCATCGTGAATCCCGCCTCTCGGTGATGAAACCTCAACTACGCATGCGCAATGCTTATACAAGTTACACTTCAAAGGTTTTGTCTTGCAAGGTTAAATAGAATCAATAACTTTCATTGTTTTGTTAATGTTATTGAATAAAGTAATTTCCAAATTTCCGATTTTCTTTCGGTCATGTAGTGGTTCCCCGATAATAAGAGGGATATTACCAGGGTATCAGTATCACTGTTCGGAACCATATTTCGTATTATTGGGTTGAATGTAGTTCCTCAAGGTGTTCCAATACTTACCTCGTGTGTCACAAACTGACATAAGTATAAACAATGTTTACGATTACTGACATGTCGTGTCATTTTGAATGAAAGTCAAGAGTTTAATGGAACTTATATACATTTTATTTTAGGTCTACAACAATGATACATGTTTTAACGGGTAACGGGTAAACAATTTGTTACCCGGGTACAGTCATTACCCTAACCGTGAACGGGTACCCGGGTACTCGTCACAGCCCTAGTTTATTATTTATTTATTGATTAATTAATTTTGTTGTTTTGTGACTAAGATTTGATCATTGGAAAAATAAACATTGTTCTACAAAAAAAAAACATTATTACTGATTAAGAAACATAAGAAATATAATCGAAATGGAATGACTGTCATAAGTAAATACATGTCATCAAAATTATACAATGTATCTGTCTATCTGGAAACATTTTCTATTTACTAAGTACATTTACTTATTAGCTCACCTGAGCCAAAGGCTCAGATGAGCTATTGCAATCTATCACCGTCTGTCGTGCGTCGTCTGTCATGCGTCGTGTGTAAACTTTACATTTTAATCTTCTCTTCCAAAACTACAGGGCCAAATTTGATGAAACTTGGTGATTATCATGCCTGGGTAACAGCCTTTTAAAATTGTGTTCGGGGTTTGGCCACGCCCAACAAGATGGCCGCCATTACTAAAAATAGCAAAAAGACAAAAAAAATCTTCTTCTCTGAAACCAAAAGGCACAGGCAAATTTTGATTAGATATTTGGATTCAGCATACCTGGGACCATTAAAATTGTGTTTTTCAAAAAAATTGGACGAAAAATAGGTTATGCGTTTTTTACGTAAAATTATGTAATTTTGAAAATGAGACATTTATTGTTATAACTCAATAACGGCTGAAGATAATTGTATGAAGTTTTCACTGTTGATCTTGTCTTGCGATTTTCTTCTGATTGATGTCAAGGTCAAAGGTCAAGGTCATGTCCTAGTTTTTGACCTTTGATAAAAATGCTATTTTTTTAAACATTTCAGGTGATAATGGCATGGGATTTTCAATTTATTGTAGGTTTTGACATGACGATCATTTTGATACATAGATCAAGGTCATTGGTTCAAAGGTCAAGGTCAAAGTTGCACAACTATTACCGTAATAGTTGATTATCTGCAAAACTATTGACTTTTTGTATAGGCATCCATATAAGAATATTGTAGGTAATGGCACAATGGTCATTTTGATATATGAATGAAGGTCATGGGGTCAAAGGTCAAGGTCACACTGAAATGGTTTATTATCTGAAAACTATAAACTTTTGGTATAGGCATATATATTTGAATATCGTAGGTATTGGCCTAATGATCATTTTGATATATATGAAAGAAGGTAATGATTTCAAAGGTTAAGGTCACAGATAGTGGTGCGCGGTATTATCGGTATACCGGTATATCACAATACAATTTCATAATACATTCGTATCGGGATATGACAGATCCGATCCGGTAATACCGGTATTTTTTAAAAGTCAAGTAACCTGTCTTTTTATAGCTATGAACACACATAAATGAACACAAAAACTGCTGTAGAGGCGTCCGATTTGTTTATAAACTCAACTGACTGGAATTTATATAAATATTAGGTCTTACTATAGGTAAAGCTATCAAACCAGATACGAAACAGCCAAATACGAAACTTGCTCCATAACAACGTGTTATTAACAACATGGCCGACAACGGCGAATTCAACATTGTAAAAGGCTCTTTGCCTTCCTCAGTTCTAACATAATATATTATGATACGTATCGTGATACAGCATCTGCGTATCATAATATATCGTGATACAAAAATTTTGATAATACCCATCCCTAGTCACAGATGCAATTAAATACTGAATTGGTTAATTATCTTGAAAACTATAAATATTTTGTATAGGCATGTATGTTAGAATATTGTAGGTATTTGGCTATTGATAATTTTGATATATGGATTAGGGTTATGGGTTCAAAGGTCAAGGTCACAGGTGAGCGTTAAGGCCCATGGGCCTCTTGTATATAATTATTGTAGCAGAACACTTTATGTTTGGTAGACATTTTTGTAACAGAAATATTCATGTGAGATTTTAATACAGGATTGAATGGTTTTGTGAGTTTATGCATAAATTAATTTCACATGAAATTAAATATGACCTGCAGTGGATCTGCTGTAACATAATCAAAGCTGATTTCAGATCCACTGCAGGCCATATTTAATTATTTCTGACTTACACACTATAATCTTACACAAAAATAATTCAATGTATCTTGTTTATTTCAGCTTTTATCATGCTCTGTAGATCAAACCATTATAAAATGGGACTACTCAGATGGTGTTTTACTTCAAGTAAGTCAGATTTTATTTGTTATTCCTTTGTCTCTAGTGCCCATTTCGTCGTTCCTGTATAATGTACACTTTGTGTAGATTGATTGATTGATTGAATGGGGCTTTAACATCCCAATCAAGAATATTTCACTTATAAGTTACATCAAAACATCACAAGCTATAGGTGAAATGGTAAAATCTTTTACCTTTGCAGTGTGCTCAGGGCATTGTGCCTGATGTGACATTGGGCATCTGATTTTAAGGTCTTTCCCGAAAAACACTGTTGACTTTAATTTCTAAATGCAGAGTGCTTGGTAAGACAACAATCGCTACCTGTTTTTAAGTCTTGGTCAGACTCCACAACCTGCAACATATGATGATCAGTCATTAAAGTTGTCTTTGATACAATCATTTTCTTCTAAATGTCAATGGTAAAATTAAAAAAAATATTATCCCTTACCCCTCCCCATGTCACACAAAAATTGTATTGTATGAAACATATAACAAAATTTGTGTTGAATTTAGCAACAAAAACTTGTCATTATCATAGTAATGCTTACAAAAGCTGAAAAAGAGGACATCTATTATAAGATGAAGATGAACAATGTGTTGTCAATATTTCAAATGTATCCCATACTTATACTACAAGACATTATTTAGTATCTTCTAACTAAAATTACATATTTATTTATTTATTACATATTTATTTATTTATTTATTTATTACATATTTATTTATTTTTTATATATTTATTTATTTTTTGTTGTAGAGATATCAGTTACATTGTCCGTTGTATGGCATTCTAAGTGAGCGTTTGTGTGATAACTCGGTCATACTTATACAGGAACCATCAGGCAAAAGTAAGTTTTTTCCCCTTATGCCCTTATATGGCATTCTAAGTGAGCGTTTGTGTGATAACTCGGTCATACTTATACAGGAACCATCAGGCAAAAGTAAGTTATCTCCCCTAATGCCCTTATGTGGCTTTCTGAGTGAGCGTTTGTGTGAAAACTTGGTCATACTTATACAGGAACCATCAGGCAAAAGTAAGTTATCTCCCCTTATGCCCTTATATGGCATTCTAAGTGAGCATTTGTGTGATAACTCGGTCATACTTATACAGGAACCATCAGGCAAAAGTAAGTTATCTCCCCTTATATGGCATTCTGAGTGAACGCTTGTGTGATAACTCGGTCATACTTATACAGGAACCATCTAGCAAAAGTAAGTTATCTCCCCTTATGTGGCATTCTAAGTGAGCGCTTGTGTGATACCTGTCATACTTATACAGGAACCATCTAGCAAAAGTAAGTTATCCCCCCTTATGTGGCATTCTGAGTGAGCGTTTGTGTGATAACTTGGTCATACTTATACAGGAACCATCTAGTAAAAGTAAGTTATCCCCCCTTATGTGGCATTCTGAGTGAGCGCTTGTGTGATACCTCTGTCATACTTATACAGGAACCATCTAGTAAAAGTAAGTTATCTCGCCTTATATGGCATTTTGTGTGAGCGCTTGTGTGATACCTCTGTCATACTTATACAGGAACCATCTAGTAAAAGTAAGTTATCCCCCCCTTATATGGCATTCTGAGTGAGCGCTTGTGTGATAACTCGGTCATACTTATACAGGAACCATCTAGTAAAAGTAAGTTATCTCCCCTTATATGGCATTCTGAGTGAGCGCTTGTGTGATAACTTGGTCATACTTATACAGTAACCATCTAGTAAAAGTAAGTTATCTCCCCTTATGCCCTTATGTGGCATTCTGAGTGAGCACTTGTGTGATAACTCGGTCATACTTATACAGGAACCATCTAGTAAAAGTAAGTTATCTCCCCTTATATGGCATTCTGAGTGAGCGCTTGTGTGATAACTTGGTCATACTTATACAGTAACCATCTAGTAAAAGTAAGTTATCTCCCCTTATGCCCTTATGTGGCATTCTGAGTGAGCACTTGTGTGATAACTCGGTCATACTTATACAGGAACCATCTAGTAAAAGTAAGTTATCTCCCCTTATATGGCATTCTGAGTGAGCGCTTGTGTGATAACTTGGTCATACTTATACAGTAACCATCTAGTAAAAGTAAGTTATCTCCCCTTATGCCCTTATGTGGCATTCTGAGTGAGCGCTTGTGTGATAACTTGGTCATACTTATACAGGAACATCTAGTAAAAGTAAGTTATCTCCCCTTATATGGCATTTTGTGTGATATCTGTGTGTCATGGTTATACTGGAAACATGAAGTACCGGTATGTTATCTCCCCTTATATGGCATTTTGTGTGATATCTGTGTGTCATGGTTATACTGGAAACATGAAGTACCGGTATGTTATCTCCCCTTATATGGCATTTTGTGTGATATCTGTGTGTCATGGTTATACTGGAAACATGAAGTACCGGTATGTTATCTCCCCTTATATGGCATTTTGTGTGATATCTGTGTGTCATGGTTATACTGGAAACATGAAGTACCGGTATGTTATCTCCCCTTATATGGCATTTTGTGTGATATCTGTGTGTCATGATTATACTGGAAACATGAAGTACCGGTATGTTATCTCCCCTTATATGGCATTTTGTGTGATATCTGTGTGTCATGGTTATACTGGAAACATGAAGTACCGGTATGTTATCTCCCCTTATATGGCATTTTGTGTGATATCTGTGTGTCATGGTTATACTGGAAACATGAAGTACCGGTATGTTATCTCCCCTTATATGGCATTTTGTGTGATATCTGTGTGTCATGGTTATACTGGAAACATGAAGTACCGGTATGTTATCTCCCCTTATATGGCATTTTGTGTGATATCTGTGTGTCATGGTTATACTGGAAACATGAAGTACCGGTATGTTATCTCCCCTTATATGGCATTTTGTGTGATATCTGTGTGTCATGGTTATACTGGAAACATGAAGTACCGGTATGTTATCTCCACTTGTATGGCATTTTGCCGTATCTCCCTTTAATATGAGTGATTGTGTTTCATAATCTGTGTCAAAATTAACTTCAAGTTACATGATATTCTTGGTAAGTTATTGCTTGGTAACTATGTCAGTTTTCTAATAGATATCTCCCCTTATATGGTATTTAGTTAATAGCATAGTCATTTTTGCTTTAGATTTTCAAGTTGTAAGATTTTCCTTAACTCAAGAACAGAAGGAAGAAGGCAGCCAATCACATGTATTGTTTAAAACAGAGCATCACCATGCCAACAGAGTTGCCATTGGTTGTAAGGTATATAATATTTGATCACATTATGGCTTTCTATTCCAAAATAATTAAATTTTAATGCTATCCAGTGTTGTAAATTTTTTGTATCTATGATCCCATAGACAGAATTTTTTGACATCATATTAGCTGACGTCATATTGTGCAGAAAATGTTCATGCAAGGCTAGCTACCGGCGGTTGCCATTGGCAATCAGCTGTGTTCCGCTTTTAGATTAATGCGCCATGTTTTGTTTTAATGCACTGGTTTTTTTTTGTTTCATGTGTATAATTTAAAAAGATTACATGAATGTTATGAATATTGAACTTATTTTTTAATTTAATTATAAGGAATGATTGTAATTTTTTTTCTATCTATGGGGTCATAGACAAAATTATTTGGTGCACGCGTTTTATGCCGCATGCACCAAATAATTTTGTCTATGACCCCATAGATAGAAAAAAATTAGAATCATTCCTTAAATACATCAAAGTTTAAAAAAGTGAAAGTCACACATTATCTACATTTTTTTCATGAAGTAGTATTTGTTGTAACAGGGTTTTAAAATAAATTCTCTGTGTTTAACTTTGTTTTACAATCTTTTTGAAGTTGAATTTGAAAATACTAACACTATTAAGAGAGACCAAACGATACACTTCAAATGTAAATGTTAAACTGGTTATAACATTAGAGTTTATATCTTTACCAAACAGAATGTTAAACTGGTTATGACATTAGAATTTATATCTTTACCAAACAAAATGTTTCTCTTGACATAGCAACAGAAAATTTAAAAATCAAATTTGTATTGGATTTGAATCCTATCAACAGAACATAATAATTTTAAGATGACCCAGATGGACCAGTTATAGGTGCCTCTTTTTTTGCTTCAAAGTTATCCAAATTTTAAAAAAAAAATTTTAAAATTCTGATGTTGATTTTTAAGTTACATTCTTTTATTACAGGGAGAATATGTTGCTACAGTTCATGACAAAATGTTGGAAATATTTTCATTTAAGAAAAATAAATATCAAATGTAAGTATTTATTAATTATGTATAATTGGTATGGTTAAACATCTAGTAGCAAGCTCAGTTGAACAATCAGTATAATGTAGATGATAAATTATTGTTAAAAGTGAAACTTGACAGAAATGATTACTACCTTTGAAAAATTGGTTGACATTAAACTTATTCATAGAAGTTTTTAAAAACCGAACTACTGTATATAGATATGCTTTACAGTGGCTATGGAATCCTCTAATGATGCACCAAAAATCTTTCCCTAAATGTCTATAGATATGCTTACAGTGGCTATGGAATCCTCTAATGATGCACCAAAAATCTTTCCCCAAATGTCTATAGATATGATATACAGTGGCTATGAATCCTCTAATGATGCACCAAAAATCTTTCCCCAAATGTCTATAGATATGCTTTACAGTGGCTATGGAATCCTCTAATGATGCACCAAAAATCTTTCCCCAAATGTCTATAGATATGATATACAGTGGCTATGGAATCCTCTAATGATGCACCAAAAATCTTTCCCCAAATGTCTATAGATATGCTTACAGTGGCTATGAATCCTCTAATGATGCACCAAAAATCTTTCCCCAAATGTCTATAGATATGATATACAGTGGCTATGGAATCCTCTAATGATGCACCAAATGTCTATAGATATGCTTTACAGTGGCTATGGAATCCTCTAATGATGCACCAAAAATCTTTCCCCAAATGTCTATAGATATGCTTTACAGTGGCTATGAAATCATCCTCTAATGATGCACCAAAAATCTTTCCCCAAATGTCTATAGATATGATATACAGTGGCTATGGAATCCTCTAATGATGCACCAAAAATCTTTCCCCAAATGTCTATAGATATGCTTTACAGTGGCTATGGAATCCTCTAATGATGCACCAAAAATCTTTCCCCAAATGTCTTCTGGTAACAATTTCTTTTAGACTTTAATTTTAATTTTGCTTGGGAATAAAGTAATTTTTCTAAAGTTAGGATTAATAATCCATGTTTTCACAATTTAAAAATAAACTTACTAGTGGCAATTTTTCCAAAACTAGTGAAAGTATGGTCTTTTATGAAGTTTTTTTTCACAAAATTGCTGAATACTTTTTTCAAAAAAAACTTCTCAGAAATCAGTAGCCCATGGTGATTTTAGTAACAGGCATGGAATCCTATATAATCATTGCTGTTTGTGTTATTGATTAATATGTGTTATGGAATATGAAATTTCAGAATGCATTAGATATGGAAACAGTAAACTTTTTGCAAAAATCTGTTCTGACAGAGAAATTTCAAGATTCTTAAAATTATGTCGAGGGCTGTCTGCAGCGTCTACCTTTGACATATGGAGCTAGGAGGTGGATCCTGATAAGTTCTTGTTAATGTTTGTTTGGAACATTTAGAAAATGTCGAAATTTCCCAGAGTAACATAATTTTATGGGAAGACATTAACTGAAGCGATTTCATCTCAATGGAAATAATTGTTCAGCAGAAAAGTTATGGAGTATCACTCGGTACACTAATGAACCGCATTGAATGAAGTTGTAACATTTTGATTAATTATAAATTTTTAGCCATGAGATGCCAAGCAGAACCGTGAATACCTACACCTGTATAGCCTGTCATCCGACTGAATACTGTATAGCAACAGGTACAAGTCACGGACAGATTATCTTCTGGTAAGTGTTATAGCAACAGGTACAAGTCATGGACAGATTATCTTCTGGTAAGTGTTATAGCAACAGGTACAAGTCACGGACAGATTATCTTCTGGTAAGTGTTATAGCAACAGGTACAAGTCACGGACAGATTATCTTCTGGTAAGTGTTATAGCAACAGGTACAAGTCACGGACAGATTATCTTCTGGTAAGTGTTATAGCAACAGGTACAAGTCATGGACAGATTATCTTCTGGTAAGTGTTATAGCAACAGGTACAAGTCACGAACAGATTATCTTCTGGTAAGTGTTATAGCAACAGGTACAAGTCACTGACAGATTATCTTCTGGTAAGTGTTATAGCAACAGGTACAAGTCACGGACAGATTATCTTCTGGTAAGTGTTATAGCAACAGGTACAAGTCACGGACAGATTATCTTCTGGTAAGTGTTATAGCAACAGGTACAAGTCACGGACAGATTACCTTCTGGTAAGTGTTATAGCAACAGGCACAAGTCACCGACAGATTATCTTCTGGTAAGTGTCATAGCAACAGGTACAAGTCATGGACACATTATCTTCTGGTAAGTGTTATAGCAACAGGTACAAGTTATGGACAGATTATCTTCTGGTAAGTGTTATAGCAACAGGTACAAGTCACGGACAGATTATCTTCTGGTAAGTGTTATAGCAACAGGTACAAGTCACTGACAGATTATCTTCTGGTAAGTGTTATAGCAACAGGTACAAGTCACGGACAGATTATCTTCTGGTAAGTGTTATAGGAACAGGTACAAGTCATGGACAGGTTATCTTCTGTTAAGTGTTATAGGAACAGGTACAAGTAATGGACAGGTTATCTTCTGGTAACTGTTATAGGAACAGGTACAAGTCACAGACAGATTATCTTCTGGTAAGTGTTATAGCAACAGGTACAAGTCACGGACAGATTATCTTCTGGTAAGTGTTATAGCAACAGGTACAAGTCACGGACAGATTATCTTCTGGTAAGTGTTATAGGAACAGGTACAAGTCATGGACAGGTTATCTTCTGTTAAGTGTTATAGGAACAGGTACAAGTAATGGACAGGTTATCTTCTGGTAACTTATAGGAACAGGTACAAGTCACGGACATATTATCTTCTGGTAACTGTTATAGGAACAGGTACAAGTCATGGACAGGTTATCTTCTGGTAACTGTTACATGTATCACAGTGCTTCAGATTGTCGGTGCGCCTGCGCCAATCCCACATTATTTTAAAAAAATGGTGCTAACATTTGCTTCTAATGGGTCCACGTGGCGCATGGTTTTTCTTAGCCAAATTGATCGTTAATAATTTCTTCCCAAAGCTACTTATTCGATTCCATGGGGTTTTCCGATTTGACTTTCTGTTTTCGTTTTCTATCTGAAGCACTGGTATCAGTCAGATTACTGTAAATGTATTTATTTTTGGGGTGTACTAATTTTAGCTAATTTCATGGTCATTTGTTTTGTGCGAAAAGTAATAAAAAGCAAAATTTATATTATGCTTATTTTGTTATGGAACAAATTTCAAAAATGTGAAAATTTAATTCCGCAGATATGTTTAATTATTATATAATTAAACAATTCCATCTTTGTGATTGGCTAAAATGGTAACACATGACCATTGAATCTCACATGATATACCACGGATTTCTGAAAATTCGGTGAATATCAAATTTAGTGTACGTCATCGATTTTTGTTGATGTTCTTGCGTAAAATGATTATAATCATCAATTAAGTGTGCGCAAGTGATTGTGCCTCAGCCTGTTATTTTTTATAGAATGTTGACATTATGGCATCGTCAATTTATTGTTTGTCATCTGGAATGCCATTTATTTTTTTTTCTTAGAATCAGATTTAAAAAGTCAGAGAGATCTTATTAATGTGGGATATTTTCGTGTGATCTGTCACAACCAGGGCGAGCAGGGAAATCTTAACATTGGTACAATAGCTAGATTGCCTGGTCACAGGTTTGACATTGTCAACCAAAGTGCCACAGTGGCTAAATTATATAATAAAATAGTTATGGACTTTTTAGTGGTTGTATATGGTGTGATATTCACTGTAAAAATAAATATTGACCGAGGCGACAGTATTATTTATTGTATAATGTCCTATACCGCGAAAATAAATACACACGAATTAAATACATTTACAGTATATTTTCTACAGTTTATCCAGGATTCTGGAAAAAGGGAGTATAATTGTCATTTAATGCTAGAGTAAATAGTAGCTTTTAAACAACCCTCAATACATCATTGGGAACAAAAAATTATTTGTTTAGAATCCATGTTTCACCATCAAATTGATAAATAAAACACAAAAATACCCATTCACTTTTAAAACATGTAAAAAGTCTTAACCCTGATAAAATTTGTATGGTCTAAAGCACCGACTTACATGACAGTGACTTTCACCACCTCGGATCAAATCCACTCATGACAAATTGTAATGCGAGATAGTTTGTCAGTTTGCTTGCCAAAGGTTGGTGGTTGTCTTGGGGCACTCTGGTTTCCCTCATCATACCTGAATTCACAGCCTAAATATCACTTTATAAGTAAAAAGATCTTGACTGTTGTGTAACACTCCCTTGCTCCACTCTACTCTGAAACAAAATGTAATTAAGAAAAACAAATGCACTGGATACATGTGTAAAATGATGTTTTATTTATTTTTTATTATTTGAAGGTGGCACTTTATGAGTAAAGACAAAGTAGTGAAGTCAGTTTCTCATTGGCATTCCTTGAGTGTGCTGGATTTAAATTTCTCTCCTGAAGGTATTTATTTGACCTTGAGATGACCTTTTTTATTTAAAACCTTTATATCCTTGTGTGTCCTCAGTTCGTGGTACTAACAGTTAGTGTCAAAAATTAATGGGCAATCGTCAGAAAACAATAAACATTTCAATCTCATTTCAAATTTCTTGTCACTTCAATTTCAAAATCAGAAATAACCTCAGCTATTTTCGTTATATACCGGTAAACATCGTTTGTAAACAATACCCTCGGGTTAGATGCTATTTTGAAGAATGGGTGGAAAGTTCATGGGAGGTCTCCTGGATTGCGTGATTTCACGTGATCAAGGCTAAAAAAACTTTTTTTTTTCCTAAAAGAAATGTTTTAAGTAGTCTAGTTTAGATTTACAACAAAATTTGTTAAAAAATAATATTTATGACAATAAAAAATGATCATACACTTCCGGTATGACATGAGCAAATGACCTCGTTTTTACATCATATTATATAGTGAAAAATGGATATATTTTACTAAAAATGGCATAAGTATTACACGTTTTTGATTCCGCTAAAAACTAAATTTACTTGGTACAAAATGTTTCAAATGAGGATAGGATAAATAGGTCAGAGACTTCATGTGCAGACATAGTTTACATCTTGATTTATATTACATGTGACGAAAAAATAAAGAGATACAATGTAGTTTTAGAACAATTTAGGAATAGTAAATTCTGTCTAAAAATTAAAATTTCCGACATTTTTATATATTTTGTTATTTTTTAAAATATTTTAACATTTTTCTAACTAAGACTGAAAAGTTGAACACTTAGGGCTCCTTTTTGACTTTGAACATGTGCAGTGATGTGCTTCCTATGATTGATATCCAGTATAAACAAAATGCCACGAACTTAATGCTACCGAAGTTAGAGCACTTTAGGATATGGTTGACCTTGAGATTATGTATTATTTTGAAATTGATATATTGATTTAAAGTGTTTGACCTTGACCTTCATTCAACGTCATGTTTTTAGAAGTTTTGTTTCAGATGAGTTTTTATTTCAGCTGGGATCTAATCAGTTAGTGTCTTATGAGTAATTTTGTTTATTATACTGTTTAAATCCGATTTTGGACTTGTGATATGATAAGGCTCATTTATTATCACACCAGTTTGTATTCAGTTGTCATGGTAATCAATGTTCTTAGTACATGTACTTCATTCAAGAATGAACCATGATAGTTATTTTATTTGTTAGGATGTTGGAATCTGATTGGTCAATTGTGCCTGTTTGATAATCATGAAATATTAGTCGCTATACCAACGTGATAAACATTCATGTCAAATGAACTTTTGTTTAATAATTTTGTAGGTTCATATTTACTGAGTGGAGGATATGAGTGTGTTCTAGTAAAATGGCAGTATAACTCACATTACAAAACGTTCCTGCCTCGTCTTGGATCACCAATCAATCATGTGACGTGTTCCAGTGATAATCTGATGTATGCTACATGTCATCAGGACAATGGTAAGTCTACTACAGATCCCCACCCCCACCCCGGCTTTGTTCTAAGCCTAAGGCTATCTGATCTTCATTCTCAAATATTGCTGTTGTTGAGTGTCTATCTGCCCTCTCCAAATCTCACTGCTGAGTATGATATCATCTCTCCCACCCATTGTCCATGCCTTATTCATGACACTGAGGGTATCTGACTTATTGTCTTGATGCCTTATTTGATAATTCTTAAAATTAACAAAACCTTGATTCATTGCCACAATTCAGTGAAATTTTAGCTTTATAGAGGGGTTTTATAATCATAATTTACTTCATCACCTAACCCTAACCAGTATTTGTTTTGTATTTTCAGCAATAAGAATTATCAGCAGTAACTTCAAATTATTACAGGTGTATCAGGGCCTGACTAAATGTCACAGATATGGAAAATCAGGGGTCAAAGTTCACACTGGACTGTTGTGTGACCCCAGAACTAAGGCATTAGTAATGAATGGACAGCCTGGTCATCTACAGTTCTACTCAGTACACACAGACAGACAATTATATAATGTAAGTACATAAAGGTCAAAGTTGATACATGACTTGTGTGACCTCTGAACTAAGGCATTGAGTCTCTTGCTTAAGGGTAAAGAGCCAAACATTTCCTGTATTAAACATTTTTCTTTACCTAATGTATAAGAGGAAAAAATATTTGTGATTTTCATGGTGACTCTTGTACAATGATTATATCTTCTCAGCAAAAATTTCATACTTCTTTTGGTACACTTTCCCTATGGAAAGCTAGAATCATGGAAATTTCTTACCCCAAAATAGTTTAGAAGATCAAAACTGCCAAAGTTTCCTACCACTAATGTTTCTCCTTATACAGTATGTTTTGAAAGGTTATGTATAAAACAATGATTTATAAAGAAAAATTCATATGGTAGTGGGCTGCTTTTTTCACTATGGTCATGCAAATATACCCTATTTTGACAATTTTCTTGGGTTTTGCTGGTTTTAATCTATTTTTGGGGTAGTTTCTTTATATAATTCACAACTTTTACTTTTTTCATACTTTTCCCTGAGAAAGCTCTAACATGTGTGAATAAATACAGAGCAAAAAACTATATGGTAGTGTGAATATTAAAAAGTTTACTGTAACAAATTTCATTGTATTACTGAGTCAAATCATTGATGAAGAATTTTTGTTAAAAATTATGCTTTTCAATAATTTTAGAACAAAGAAAATTTAATTTTAACTTTTCATTAGAAAAATGATTGTCAGAAATTTCTTCCTGACCTTATGTAGGAAA
This sequence comes from Anadara kagoshimensis, assembly GCA_021292105.1. Lineage (NCBI taxonomy): Eukaryota > Metazoa > Mollusca > Bivalvia > Arcoida > Arcidae > Anadara > Anadara kagoshimensis. The sequence goes on along the minus strand of CM037872.1, from coordinate 41,179,576 downwards.
TAACAATGTACTTTCAGTACTTTGATTTCTTATATGATTTTTTATTGACAGCTGGACATAGTACAACATAATTATATATCACCAAATAATCTGAATTGTCCACCAGAAATAACAGAGATTACCAACGCTGCCTTTGATAATAAAGGAGAATGGTTGGCTACGTTTGAACATCTGGATGACCAAGTTATGTCCCCTGAATTACGCCTTAAATTCTGGTTATTCAATAATAAATCTCAAACGTAAGTTAAAATATAGTTATAGTATCAGCTTTATAAGCCCAAGTCAGTAGGCTATAAAATATAGTTATAGTATCAGCTTTATAAGCCCAAGAAAATATAGTTATAGTATCAGCTTTATAAGCCCAAGAAAATATAGTTATAGTATCAGCTTTTTAAGCCCAAGTCAGTAGGCTATAAAATATAGTTATAGTATCAGCTTTATAAGCCCAAGAAAATATAGTTATAGTATCAGCTTTATAAGCCCAAGTCAGTAGGCTATAAAATATAGTTATAGTATCAGCTTTATAAGCCCAAGTCAGTAGGCTATAAAATATAGTTATAGTATCAGCTTTATAAGCCCAAGTCAGTAGGCTATAAAATATAGATATAGTATCAGCTTTATAAGCCCAAGTCAGTAGGCTATAAAATATAGTTATAGTATCAGCTTTATAACCCCAAGTCAGTAGGCTATAAAATATAGATATAGTATCAGCTTTATAAGCCCAAGTCAGTAGGCTATAAAATATAGTTATAGTATCAGCTTTATAAGCCCAAGTCAGTAGGCTATAAAATATAGTTATAGTATCAGCTTTATAAGCCCAAGTCAGTAGGCTATAAAATATAGATATAGTATCAGCTTTATAAGCCCAAGTCAGTAGGCTATAAAATATAGATATAGTATCAGCTTTTTAAGCCCAAGTCAGTAGGCTATTGATCTTTCTGAATTCCAAACCAAGGTCAGCTGATGGTACGGTAAAACAAAATCCAAGATGGACGCCATTACTATAAATCTATAAATGAATACCGGTATTACAGCTTAATTCGTCTACCAATTATGTTGAAGTTTTAGAAAACAACAGAATTCAGGTTATTTAACATATGTTTCAGGATATGTTTAAGGTGAACATACATGGTTCATACAGAATTTGAAAAGTTATGGAATTTGACATCTTTCTTGATTTGAAATTCAGTTTTTCCTTTAAAAAAGTCAGAGAATTTTGTAAGATGTCCTGGAAAAGTCCCCAAATTTAAGAAAAATATTCGCCATACTGTATAAAAATTTTAAAAAATAAATAATAATAAAATCTAAATTGCTGTGTGGAAAGCAATCCAGTCAAATCATCCCCTTATTACTTTAATGTACCATATTATATAATGTTAAAACTCTAAACAGTGACTCTCATGTCAGAAGGATTATATTGGCATGATCAATCTATTTGGGTAATTATAACATGTAAAATTGTGTTATTGTTCTAGGGGAAAGTCATTAAATTTTGATTGGTCCTGGATGTATAAACGCGGACATAACAGGTCATATTGGGCCTCTGGTCCTGGATGTATAAACGCGGACATAACAGGTCATATTGGGCCTCTGGTCCTGGATGTATAAACGCGGACATAACAGGTCATATAGGGCCTCTGGTCCTGGATGTATAAACGCGGACATAACAGGTCATATTGGGCCTCTGGTCCTGAATGTATAAATGCGGACATAACAGGTCATATTGGGCCTCTGGTCCTGGTTGTATAAACGCGGACATAACAGGTCATATTGGGCCTCTGGTCCTGGATGTATAAACACGGACATAACAGGTCATATTGGGCCTCTGGTCCTGGATGTATAAACGCGGACATAACAGGTCATATAGGGCCTCTGGTCCTGGATGTATAAACGCGGACATAACAGGTCATATTGGGCCTCTGGTCCTGAATGTATAAATGCGGACATAACAGGTCATATTGGGCCTCTGGTCCTGGTTGTATAAACGCGGACATAACAGGTCATATTGGGCCTCTGGTCCTGGATGTATAAACACGGACATAACAGGTCATATTGGGCCTCTGGTCCTGGATGTATAAACGCGGACATAACAGGTCATATTGGGCCTCTGGTCCTGGATGTATAAACGCGGACATAACAGGTCATATTGGGCCTCTGGTCCTGGATGTATAAACGCGGACATAACAGGTCATATTGGGCCTCTTGTTACTACTAATAGAATGGGTTTGACATCACAAATCACTTGTTTATTGTGTATAGGGTGATTTTCTTTTATCTGTTGTTCATATAGGGAAACTTTGTTCAAACAATTTCTTGAAGTTCCTTATTGAGATCAAATTTTTTGTGCAATATAAATACCATACTTATTATTGTGTATGATATAACACATTATATAACAGTATCCCTTTTGTATTATGGTAAATCATATTAATTATATAATTTTTCAGATATGTTTTAAACACTGTTGTGGAGATGCCTCATGAAGGAAAAGTAAACAGTTTGATGTTCCGTCCAGAGGGTGTGGTAGAAATGGAGTATCAGCCTACTGTAGTATCCAGTAGTATAGATGGAAGATTTAAAACATGGAAACTTATAGATGATACAGATATATATAGTATGTAGAACTTGCTGCTGTAAATCAGCGTTACTAGTTTGGGGGGGGGGGTATATAGGAATCACCATGTCTGTTTGTCTGTCTATCCATCAGTTTCCCATCTGTCTGTAAAATCATGTCTGGGCCATATCTCATAGCAGCTTGCTCGACTGTCATAAAACTTGACATGAATAATCTTCATGGTCCAAAGGTGTGTCATGACCTTGAACCATGGTCATCAGAAGTGTCAAGGTCGCGCCAAAACAGTAAATGTTGGGATGGGGGGTACTTGGCTCTCAAGAGACAGTTCTAGTTTATATATTTGAACCTGTCACGTAAATTGTAAGGGATGGGTCAGGGGTATATGTTTTAACATCTCCTTATCTCATTGTATGTCCTTCCATCATTTCAGACTTTAGTTTATAACATTATGTTGGTTATATTAAGTTGACTTTAATTGTCTTTATATAATGTTAAAGATAATAAGTGAGATTGACTTGGACCTTTATATAAGGTCACGATGAACTTAAATAGTTCATTTTTTTTTTTTACATGGTTTGAGTCATTAACTAAAAGGTCTAAAAGCAGGAAACTTAAAATATACATGTAGCATTGACACATGTACAAAGTATGTGAAGCTGGTTTGACATTCATTCGTACAAACCTTTAAACATCTATTTGTGGAATTATAAACACAAGTATGGTGCACTGTTTGGTCATCTCTTGTTCCTATGTTGATTCTTGTTTTTGAATGTGTTAATGGGAGATAATTCAGTATTTACTGTATTGGGGTTATATCGACTGATCTATTAGCCCAAGAGCTAGTGGGGTTTGAAATATGTGTCAATGGCCAAAAGCTTTGAAGGTTGTTTCTGATAGAAAAATGTCTGTAGTTTTCGAATTTGGGCGTCTTGTGAATGAACTCGTTTCCGATTTTTTTTCAGACGCGAGTTTTTACACTAGAATCGCATTTTTCAGCCGGTTTTTCGGTAATTTGATAATTCTGCATTATGGACGCGATATGGCCTTAAAATGTCTTATTACTGATGCGGTTATCAAGAATTATGATCATTGTTGACATTTAAGTTAAAAACTTCTTGATACATTTCAGATTTTTTTTAAAATAACTATTTTAGGAAAAAAATAGACCAAAAATTTTGCGTTTTTAATATTTTGCCCTCTTTTATGTCTTATAAAAAAATAATAAAAGCATTTAAGTGAAATGTTTTACCATATTGTCACAGCCTAATGTGTTTTGCATTCAATAAAAGTAGCTGCATATCATTTGGTAGGAAATTGCGGCACCCACAGTGGAAAAACTTTCCCCTACCCCAAAAATTGCAAATTTCTCAAAAAATCGATCTTTACTACAAATTTTGCTATTAGTTGCCATACTGATTGTTATACCGTGTAAGCTTTAATACTTGGGTGACAACATTGAAGACCTCTAACTAAAACTTCTTGTTAAGCATTCAATCTCAATTTTGTGGCCAATTTTAAACAACCGAGTTTTGCGTTTTTACTTAATCTTTATTCGTTAAAGTCTTGTAGCGCATTCAAAAAAAGCCTGATTATCAATATACTATTTTATTTAGAATCCCTGATGTGTGTGCTTTATTGTGCAAGTATAATGTGTAACAAAATCGTCACATTAACCCATTACCCACGATTTATTCTTCCCCTACCCCAATATGCTAACGATATGCGAATTCACGGGATATACTGTGTTAGTGCTCTTAGACAGGCTGGTTCAAAATAACTCGTATTCATTCAGAATTATAATTTCATTCATCATCAGTGTCTTCACTATCACTACTGTCGGATTCACGTACATCCTCATCTTCTCCCATGTCATCCTCTGTAAAAGTTGTACTGTCCATCTTCAGTCTTATATCTTTCGGAATCTGTTCACCTTCAAACCAGTGAATCGCATACTTGTTATTTTCTTTTTTCCATCCATTTTCTTGTGGAGTATTTAATGTAGGACAACTGCAATTGGCATGTTTCCAAAAATATGCAACATATTCTGTTCGGAGGATTTTCTGAACAAGAACACTTTTACAAGGAGGTAGTGAACTCGGATCGGCTCCTTTGAGCTTTTCTAATGGGTCAGTTTGATTTGTTGGAGCGTATTTCTCTCTGAAAATGGCAAATCGTGCCTCATTTACTGTTTTAATGTTTTTTTTGCCATACATTTCACAGACAAAAGATTCCATTACCTTCATATCTCTTTCATTAACTCTTTGATTTGTTCCAATATTTGAGAAAACGCTTCTGAAAGTTGCACTTTTTTCAACGATATTATAAGGCCTAATTTTACCTTTTCTAAGAAATGCTGCAGTATAATCACATCCAGTGAAAGCATGGATAGCTGGAAGAACTTGGCACATTTCGATCCCAATTTCATTGGACAGTTTTGTTAGATCAATAAATCGCCTAGTATTGGTGCCGTCAGTGCCTGAATCCATCCATATGTTTGCATGTATTTGGTGACAATGATACAATAAAATAACCATTACATCCGTGTCATTTGCTCTAACCACTACGTTAGGAGAATCGGACCTTGAGGCAATGTATTGCACATGTAAGGTGATCCTGGTATCTGCCTCCTCGTGGGTACAGGCAAGATTGGACACTTCACTGCACACTACTGTTGCATCATTTTCGCAATAGAATTGATGGCAGTGGTCCTCTGTTGCATAATATAATGTATGGCCTGCAAGAATGTCAGCATAGTTATCATTCTTCCATTCTTGTAGCAAAAACGATAGTAATGACCTCTTGAAATTAGCAGATTTCAAAGCTGAACGGAAATCATGAGGTCGCTTTTGTTTTGGGCCCATTACTACAATATCTGGTCCACTGCTCTCTCCTCGCATATCTCTTTCAATATCTTTGATGGATGGATGGACATATGTGTCACAAACAAAGTGTATTTCTTTTGCCAGTTTACATAATAGCTTGAGAATGGTTTTGGCTACACCTTCAAAAGTATCTGGTAGGTTTGACAGCAACTGTATAAGGAACATGGCATCAACGACATAAGCATCAATTTGATTTGCAGCTGGAGGATCAGAATGAGCCTTGCTCTCTAACATTTTCATAAGTATTGATTTGTCGGTTTATTCATATTCCCGTCAATTTGTGCAAGAGCTGGCGGCACGGGAGTGAGAGGATATTCAAAAACTTTCTGCAAGTTTATATCTGTTGTCGTTGCCAAAAACAAAAGCCTACCAAATAGATCACGTGAACACTGTAGCTGTATGATTTTTTTGCTTTCACCTCAACCCGAACCTTAAGTGCCAAAGATGCAAAAGTGCGCAATTTGTTTCTTGTAATAGGTTTTTCAAATCTAGAGGGATCTGCAAAACAGCCATTTCTAAAGTCGTGAAAAGATTGCTCGCCATATTTTACACAACTAAGTATCTCATTTTTCACATCATCTTTGACTCTGTTACCAGTTGATATGCACAGGAGATCCTCATTTCTTATCTCTGTATCAAACGGATTCTTAGTTGCTTTAATACAGTCGATCAAACTACTTACATCTTTATTATCTCTCTGAATTCGCGACGGCTTGAGCTCTTGATTCACATCCCCCTTTTTCCGGATTCCAGTTTTTGAGAGAAGAGCACCAACGATAGCACTGCGGACACTTCGTGTAATCATCCATCTTCGCCTGGCCGTATATGACTGGCTGAATGCAGAAATGCCAGTTAGACGAGATGCAGCATCAGCATTGATTGTCTGCTCAAGTGTCATGTCCACTGGAATTCTGGAAAATGATTTATTCGAGCGTCTTATAGACAAACCACCATTCTCAAGCATTGCTCTTGCTTGTGGATGACTTATATCAATGTTAAGTAAATTTAAGTGATAGCGTGTCATCCATCTTGCATAGTTTGGTCTATTAGCTGCAAAAATACTGGACACATTTTTCCTAAGCAGTAAGTAAATAAAGGTAGATCGTTAGTTCGACAAGATCTACTGAAAAGTAACAGAAGTTCAACTAATTCAATATACATAAACCAATACTGTGCTGTTGATCCATGGTTTCCAGTTCTTGTGTCATTGGAAAAGGCTTCATACATATCAAAAATAGATTTTAAATTTTCTTGCTCTAGAACGTTTTGCATTTCTTCTGAAGAAGTATTTGTAATGAATTGTTCTAACTGCTCGTATAAAGATTCAGATATCTGACCATGCTCTTCCAGAAAAGACCGAAAATGGAGAATACGGAAAGAAAGAGATAATATAGTATGCATTCTCTGACATCTGTTATAATGCTTCCCTTTTATGAACCCATTTAGAGACCCTTCTGCCAGAACTTTGGTCTCGGTTAGCACATATGGTCCGCCAGAGCCCTCAATTAAGTGACCAAGAGCGCCAAAATATGCCAACATTATATGGAAAGGACCAAAACATATGAAAATATTGTCGTACTTTGGTGATTCTTCCGATTGTATCTGCATCGCTGGTTTAGCTATGGCAAGATCATAGTGGACAATTGCTGTGTTATCAGAACATTCCCGTGCCACAATCTGCGATCGACGTAATGTTTCCGACACCACATCTAATCGGGTCGGTGGCAAACTTATATTGTCCATATAGCCTATCACTTGCTCTGGTAGATGATCTACTGTGATTAGAGAATTCCATCCTGACCACATGGGTATATTAGAAAATAAATGGTGACAAATCACCCATGTTAAATCCCTTTTTCTGGTCTCATTTAAATTAGAGGGGTCCGAAATTGCTTTTACGGGATATTGAAATTTTGTTATTTTTGGACGCTTTCTGTAAGATTCTAAAATAGGGTCCTCAATATCTAAAGAGCGTTTACGTTTCAATGACTTTGTTTGTGTAGTGGATACTTGTGGAATTCCTAGAGAGTCCCCCATTGAATGTTGTTCGTCGGGAGTGTTCTGGTAACATATTCCAACTGTGTCGTGCAAAGTTCCGCTTCCAGACAAAGTCTCGGTGTTTTCATCATAATTATCCCAAGCCGTTCCGGTTGACAAGTTTGGAATTTTCAGTAATCCATCAGGAGTTAGCTGATTCCTGTCTGATATTGTCATTGCAAGTTCAGTTTCAAGTGTCTCCGCAACATGGTAACTTATTGAGTGCCCTAAATGATTTAGTACTTCAATAATTTTCCTACTACCAGTCATACTTTTAAAACCCAGTCCAAGACATAAATGTTTTGATGGCTTTATTTCGCCATTGGTTACAGCAAACAAAGCATCATCTGCTGCTGAACTGATGCATCTATTCATTCTTTCAGAAGGTTCTTTTGTTGAAGACCCTGTATATAGAGTTTTAAAAAACTGCATAAGTATGTCTGGGGGTTAGCTTGGCCTTTCTGTATTTCATTTACAGTCAATGGGTTCTGTAATTGGGGACATGTCTTTGACATTTCTAATATTGTATTTCGCAACTGGTATGCAGCTTCAGTGACTTTGGAATTTAATAAAAACGTATTATGGAAACCTATAATCTGATCTGTATCTAGAAAGCTTGGATATAATATTTTGCCTTGTCGTTTACCTATTTTACTCATGCAAATATCATCTTTGAAGTGATTTAGAAGTTTTACTTCTAAAGTCTGGATGGTATATGAGGAGCAATCAAGACCAATGTCCATCAGCATTGTAGTGTAATATTCATACAAGGAGGCAATTGTTACAGCTTGACCTTGTGCTATAACGTTTTTATTTATGTATTCGGTCAACCATTTAAATGCTTTTTCGTGTCCTAGCCTAATGTTGCCATATTCTGTCTTAGCAGACCCGGGTATACACCTCTCAGAAAGATTTAAGTAATGTTTTCGGCAGCTATGGTGATATTTAACCTCTTTAGCAACAAAATCTATATCACAAACTCTGGCAATCATATCTGTATCACCCAGAACCATTGCAGCATTTTTTATTTTTTCTCCCGCTTCCAAACTTTCACAATTGCCTAACTGTTCCCTTTTCTTACCCTTCGTCAGGAGGCCACAAAACAAACATACGGGAAGAAAAATACCGGAGGAGGAAGTTTCGTCCGATAAATGTTCAGTGTGGGATCTTAAAGTGTAAGAAACTTCTTCTACTTCTACAGTGGAAAAAGACTCTAGTTCTTTTTTTGAGACAGCAGTGAAGTTCTTGTAACACATTCTGTGATAACCATTGGTTTTAGGATCAAAGTTTTGAGGAAGATCTTGACAAATTTGTTTATATTTGTGGGATTTTGTTTTCGAAAGACGATATTCAGCAACTTTTGCCACTTTACTCCATGTTGTTTCATCAAAAGGTTTAATTTCTATATCTTGGAAACGTTTATCGACATGAAGGCAACAAACAAGATTTGTTTCATCTGTGCTATCGCCCTGTAATATCTGTTTCCCCTTAGATGTATCCAGCCGTGTGCTGGCCATTTTGCAACACTTCTAATTGAAATGACAATGAGTTATCACAAACAAATCGCAAAATATTATTTACAGTGATTTTAATTCAGTCACGGAATCAAATAGAATTAACAAACAGATTACTTATCTGCGTCAAAACTTCATTGATTCTATTGTGAACACGGATTCTTTTTAAAAACAAATATTAAATAAAATCAACTTGTTCACACGAAATATAAACGGTAACAAAACAATAGAAAAAAGGGGTGAATAGTTTTTTCTTACTTATCATAAACAACAACCATATGAAAGTATCTATAATTGCAACCACGTGTGATTTGCAATGACAGAAAACGTAACACAAACGCTTTGCGCAGCGCCATCTGCCGAGTCATACAAAAGGGCGTGGCACTATCATTGCTTAATAATACAAAAAATCAAAGCATTGAATAAACAAGCTAACAGCGTAATTTACTATATGTTTCAAGTACAAATTTACGTTATAACACTCTACCGTGTTTAAAATCTCACTGCCTGAGAACGCACAAGTGTAAAATCAATATCTCGCGAACTCGCTTATTTATTGCATATGGGGTAGGGGAAGAATAAATTGTGGTGAAAGGGTTTGTGTGACGATTGTGTTATACATTATACTTGCACAATAAAGCACAAACATCAGGGATTCTAAATAAAATAGTATATTGATAATCAGGCTTTTTTTGAATGCGCTACAAGACTTTAACGAATAAAGATTAAGTAAAAACGCAAAACTCGGTTGTTTAAAATTGGCCACAAAATTGAGATTGAATGCTTAACAAGAAGTTTTTAGTTAGAGGTCTTCAATGTTGTCACCCAAGTATTAAAGCTTACACGGTATAACAATCAGTATGGCAACTAATAGCAAAATTTGTAGTAAAGATCGATTTTTTGAGAAATTTGCAATTTTTGGGGTAGGGGAAAGTTTTTCCACTGTGGGTGCCGCAATTTCCTACCAAATGATATGCAGCTACTTTTATTGAATGCAAAACACATTAGGCTGTGACAATATGGTAAAACATTTCACTTAAATGCTTTTATTATTTTTTTATAAGACATAAAAGAGGGCAAAATATTAAAAACGCAAAATTTTTGGTCTATTTTTTTCCTAAAATAGTTATTTTAAAAAAAAATCTGAAATGTATCAAGAAGTTTTTAACTTAAATGTCAACAATGATCATAATTCTTGATAACCGCATCAGTAATAAGACATTTTAAGGCCATATCGCGTCCATAATGCAGAATTATCAAATTACCGAAAAACCGGCTGAAAAATGCGATTCTAGTGTAAAAACTCGCGTCTGAAAAAAAATCGGAAACGAGTTCATTCACAAGACGCCCAAATTCGAAAACTACAGACATTTTTCTATCAGAAACAACCTTCAAAGCTTTTGGCCATTGACACATATTTCAAACCCCACTAGCTCTTGGGCTATATACACTTGGGAGGATAGACTTGGTTATTTTAAAGGGAGATAATTCAGTATTTGTTGGTGCCTTGTGATATTGACTTGTTTATTGTAGGTAGTAATAATAAATGGTCATGCGAGTTGGTGGGATATTATCGTAACAAACCAGCAGGTATTTGTTGTTTCTCTGCCTGGTTATATTGACTTGTTTATTTTAGGAAGTAATAATAAATGGTCATGTGAGTTGGTGGGATATTATCGTAACAAACCAGCAGGTATTTGTTGTTTCTCTGCCTGGTTATATTGACTTGTTTATTTTAGGAAGTAATAATAAATGGTCATGTGAGTTGGTGGGATATTATCGTAACAAACCAGCAGGTACTTGTTGTTTCTCTGCCTGGTTATATTGACTTGTTTATTTTAGGAAGTAATAATAAATGGTCATGTGAGTTGGTGGGATATTATCGTAACAAACCAGCAGGTACTTGTTGTTTCTCTGCCTGGTTATATTGACTTGTTTATTTTAGGAAGTAATAATAAATGGTCATGTGAGTTGGTGGGATATTATCGTAACAAACCAGCAGGTACTTGTTGTTTCTCTGCCTGGTTATATTGACTTGTTTATTTTAGGAAGTAATAATTTAATTAAAATTTGTTTATACAACAGAACACAATACAAAACAATGGAGACCACGTGACCAATTTCTTTTCTTTATACCTCAATAAAAAAAATTTAGATTAGCTCCGCCCACTTGCCCCGTTTTGGCGGATTTAACCGGAACTTCTTCATTGTTTACATCTGCAATACTCATCACTATGAATGAGACCACGATTATAAAAAAACAATTGGGTCATATTCATCGGCCTTATGATGACTATCGATGTAGATATAATTAAACTTGATTTAAATGTTTCAGATTTTTTTGGGTTATCTTTTAATTTCTTGAATAATTAAAGAATGTCTAAATTAAATTATAAGGAATAACTGTGATATTATTTTTTTATTGGTGTATAAAAGAAAAAAACGATTTGCACACTTTTGAATAATGCGCTATGCGCATTATCCAGTGTGCAAATCGTTTTTTCTTTTATACACCAATAAAAAAAATAATATCACAGTTATTCCTTAAATAATAAATGGTCGTGTGAGTTGGTGGGATATTATCGTAACAAACCAGCAGGTACTTGTTGTTTCTCTGCCTGGTTATATTGACTTGTTTATTTTAGGAAGTAATAATAAATGGTCATGTGAGTTGGTGGGATATTATCGTAACAAACCAGCAGGTACTTGTTGTTTCTCTGCCTGGTTATATTGACTTGTTTATTTTAGGAAGTAATAATAAATGGTCATGTGAGTTGGTGGGATATTATCGTAACAAACCAGCAGGTACTTGTTGTTTCTCTGCCTGGTTATATTGACTTGTTTATTTTAGGAAGTAATAATAAATGGTCATGTGAGTTGGTGGGATATTATCGTAACAAACCAGCAGGTACTTGTTGTTTCTCTGCCTGGTTATATTGACTTGTTTATTTTAGGAAGTAATAATAAATGGTCATGTGAGTTGGTGGGATATTATCGTAACAAACCAGCAGGTACTTGTTGTTTCTCTGCCTGGTTATATTGACTTGTTTATTTTAGGAAGTAATAATAAATGGTCATGTGAGTTGGTGGGATATTATCGTAACAAACCAGCAGGTACTTGTTGTTTCTCTGCCTGGTTATATTGACTTGTTTATTTTAGGAAGTAATAATAAATGGTCATGTGAGTTGGTGGGATATTATCGTAACAAACCAGCAGGTACTTGTTGTTTCTCTGCCTGGTTATATTGACTTGTTTATTTTAGGAAGTAATAATAAATGGTCGTGTGAGTTGGTGGGATATTATCGTAACAAACCAGCAGGTACTTGTTGTTTCTCTGAAGATGGATCATTGTTAGCTGTCGTCTTTGAATCTACAATAACGGTGTGGGAACCTGATAGTAATATACTACGAGAAACTTTTATAGACCAAGTTGATAATACACACATCAGGTATATATATAAAGTAATATACTACGAGAAACTTTTATAGACCAAGTTGATAATACACACATCAGGTATATATATAAAGTAATATACTACGAGAAACTTTTATAGACCAAGTTGATAATACACACATCAGGTATATATATAAAGTAATATACTACGAGAAACTTTTATAGACCAAGTTGATAATACACACATCAGGTATATATATAAAGTAATATACTACGAGAAACTTTTATAGACCAAGTTGATAATACACACATCAAGTATATATATAAAGTAATATACTACGAGAAACTTTTATAGACCAAGTTGATAATACACACATCAGGTATATATATAAAATAGCACTATTATGTTCTTGTTATCACTATCTAGTCACTGACTCAGTTTATGTCTCCATCAGTTAATGTTTCACATACAGCTAGTCACTGTCTCAGTTTATGTCTCCATCAGTTAATGTTTCACATACAGCTAGTCACTGACTCAGTTTATGTCTCCATCAGTTAATGTTTCACATACAGCTAGTCTCTGACTCAGTTTATGTCTCCATCAGTTAATGTTTCACATACAGCTAGTCACTGACTCAGTTTATGTCTCCATCAGTTAATGTTTCACATACAGCTAGTCTCTGACTCAGTTTATGTCTCCATCAGTTAATGTTTCACATACAGCTAGTCACTGACTCAGTTTATGTCTCCATCAGTTAATGTTTCACATACAGCTAGTCACTGACTCAGTTTATGTCTCCATCAGTTAATGTTTCACATACAGCTAGTCACTGTCTCAGTTTATGTCTCCATCAGTTAATGTTTTACATACAGCTAGTCACTGACTCAGTTTATGTCTCCATCAGTTAATGTTTCACATACAGCTAGTCACTGTCTCAGTTTATGTCTCCATCAGTTAATGTTTCACATACAGCTAGTCACTGACTCAGTTTATGTCTCCATCAGTTAATGTTTCACATACAGCTAGTCTCTGACTCAGTTTATGTCTCCATCAGTTAATGTTTCACATACAGCTAGTCACTGTCTCAGTTTATGTCTCCATCAGTTAATGTTTCACATACAGCTAGTCACTGACTCAGTTTATGTCTCCATCAGTTAATGTTTCACATACAGCTAGTCACTGTCTCAGTTTATGTCTCCATCAGTTAATGTTTCACATACAGCTAGTCACTGACTCAGTTTATGTCTCCATCAGTTAATGTTTCACATACAGCTAGTCACTGACTCAGTTTATGTCTCCATCAGTTAATGTTTCACATACAGCTAGTCTCTGACTCAGTTTATGTCTCCATCAGTTAATGTTTCACATACAGCTAGTCACTGTCTCAGTTTATGTCTCCATCAGTTAATGTTTCACATACAGCTAGTCACTGTCTCAGTTTATGTCTCCATCAGTTAATGTTTCACATACAGCCAGTCACTGACTCAGTTTATGTCTCCATCAGTTAATGTTTCACATACAGCTAGTCACTGACTCAGTTTATGTCTCCATCAGTTAATGTTTCACATACAGCTAGTCTCTGACTCAGTTTATGTCTCCATCAGTTAATGTTTTACATACAGCTAGTCACTGACTCAGTTTATGTCTCCATCAGTTAATGTTTCACATACAGCTAGTCACTGTCTTTGTATAATTAATGTCTTACTGTATTACCTTCTCAACTCATTGTATACTGAAGAATCACAGTACCTTTCACCAACTAGTTATGAATTGCATTAGGGACAGACTAGTCAGTTTGGTTGCCATAAGTTAGTGGTTCTCTCTAGTTAGTGGTTCTCTCTAGTTAGTGGTTCTCTCTGGGTACTCCGTAAATGAAAGAATCTTAAGCTTATTACTTCACTCTACTTTTGTATACTGTTGTTCTGTTATGTTTCTTTCTTCTACAGGCTGTTAAGCTTTAATTTAATTCTGAAGCAATGTAAACTGGTATACACTTATTTTTTTTAAAAATGTGAGTATTTAGTTCCAATCAAAAACAAACATACTAATCTATGTCCTAATCACAATCAAGAAGCCAAGTAAAAACTTAGGAACTGACAGTCAGGTTAGACATGTGAACTTCCACCAGGAAAGTGAGGTTGGGTGCTCCGGAAGGGTAAGCACCTCTTGTTTAACTAGCTACATGTTTCAGATTTATTTGATTATTTATGTATATTTACAGTGGCTTAGAGTTTGGTAGAAAGTCCTGCTGTCATTTATTGATAAGTTCAAGTTCGTCTGCCTTAAAATGTTGGAATTTGTTATCATGTTCAGGTAAGTTTAATCATTATATACTTGGATATATATACATCATGTAGATTGAGTTCCTCCCTTGAATGAGAGATTTTCCTACATTGATGAAAGCAATACTGTACAGGGTTCCATATATGAAATTATAACATTAAAAATGGCTCCTGATATGGACATTAAGCACTACTTGGAATTTCTGACTTGGAAATATAGCAGCAATCATTTATGGATTTCTGTATTAAAGGTGCAAGAAATATAGCTAAGTACACAAATAACTTGGAAGTGATGATTCTCACGGAAATTATCCGATGTAACAAATTGTCTAATTTACAGTAAACGTTTTTAGCTCACCTGAGCCAAAGGCTCAGATGAGCTATTGCAATCTATCACCGTCCGTCGTCCGTCGTGCGTCGTCCGTCGTCCGTCGTGTGTAAACTTTACATTTTAATCTTCTCCTCCAAAACTACTGGGCCATATTTGATGAAACTTAGTGATTATCATGCCTGGGTAACAGCCTTTCAAAATTGTGTTCGGGGTTTGGCCACGCCCAACAAGATGGCCACTGTTACTAAAAATAGCAAAAAGACAAAAAATCTTCTTCTCTGAAACCAAAAGGTGCAGGCAAATTTTGATTGGATATTTGGATTCAGCATACCTGGGAACATTAAAATTGTGTTTTTCATGAAAATTAGACGAAAAATGGGTTACGCGTTTTTTGCGTAAAATTACGTAATTTTTAAAATGAGACATTTATTGTTATAACTTCATAACGGCTGAAGATAATTGTATGGAGTTTTCACTGTTGATCTTGTCTTGCAATTTTCTTCCAATTGATGTCAAGGTCGAAGGTCAAGGTCATGTCCCAGTTTTTGACCTTTGATAAAAAATGCTATTTTTTTAACATTTCTCGTGAAAATGCCATAGGATTTTCAGTTATTTGTAGGTATTAACATGACGATCATTTTAATACATAGATCAGGGTCATGGGTTCAAAGGTCAAGGTCACAGATGTCCAAGAATACCAAAATAGTTAATTATCTCAAAAACTATAAACTTTTTGTATAGGCATGTATATTGGAATATTGTAGGTATTGGCCTAACGATAATTTTGATATATAGATAAAGGTCATAGGTTCAAAGGTCAAGGTCATAGACACGAACGAATACTTAAATGGTTAATTATCTCAAAAACTATAAACTTTTTGTATAGGCATGTATATAAGAATATTGTAGGTATTGGCCTAATGATCATTTTGATATATGAATGAAGGTCATAGGTTCAAAGGTCAAGGTCATAGAATTGAACGAATACTTAAATGGTTAATTATCTCAAAAACTATAAACTTTTTGTATAGGCATGTATAATGGAATATTGTAGGTATTGGCCTAACGATCATTTTGATATATGAATGAAGGTCATAGGTTCAAAGGTCAAGGTCATAGCTGCGAACGAATAATTAAATGGTTAATTATCTCAAAAACTATAAACTTTTTGTATAGGCGTGTATATTAGAATATTGTAGGCATTTGCACAACAATCATTTTGATATATGAATGAAGTTCATAGGTTCAAAGGTCAAGGTCATAGATGCAAACTAATACTTAAATGGTTAATTATCTCAAAAACTATAAACTTTTTGTATAGGCATGTATATTGGAATATTGTAGGTATTGGCCTATCGATCATTTTGATATATGAATGAAGGTCATAGGTTCAAAGGTCAAGGTCATAGATGCAAATGAATACTTAAAGTGTTAATTATCTCAAAAACTATAAACTCTTTGTATAGGCATGTATATTGGAATAAGGTATGTATTGGCCTAACGATCATTTTGATATATGAATGAAGGTCATAGGTTCAAAGGTCAAGGTTATAGATGCAAATGAATACTTAAATAGTTAATTATCTCAAAAACTATAAACTTTTTGTATAGGCATGTATATTGGAATAAGGTACGTATTGGCCTAACGATCATTTTGATATATGAGTGAAGGTCATAGGTTCAAAGGTTAAGGCCATAGATGCAAACGAATACTTAAATGGTTAATTATCTCAAAAACTATAAACTCTTTGTATAGGCATGTATATTGGAATATTGTAGGTACATTTTAATATACAGATGTTTTAGCTGTTTATAAATAATATATTGTAGCTAGACTTTAAATATGTTATATATAGCATACTTATATAATAATTATTATAATTAATTTGCAAAAATACTTGCATATTATTGGCCCTTACTGCTGAAAATTTTGATATTCTCTTTTATTAATGTCATTGACCATTGAACCTCGGCATAAGATATGTACTCTTCTTCAGGTGAGCGTTAAGGCCCATGGGCCTCTTGTTCTATTGTAGTTCAGTTGTAAGTTGACTTGTAAATACATTTTAATTTCTCAATTGTAGTTCAGTGGGTTGTTGACTTACAGTGCGATTTATTAATACCAGATCCTAAATCAGATATCATGGCTGTAGTAACCTCGGATCAATCATGTACGTATAGTTACCTGCCTGCATATAAATACCACCCTGAGAACTGCTGAAGAATTGTGACCTTTGTGAGCAGGTGGTTCTTATATACAGCTTCATTTTGGTTGAAATATGGAACATAAGAATCCATTATGAGTATCCATGTAGGATAGGAAATCTCACTGGGGGTTGAACATTTCAGTCAGAGACAAGGTTTTTAAAATCTATCATCATAGGAAAGAATGTACCAAATTTTGGTTTATACAAATTGTATAAACTAGAAAACAAAGTTAATTATTCTAAAATCCCAGAAGTAAAATTTGAAACATAAAAAAATTTCTGAATGTTGAACACTGGCTGTTATTTTCCTACAGGATGACGTCATGCCTTCCACAGGATGACATTATGTTATTGTCTTTTGATGATGACGTCACTAACGGTTACATGGTCATGCTGTATCTCCTATGGCAAAACAATCCTACCTCACATGAGTAGGTATGGAAGAATTAGTGGTCCTACATGTATATGTTTTTGTCTTTTCTAGTCTTATTTGTCTGTTTCTCCAAATTTTTACAATGAATTTAATTCTTGTGTTAAATATTGATTCTGAATGAAATATAAAGGAGAACTTGATGTCACACACACGCACACAACACACACACACACACACACACACACACTATGATGATTACTCCCAATCAGAGTTCTTCTGAAGTTCAATATTAAAGGGTTATTGAACTGATATTGTGAAATATTGTCCTCGTTGACTCGACATTTGCATGAGCTTTCTGCAAATTTGGAGTTCAACGAAGGACAATATTTCTTATATTATATAGCAAAATAAATATTGTTCACTTTTGTGAAGTATGTCATCTAAAATATCATTTTGTTGTACAATACATAAATATCACACTAGTTCTTGTAAATGTGCAATATGACAACAACACAGCAATGACATCAACAACAGTCATGTGATGTCATAAATGACAGTGTCATGTGACAAAGCGTGCAGTATGAAAAAGTTAATTCGGGAAACATCGGGAGTGAAACAAAGTTACACCTCAGGATTTATCGTTTAATATTTTGTGCAAAGCATATATTGCTATATAATATTATTGTATATATGTATATATATGTATATACTATTTTTGTGGAGGGATGTATGATTTGATATCTGTATTTATATTTTGTTTTAGTATTTATTTTCAAACCATCCAGTAGCGATTACTTGTACTGTCACAGAGATATAAATAAGGATAAAATCTTTGGTGGAGTATTTCTACCTCATACACAGGAGAGTTCTCATGAAGAGGAATCAGAATTACCATGGCAACAAAACTCTCAATTATACCTTCTGAACACAGATCAAGAATTGTTTACCTTTACTAGGAAGGACACAGTTGTTGAAGATGGGAATAAATCCAAACAAAAGGTTTGTAATAACATGAAAATTTATCATTAGGAAAACTGATATTACAGTAGTGTATACATGTAATAACTTCAGGATTTGATTATTTTTATCTGCTTTTCAAAGAAAGAGGGGGGAGGGTAAAAAGTTTAAACTTTTGTGATTCTTTCCATCCAGAGTAATTCTATGAAGCAGTTTTATGAAACTTGGAGCAAAGCATCAACATTGATAGCAGATATGCATATCATTAACCAGAGTTAGTTTTCTCATTTTATTGAGAGTTAAGGCCTTTTGAACATAAGTAGAAATCACAAAAAGTACTTACTATCAGGGTAACATAATTCACTGAATTCGGTTGTTATAGTTCCATACAGAACTCAGTTCTGGTATAAACTCACTTCTGCAGTGCTTGTGTTTGCCAGGTAACACCAGGATTTTGAAATTTAAATCTCAATATATGAAATTATAAAGGATATGCAAATCCTTATTTAAGGTCATCTGGTTTCACTGATTAAAAACAACTAGATTTGACACTTGCACCACTTATAATAATTTTGTATTTATGTATATGTATATATCAGTGTGAAAAGAGCAATGACGTATAATTGTGTACAAAAAATAAAGTTAAAATTATTATCATGCTTGTTTACTTGGCAGGTGTAGCTAGCTAAACATGAGTTGCCCTTCCAGAACACCCAACCTCAAATTTGTCAGTTTTAAAGTTTTAACTTTGCTTTAGGATTGTGATTAGGATATGGATTTGTATGTTTGTTTTTACTTTGCTTTTGGATTGTGTTTTCGACATGGATTTGTATGTTTGTTTTTACTTTGCTTTGGGATTGTGATTTGGACATGGATTGGTTGGTTTGTTTTTACTTCACTTTGGGATTGTGATTTGGACATCGATTGGTTGGTTTATTTTTTATTGCTGTTAGTAGTGAATTTGAAGGAATTTTAATTTATCAATTTTAGATTACTGTGAAAGAGAATTTACCTAAGACTCCATTCAGTATACTAATGAAAGCTGAGAAGAAGAAATCTGGTGTAACTAGCATGGATACTACTGAATTAGACAGTGCTACAACTGTTCCTTCTGGTCAATACATACAACAGGTAATATATTCTTTATATCAGGATGGAGAAAAAATGCAGGTCAGCCGGGGAATTGAATAAGTACCACCCACACTATAGGCAAGTGGTCTACCAACTGATTTACTTAGACCACTACAAGTTTAAGTTATATTCAGTTATAACAACTATTTATTTATATTTCTGAGGAATAAAATGTCTAGCTTTTGTGAACTAAAACGAAAGTAAAATGTAAATATTTTAAACTGAAGACTGATAAAATGTACATCTATTGTGAATTTATTAAGATTAAAATTTCCATCAACTGTTTGTTGTGAGTTAACACATCTATTGTGAATTGACAAGGATTGTTTTTTATCTATTACAGCTTTTAAGTAGTGCAGCACACACACAACCTCCAGTCACGTCTTTGTGTACAAGTTTTATAAAATCTCTGTTGATAACATCAAGGTATGTATAAAGCTTCCAAGTGTACACATATACATGTTTACATTTCATGTTTGACTGGTAATCACATGTTTTAACAGTTTTAATTCTACTGCACTAGATGGCCGTTTCGGAATACAATTCCTCATCAGTAGTGCTTGGACAAAAATTTTGAAACCAAAACTTTTTTCAAGATGTTGAAAAGAAACCCAAAGGACCAAAATATATTTTACCAAAATCAGCTGAGGAAATACTTTGCATCAGGGATTATACCTTAGTTTTTAAGGAATTTCAAATTTTAACTAGCAGCAAATTTAGACAATAGTATATTTCTGACAAAAATACACAATAATTGCCTACTGAGTTTGTGATATCCTCGGGGCAACGGCCACCAGCAGAGATATCTGTAAACTTGTAAACAGTCACAAGGTGTTATAATAATGACAACATTATTACATTATGTTTACATGTCATTGTGGGAAGCGCGTGGCCTAGTGGTTAAGGCGTTGGACTCATGATTCGAAGGTCGTGGGTTCGATCCCTGGACCGGGCGATGTGTTGTGTCCTTGAGCAAGACACTTAATTTCACGTTATTCCAGTTCACTCAGCTGAAAATTAAATGAATACCAGCAAAATGCTGGGGGTTAACCCTGCGATGGACCGGCGTCCCATTCAGGGGGGAGTCTTGTACTCTCAGTCGCTTAACGCCACGGAAACCGGGATAAGCTCCGGCCTGATGGGCCTAATGGCTCGGGACAGACTTTAACTTTAACTTACATGTCATTTGGCTGAAAAATGATGAAATGTCAACAGTGTGAAAGTACTTTAATATAACAGTGTGAAAGTACTTTAATATAACAGTGTGAAAGTACTTTGATATCATACTTTAGAATGCAGTATATAAAAGATACATGTTTAGCAATGAAATATACAAAGACAAAATCTGAACATCTTACTCTAATAACGTAGGAATCAAGTTGATCCATGGTAACAGTTGTATACTGTAAAGTTTTATGTTTATGCAGATATTAGTGTGTTACAATATAAGCTTGTGCAAGGTTATGCGTATATAGAACCATTTCGTTTAATATCATCCATGTAAACGTTTACAGATTTTTGTAAACACGGAAGACTTGGTAGGTTGTAGAATAGAAATCATCGTGACATGTCCAAAGCTGTTGTTTCATATTTGGAGCTTTACTGGGTTTTATGGTGAATTGGGAAGTCTAAAAAGATAAGCATGTCCAAGAAATTTAAACAAACTGCTGTTTAATTTTCTAAAACCAGAAAAGGATGAAGCAACTGATACGAAAATGTCAAAGATATGGAACATGTCATTGCTGAGCCTGACAATAAATCAGTTGTCTGAGCCTACTTCGAACATGTAAAAATATAGATATATATAATTTTTAAAAAAATTCATTACAGAAAACGCAAGACACCTGAGGATGATGAGGATGACAGTGATGATGACAATGGAATATCTGATAGGATTGATTCTAGTTCAGACATGGAGGAAGATATCACTGATGTTCAGGATAGAGGGATACTCACAAACCATCACAACTTGGGACTCACTAAAAACCATCACAGCACAGAACTCACAAATCATTATCACAACAGGGACAATACAAGCAATGTATCTGATAGTAATTCTGTACAAAGTGTGTGTAATAACACAAGTTATGACTGGTACTCCCCCTCCTCCACAGTCGTGATACAGAAATAATAAAGTACAATATCTATATGTGTGTAGTTGTATTTGTTGTTAAAACACTATAATTATATAAACATAATTATTATAGCCCTGGCAAACTACTTTTAGGAGGTAAACTAGTTTGAGAAGAGTATATAGGAATCACCATGTCTGTCTGTGTAAAATCGTGTCTGGGCCATATCTTATAATTGCTTTGGATGACTGTCTTAAAACTTCAAATAAATAATCTTCATGGTCCAAAAATGTATCATGACCTTCAACCAAGGTCATATTGGAAAGTTCAAGGTTGCGAGAAAACATTAAATGTTACGTTAGGGCGAGGGGTTTTGCTCTCAAGAGACTGTTCTAGTTAATATACTCGACTTGATATCATATTGATTCTTCAAGTTCTCTGAGCCAGACAACTTGAAAATAGGTGGTGACTGTTCTGTATTAAGAAATATAAGTGCGGGAGAGACCTAAATAAAACCAGTACCTGTGTCACGGCAGGGGTGGCACATTATAGAACCTTAGCACGCTACAAAGATAAACATTTCTGTCACTTCACCTAAAGCTGGGGATGTCTCTTTATAAGTGAAATATTCTTGACTGGGACATAAAACCATTCATTCAATCAATCTTCAATTTTTGCTTCATGTTTAGAATTTATACCTCAATTATGACAACCACAAAAGACTACATTTGAAGCTATTTGACAAACGTGATGAATTTAATATTGTCATCTTTCCTTTTCTCTGCTATAATATACCTTTTTCTCGTGCTTATGGTGTATTTGTTTCACCATTAATGGGTTAGAGCTTGTTCCCACTATAGGAACTTTATACAACAAAAGAAGCTGCTTACAAATAAATTGTTGACCATGGGATATTGCAAGCCTAGGCTTATCAAGGCCCTTAAAAAGTTTATTGTTGACCCAGAGATATTGCAAGCCTAGGCTTATCAAGTCCCTTAAAAAGTTTATTGTTGACCCAGAGATATTGCAAGCCTAGGCTTATCAAGGCCCTTAAAAATAAATTGTTGACCCAGAGATATTGCAAGCCTAGGCTTATCAAGGCCCTTAAAAATAAATTGTTGACCCAGAGATATTGCAAGCCTAGGCTTATCAAGGCCCTTAACAAGTTTATTGTTGACCCAGAGATATTGCAAGCCTAGGCTTATCAAGGCCCTTAAAAATAAATTGTTGACCCAGAGATATTGCAAGCCTAGGCTTATCAAGGCCCTTAACAAGTTTATTGTTGACCCAGAGATATTGCAAGCCTAGGCTTATCAAGGCCCTTAAAAAGTTTATTGTTGACCCAGAGATATTGCAAGCCTAGGCTTATCAAGGCCCTTAAAAATAAATTGTTGACCCAGAGATATTGCAAGCCTAGGCTTATCAAGGCCCTTAACAAGTTTATTGTTGACCCAGAGATATTGCAAGCCTAGGCTTATCAAGGCCCTTAAAAAGTTTATTGTTGACCCAGAGATATTGCAAGCCTAGGCTTATCAAGTCCCTTAAAAAGTTTATTGTTGACCCAGAGATATTGCAAGCCTAGGCTTATCAAGGCCCTTAAAATAAATTGTTGACCCAGAGATATTGCAAGCCTAGGCTTATCAAGGCCCTTAAAAAGTTTATTATTGCCCCAGAGATATTGCAAGCCTAGGCTTATCAAGGCCCTTAAAATAAATTGTTGACCCAGAGATATTGCAAGCCTAGGCTTATCAAGGCCCTTAACAAGTTTATTGTTGACCCAGAGATATTGCAAGCCTAGGCTTATCAAGGCCCTTAAAAAGTTTATTGTTGACCCAGAGATATTGCAAGCCTAGGCTTATCAAGTCCCTTAAAAAGTTTATTGTTGACCCAGAGATATTGCAAGCCTAGGCTTATCAAGGCCCTTAAAAAGTTTATTGTTGACCCAGAGATATTGCAAGCCTAGGCTTATCAAGGCCCCTAAGAAGTTTATTGTTGACCCAGAGATATTGCAAGCTTAGGCTTATCAAGGCCCTTAAAATAAATTGTTGACCCAGAGATATTGCAAGCCTAGGCTTATCAAGTCCCTTAAAAAGTTTATTGTTGACCCAGAGATATTGCAAGCCTAGGCTTATCAAGGCCCTTAAAAAGTTTATTGTTGACCCAGAGATATTGCAAGCCTAGGCTTATCAAGGCCCTTAAAAATAAATTGTTGACCCAGAGATATTGCAAGCCTAGGCTTATCAAGGCCCTTAAAAATAAATTGTTGACCCAGAGATATTGCAAGCCTAGGCTTATCAAGGCCCTTAACAAGTTTATTGTTGACCCAGAGATATTGCAAGCCTAGGCTTATCAAGGCCCTTAAAAATAAATTGTTGACCCAGAGATATTGCAAGCCTAGGCTTATCAAGGCCCTTAACAAGTTTATTGTTGACCCAGAGATATTGCAAGCCTAGGCTTATCAAGGCCCTTAACAAGTTTATTGTTGACCCAGAGATATTGCAAGCCTAGGCTTATCAAGGCCCTTAAAACGTTTATTGTTGACCCAGAGATATTGCAAGCCTAGGCTTATCAAGGCCCTTAACAAGTTTATTGTTGACCCAGAGATATTGCAAGCCTAGGCTTATCAAGGCCCTTAAAAAATTTATTGTTGACCCAGAGCTATTGCAAGCCTAGGCTTATCAAGGCCCTTAAAAATAAATTGTTGACCCAGAGATATTGCAAGCCTAGGCTTATCAAGGCCCTTAACAATAGATTGTTGACCCAGAGATATTGCAAGCCTATGCTTATCAAGGCCCTTAACAAGTTTATTGTTGACCCAGAGATATTGCAAGCCTAGGCTTATCAAGGCCCTTAAAAATAGATTGTTGACCCAGAGATATTGCAAGCCTAGGCTTATCAAGGCCCTTAACAATAGATTGTTGACCCAGAGATATTGCAAGCCTAGGCTTATCAAGGCCCTTAACAATAGATTGTTGACCCAGAGATATTGCAAGCCTATGCTTATCAAAGCCCTTAACAAGTTTATTGTTGACCCAGAGATATTGCAAGCCTAGGCTTATCAAGGCCCTTAAAAAGTTTATTATTGCCCCAGAGATATTGCAAGCCTAGGCTTATCAAGGCCCTTAAAAATAAATTGTTGACCCAGAGATATTGCAAGCCTAGGCTTATCAAGGCCCTTAAAAATAAATTGTTGACCCAGAGATATTGCAAGCCTAGGCTTATCAAGGCCCTTAAAAAGTTTATTGTTGACCCAGAGATATTGCAAGCCTAGGCTTATCAAGGCCCTTAAAAAGTTTATTGTTGACCCAGAGATATTGCAAGCCTAGGCTTATCAAGGCCCTCAAAAGTTTATTGTTGACCCAGAGATATTGCAAGCCTAGGCTTATCAAGGCCCTTAAAAAGTTTATTGTTGACCCAGAGATATTGCAAGCCTAGGCTTATCAAGGCCTTTAACAAGTTTATTGTTGACCCAGAGATATTGCAAGCCTAGGCTTATCAAGGCCCTTAACAAGTTTATTGTTGACCCAGAGATATTGCAAGCCTAGGCTTATCAAGGCCCTTAAAAAGTTTATTGTTGACCCAGAGATATTGCAAGCCTAGGCTTATCAAGGCCCTCAAAAGTTTATTGTTGACCCAGAGATATTGCAAGCCTAGGCTTATCAAGGCCCTATTGCAAGCCTTATCAAGGCCCTCAAAAGTTTATTGTTGACCCAGAGATATTGCAAGCCTAGGCTTATCAAGGCCCTATTGCAAGCCTAGGCTTATCAAGGCCCTCAAAAGTTTATTGTTGACCCAGAGATATTGCAAGCCTAGGCTTATCAAGGCCCTATTGCAAGCCTAGGCTTATCAAGGCCCTCAAAAGTTTATTGTTGACCCAGAGATATTGCAAGCCTAGGCTTATCAAACCCTATTGCAAGCCTAGGCTTATCAAGGCCCTTAAAAATAGATTGTTGACCCAGAGATATTGCAAGCCTAGGCTTATCAAGGCCCTTTAAAATAGATTGTTGACCCAGAGGTATTGCAAGCCTAGGCTTATCAAGGCCCTTAACAAGTTTATTGCCTTTATTCTCAATTTGGATTACACAGGTGGCAAGTGTAGCTAGCTTAAGACAGGAAATGCTTAATTTAGCCAATTCTATGAAAAAGTCCTTCTCTGAAACTGCCTCAGCTAAAGTAGATTAAATTGTGTGATTTTTGACTGGATTCGAAATCCAAGATGTCTGGCATTACTAAAAATAGAAAAAAGTCAGTTAAACAGCCAATGTATGTTTATATATGGATAAGTTTAATTCAAATTTGGTATATACTATGTAGCCACCTTCCCATTTTCCAGTTTTGGTGTTGGTGACATTTTCATTGGCGTGTTTACAGTTGAAAGTGTTTATAGATGAATATGGCAATTAAATGCCTAATTTAGCCAATTCTTTGAAACCATGTGGCCTAATGAAACATGTCCCTAGATTGTGAAAATTAAAGTTTGTAATTTTGTTATGAGAAATCCAAGGTGGCTGCAGTTACTATAAACAGAAAGAACAATAAATGACAAGGCTTTGTCATAATGTTGAACCAATGACGCGTGTGAAGAGGTCAAGGTCACAAAAGCACTGTGTATAACCGCTACCGGAAATTGGTACCTGTCGAAACCAAATTGCTACCATTTGAAGCGAGCGGTGTTGTCAGTCAAGGTAAGAAAATCCAATATTGCTAGATTTTGAGGAAGTGTGCCATGACGAACTATTTGCGATTTTATTGCTATGACATAGCACTATACATACACACACAACTTCTTAATTTGTTTGCTTCTAAATACTTGAAAAACGTCTGAAATCAGGACCTGGTACTTCCATTTATTGACGTCTGCCGACTTCAGCATGTGCGTATGTCGCACAGGTCCAATATTTCGCTAATGTTTTGTTGTGAAAAGGTCACAAAGTAATAAAATATGCGCCCGAAGTCACCAGTTTCAGTAATTTAGTCTTGGTAAGAGAAATATTTGATAAATTAAAAATGCTCCGGTTCACGGCGACTTATTAGTGTAGTACACGGCGTATTGCAAATAATAAATTTTTACTTTACGGCAACTTGTGGTTTTCATTCTGATAGTATTGGTGATTATCTCTTACAAAGATCGCTTGAATTGCACCTAACTCTGTTAAAAATAATTCTACATGGATTTTATGACGTTTTGTTACATGCAAAATATTATTCATATATGTAAACAGGTCTATACCATGATTCTTACCAGATATATTATATGTATATGACCATCATTCACATTGAAAGGACACTTTATTTATAAATATTTAATTCTGTTATTTTCAGAAATGAAACAAAACAAATTATAGAAAATCACTATGTAAAAGAAATGGAAATCACAAATGACTTTTTGTCTTAGAGAGCAATGAAGCTTACCACATACTACTTCTATTTTAGAGACCATATGTTCGATTTAAAAGACCGGTCAAAAAGAAAAGCTCGACGGAAGTTGGCAACAATAGCGAATCCTGATGAGGCTGCTAGAGGTGTTGCTCCTATTCGACAATACCACAAGCTGGACGAAAGCAAAATTTTGCCACATAAAAGACTTGGACTTCAGTTGTAGTGTGTAGATCAAACACAAGTTGGACTATAGCTTAGCACATTACTTTACGTTAATGAATGCAAATAAAATTATGTAGAAAAATTACCACCTTACACAAGATCTTTTATTCTTCAATCGTTGCGAAAGCTGAACTAACTTTTGATACCCCGTCACAACTACTGTAGATCCGGTTATTTTACCAGATACTTTATTTTCGCGAATCCAGTGTTCAGAGTTATTTCGCGATTGGTGGCATATTATCATTTCAATGCGTTAAGCTCAGCAGGCCCGTAGGAAAAGGGGGTGGGCAGGGGGGGAGGTCCCCCCCCCCCCACTTTTTTGAAAATTTTTAAATTTACATAGAAAATCAGTCAAAATTTGATCTAAAGTACACTTTGGCCCCCCACTTTTGGGTTGGCCCCCTCACTTTGAAATTGCTTGCTACGGCCCTGAGCTGTAGGTTTTCGCGATAATGCTGAATTCTCGAATGAACCCTCTCGCGAATCATTGAGAAATTTACGTTCTCGATAAAACCGGATCTACAGCAAGTGGCAGGGCTTGAGATAGTGTACGTCCGTCTGGTTTAAAATGGGTATTGGCTGTTCCTATTCCAAACGCCCAGCATAAGATGTGAAAGTCACGGGTCTTTCGGATGAGACCTTAAAAAACTCCGTGTTATAGTAGGGGTGACATGACAAAGAATCCTCACTGCAAATGCCATAAGCGCAATGCACAGGTATAAATTTCTGTACCTTCATCTACAACTTGTGATGTCTCGATATGAGTGAAATAAACTTGACTGGGACGTAAAACCCCAAACAATCAGTCAATCACAACCAATCAATCAATCAGTCAATTATAAAGTATCTGATTGCGGCCATCTCGTCTATCGTGTTGAGCCTTTCCTTTGGTTCACGAAAAATGGTGTCTTTTATCCTGTGTCGATTAATATCATTATTTGACGTATTTAATGTGTTTGTTTTGTCTTTGTGCACTATTGCTTGTACTTCGCTTGACTTTCCGCATTAAAGAATTATGGAAACTGGTTGGCTTAAAGACAAGATAATGGTTCCAGTGGGTGTTGTATCTATATATCTGCGGGACAATGCTTCATTTAACTATAGCATTCTGAAGCTGACTTTTGCTAGGCTAGTATAAGTAGATTATACACTCACTTGCACAAGATTCAAGTACCTCTTGAAAAGTTTATATTCTAAAACTTGGTCTCGTCACAAATTGCTGAAAATTGCAACGTGGAATTAGAAAGGCTGAATTAACATACTTAACTTGGTTTAAATGCCATTTTATTAAACGGGTCTTATCTTAATTGATAATACAGTAATTTTATTCACTTTCTGTGGTTTTTGGTTGTCTGTTGTGTTTCAAAAACTCCTATAAACCCTTCTGAAAAATTAACATTCTTCGCCAGAATTACCAATTCGCCGGAAACTTTTCCAGCAACACGCCGTGATGCAAATTTTGTTTACCCCACAAGTCGCCGTGAACCGGAGCATTTTAAATTTATCAAATATTTCTCTTACCAAGACTAAATTACTGAAACTGGTGACTTCGGGTGCATATTTTATTACTTTGTGTCCTTTTCACAACAAAACATTAGCGAAATATTGGACCTGTGCGACATACGCACATGCTGAAGTCGGCAGACGTCAATAAATGGAAGTACCAGGTCCTGATTTCAGACGTTTTTCAAGTATTTAGAAGCAACAAATTAAGAAGTTGTGTGTGTATGTATAGTGCTATGTCATAGCAATAAAATCGTAAATAGTTCGTCATGGCACACTTCCTCAAAATCTAGCAATATTGGATTTTCTTACCTTGACTGACAACACCGCTCGCTTCAAATGGTAGCAATTTGGTTTCGACAGGTACCAATTTCCGGTAGCGGTTATACACAGTGAAAAGGTGTAGGTTTGAAAATTATTTAGACCATTACTGGTAGTTGCTTTGGGGGAATTTCATGAAACTTCACATCTCTTTGGTGCAAGAGTTTGGGATGACCTTGAACCAAGGTCATAGCTTGTCGGTCAAGTTCATGCAAGGTGACAATATGAATTGGCCAAGAACTATTGGAGATGGGGTTAAAACTTCGAGAGAGACAGTTTCAGTTCAAATTGAGCAGTGAAAATTGTAAAAGTCAGCTCAATAGGTGAAGTGATGATCGTAGTCAAAAAATAAAGATAAGTTGTTGTCATTGTGCAGGAATTTGGATCTTCATTGAGGTTTTAAACAGGAAACAATACAGTGACTTATGTTGTATGCATTGAATGTTATTACATGGCATACAACATTATCACATCATTTAATAACTTTCTATTCGGTCAAGGAAAAGTTAATTTGGTTCAACTGCTTCTTTACCAAACCGAATGTCCAGTTAACTCGTAAACTAATTAGTAAACACTAATACATAACAAAATAATACCGACATTTTACTTTTTCAAGTTGACTTTTTGCCAGATGAGCGTTACCATTTGGGACTCTTGTTTATTTGTGTACAATTTACTGCTAACAAACCGATTTGTCCTCTACTTATAAACAAAAATCTGCAATAAAAGACGATTCTGAAGTTTTACCTCCCTTCACTGATCTATGGCGAATGTGTCCAAAAAAAAAAAAAAAAATTGGGCAGAAACACAAATTACATCCCGCACGTCTGAACGTGACTAGGTGTCAAAAACACAAACATCGGTCAGCCCCGTCATTATCAATATGAACATTGATGTCTTTATTGTGTCTAAAAGACCAAAATACAAGACCATACAACAACGGAGCAACAAACACATTGGGGATATTGCTTAGAAAATTCGTGACTCTGGACGTGTACTGGAGATAATGTTCAGTGGTGTATTTTTGTGATTCCGCAACCATCCAACTTAATTTCAAAACCATGAGATACAGTAACTGTCTAAAGACCAAAAGGCACGTTCCTACACATTGTTCTGACAAAGATATTCATGTATTAAGAATTGTTTAAATGAATTTTATTAAGTTCTATTGCGTGTAGGGCAATGAACAGTTTGTGTTTTAGCGTGTCACGCCTACCGTGCCAAGGGCATCGCTTTTTTTAAAGATCTCATCAAAAGGATCCGTGACTTTCATTTCTAATTGCTGAAGACTACCACTTTTCAAGTCTTTGGACTGCCTGGCCGGTATTTGAACCCCGACCTTCTACATACGAAGCGAGCACTAAACCAGCTGAGCTACTGCATTTACCATAGACTATGACGAGGCACTAAGAGTTTGCAAAAATACAAATCAGAAACATCCTGCTATAAAAATCTCATTTGACAGCAATCTACTGAAAGTCAAAATTTCTCTTTCAATTAACGATTTCAGTATGAAGTTTTTACATCATACAATGTGTAATATAGACATTGAAACACTCCGAATTGCGTGTTTTTCGAATAAATGTTTCAAAATTTCCGAGGGAGGACCTTCGGACCCCCCTCCACCCAAACCCACCCCTGCATCCTCCCCTAACGGCGCTTTGCGCATACCGGTAATGCGTTTGTAAACGTTCGTCTAATCCGTCAGGAAAGGATTTTACTGAACTTTGACAACTGTTACCTCAGCTACCGTTTTAATTAAATAAAAACAAGATTTATCCAAGAGGGAGTCTGGATTTTATCGTCTAAATTAAAACATCAATCACAACCATTCTGAGGCGATGTGATTAAATCACCATATCAGGACTGTTTATGTCACCGAGCTGTATATCATAATAGTCAGGAGTCATTTACTTAATTGAAACTTTCTCTCTCTCTCTCTCTCTCTCTCTCTCTGGCATTGCTTATTTGAAATATTGAATTCTCTCTCTCTCTCTCTCTCTCTCTCTCTCTCTCTCTCCGGAATTGCTTATTTGAAATATTGAATTTTCTCTCTCTCTCTCTCTCTCTGACATTGCTTATTTGAAATATTGAATTCTCTCTCTCTCTCTCTCTCTCTCTCTCTCCTCTCTCTCTCTTCTCTCTCTCTCTTGCATTGCTTATTTGAAATATTGAATTCTCTCTCTCTCTCTCTCTCCTCTCTCTCTCTCTCTCTCTCCGGAATTGCTTATTTGAAATATTGAATTTTCTCTCTCTCTCTCTCTCTCTCTCTCTCATCTCTCTCTCTCTCTCTCCTTTTCTCTCTCTCTCCTTCTCTCTCTCTCTCTCTCTCACACTCACTCTCTCTCTCTTTATCTCTCTCTCTCTCTCTTTGGTATAAAATAAATACAGAGAGATAAAGTGTGTGTGTGTATGTGAGAGAGGAGAGAGAGAGAGAGAGAGAGAGAGCACGTAACAGACACCGTAGTTAATGAAGCTGGACGTTAACTCACATCTGTCAGGTAAAGTTTATTTAATCTATCGCACATCAATCAGATATATAATAGAGCTTTAGTTACTGACCACGTACAACACACTGAGTGATTGACAGGTGGAGAGGCAGAGTATAAATATTACAACATTGACCAGTCTGACCAAAACAATGAATAGCCATTACAAGAAACGAATATAGATGCAGAATCTAAATATTAAGGTCCCTCGATACATTTAAACTCCACGTTACAATACACACTGAGTGATTTACATAATAAATAGACTAAGGTCACTCGATACATTTAAATTTCAATTACTGACCATGTTACAATACACACTGAGTGATTGACAGGTGGAGCAGTGTATAATAAATAGACTTTAAGGTACCTCGATACTTTTTTCATTTACAAAGATTTTATTATCCCATTATGACGTCATATCAAGGGCGATAACCAGTTTCCGGTTATTTCTGGAAGGGTGTGTGATTGTACTAAACATATAATGTTTCTAACTCAAGTTTGTCGGATTTATTTTGATAAAATTAACTTTTATTAAATACAAACAGACTTGGCCGGGATTGTATAACTCTTCTGTTAGATAAAGTAATAAGTAAAGTATTACCATGTATTAATACTAATATTAATCCTGTACTTTGTAGACATGAAATATTGTCACTGTACCCAAGAACTCAATAACCCAAAACGAAAACATACAACAAAACAAACATGTAACATAGATGTAAAATAAACGTTGATATTAATATTTTTTTTTACTATATTAGAAGTAAAAAAAAACAAAACAAAACAAAAAATAAAATAATAAAAAACACTGCACCATCTGGCTAGATGAGCATTTAACAGCCTTGTGTTATATTGTTTGTTAGTTGTAATGAGTTACGATATTTGATATACCTTCTTTATCTATATAAGTTATCTCTAAAGATAATTAATAAACACATACAGTACAGTACAGACCTGTTAAAAGTTTAACACTATGTTAACTCATTAATGTCGACCGGCAGTACATCTCGTCTCGTCGTTAGCCACATCTCGTAACATTTCGACAGCTGTTATCTGTTTCTCGGCAGGTTTTCAGACACTAACTGTCCACATCTCGACAGTCGAGTTTCCACTGCTTTTCGTTT
Source organism: Anadara kagoshimensis (assembly GCA_021292105.1). NCBI lineage: Eukaryota > Metazoa > Mollusca > Bivalvia > Arcoida > Arcidae > Anadara > Anadara kagoshimensis. Next base: position 41,146,778 of record CM037872.1, on the reverse strand, counting down.
TAAGAAATGACATTCTGCTCATGGTATTTCAAGGGGTAATGAAAGATAGTGTGGCGCGTGCCAAATTCGATGAAGGTCGAAGGCCTTCATTTTGAATTTGGCACGCGCCACACTATCTTTCATTACCCCTTGAAATACCATGAGCAGAAATGTCATTTCTTATATTTACAATTCTTTCTTTTAATAATATTTTGTACTTTGGCGCTATTTTTTCCATATTTGCTCGTGTGATATAGGGTTTTTAGCCATGCGAGGTCGGCGTGTCTCATATGACCACGCGACCCCCTGTGTAGGACATGACGTAATATTGCGGGAAAATTGATACACATCAAGGGTCATGACCCCCATTGTCTTTCATTGGGAATTGAAATACAATTGCTTCTGTATGTTTCATCGAAGACAGGTACAGTCATATTGTAAATATAGCCGTGTTAAACTTTCGACAGTACGGTTTACATGGTATACAAAGATGCGGGGGATACAATACAATAATGCCAGTATATCACGATACTTTATTAAAACTTCCATATATAGGTACCCCCATAAAATATGCAACGGAGAATATTTGATATCTTTTGTGACATTTCATCTTATTTTACTTAGTATACGTTGGTCTTTGTGGTGAATAGTTTCTGTGATGTGAAGTAACAGTCCATATTTTACACTAGGCCTTTACAAGCTGTTCAATTACACGTTAACAACATATGGTCGTACAAAACAATGGGATGTCAGAGTGTAACTATAGTCAGGAGTCTTTGATTTTATACATAACTTTTTTTATTTTTAAACAATGGAAAAATTAATCGGAATATTTAAAGAGTCAAGAGTGCCATGATGTAGGAGGAGTTAATGAATTACACAATTCCCACATTAACTTACAAAATCCGCTACTATAGCATTACAATTACTATCAGAGACAATCCCTCTGTATCCTTGGTTATACATCGTTTATCTCTTCAAGGATTGTGATTCGTCGGAAATAATTAAAAATGATCAGCGGCACACAAAAACAACAGGAGAAGTAATTGTAAACGTGAAATGTAAACACACACTGGACTGCACAAGCGGAAGGTGAACATCTCTGCTTTGTGAACAAAACAACAAATTCAAGAACAAAAACATTGTCTTGGAAACGTAACAACATACCAGAAACGATCACGGCTTTGAAATAAGAATGGACGAGGATCTACACAACACTATCAGAAACAAATAGAAAAAAATGGTATGTACTGAAGGTTATAATATACGAACTAGATTGGTAACCGGTATATACTGAAAGTTAAAATATACGGAATAGACGGGTAACAGGTATGTACGGAAGGTTATAATGCGGAATAGACGGGTAACAGTTATGTACTGAAGGTTATAATGCGGAATAGACGGGTAACAGTTATGTACTGAAGGTTATAATGCGGAATAGACGGGTAACAGTTATGTACTGAAGGTTATAATGCGGAATAGACGGGTAACAGTTATGTACTGAAGGTTATAATGCGGAATAGACGGGTAACAGTTATGTACTGAAGGTTATAATGCGGAATAGACGGGTAACCGGTATGTACTGAAGGTTATAATGCGGAATAGACGTGTAACTGGTATGTACTGAAGGTTATAATGCGGAATAGACGGGTAACCGGTATGTACTGAAGGTTATAATATACGGACTAGACTGGAAACCGGTATGTAAAGAAAGTTATAATATACGAACTAGACGGGTGACCGGTATGTACTGTACGTTATATACCGAGTAGACGGGTAACCTGTATGTACTGTACGTTATATACGGACTAGACGGTATCTGGTATGTACTGTACGTTATATACGGACTAGATTGGTAACCGGTATGTACTGTACGTTATATACGGACTAGATGGGTAACCAGTATGTACTGTACGTTATATACGGACTAGACGGTATCCGGTATGTACTGTACGTTATATACGGACTGGATGGATAACCGATATGTACTGTACGTTATATACGGACTAGACGGTATCCGGTATGTACTGTTCGTTATATACGGATTAGACGGGTAACCGGTATGTACTGTACGTTATATACGGACTAGACAGTATCCGGTATGTACTGTACGTTATATACGGACTAGATTGGTAACCGGTATGTACTGTACGTTATATACGGACTAGACGGTATCCGGTATGTACTGTACGTTATATACGGACTAGATGGGTAACCGGTATGTACTGTTCGTTATATACGGATTAGACGGGTAACCGGTATGTACTGTACGTTATGTACGGACTAGACGGTATCCGGTATGTACTGTACGTTATATACGGACTAGATGGGTAACCGGTAAGTACTGTTCGTTATATACGGATTAGACGGTAACCGGTATGTACTGTACGTTATATACGGACTAGATGGGTAACCGGTATGTACTGTACGTTATATACGGACTAGACGGTATCCGGTATGTACTGTACGTTATATACGGACTAGATTGGTAACCGGTATGTACTGTACGTTATATACGGACTAGACGGTATCCGGTATGTACTGTACGTTATGTACGGACTAGATGGGTAACCGGTATGTACTGTTCGTTATATACGGATTAGACGGGTAACCGGTATGTACTGTACGTTATGTACGGACTAGACGGTATCCGGTATGTACTGTACGTTATATACGGACTAGATGGGTAACCGGTATGTACTGTACATTATATACGGACTAGATTGGTAACCGGTATGTACTGTACGTTATATACGGACTAGATGGGTAACCGGTATGTACTGTTCGTTATATACGGATTAGACGGGTAACCGGTATGTACTGTACGTTATATACGGACTAGATGGGTAACCAGTATGTACTGTACGTTATGTACGGACTAGATGGGTAACCGGTATGTACTGTACGTTATGTACGGACTAGATTGGTAACCGGTATGTACTGTACGTTATATACGGACTAAACGGATAACCGGTATGTACTGTACGTTATATACGGACTAGATGGGTAACCGGTATGTACTGTACGTTATATACGGACTAGACGGTATCCGGTATGTACTGTACGTTATATACGGACTAGACGGTATCCGGTATGTACTGTACGTTATATACGGACTAGATGGGTAACCGGTATGTACTGTACGTTATATACGGATTAGACGGGTAACCGGTATGTACTGTACGTTATATACAGACAGGTAACCGGTATGTACTGTACGTTATATACGGATTAGACGGGTATCCGGTATGTACTGTACGTTATATACGGATTAGACGGGTAACCGGTATGTACTGTACGTTATATACGGACTAGACGGTATCCGGTATGTACTGTTCGTTATATACGGACTAGATGGGTAACCGGTATGTACTGTTCGTTATATACGGATTAGACGGGTAACCGGTATGTACTGTACGTTATATACGGACTAGATGGGTAACCGGTATGTACTGTACGTTATGTACGGACTAGATTGGTAACCGGTATGTACTGTACGTTATATACGGACTAGATGGGTAACTGGTTTGTACTGTACGTAATATACGGACTAGACGGGTAACCGGTATGTACTGTACGTTATATACGGACTAGATGGGTAACCGGTATGTACTGTACGTTATATACGGACTAGACAGTATCCGGTATGTACTGTACGTTATATACGGACTAGATTGGTAACCGGTATGTACTGTACGTTATATACGGACTAGATTGGTAACCGGTATGTACTGTTCGTTATATACGGATTAGACGGGTAACCGGTATGTACTGTACGTTATATACGGACTAGATGGGTAACCGGTATGTACTGTACGTTATGTACGGACTAGATTGGTAACCGGTATGTACTGTACGTTATATACGGACTAGATGGGTAACTGGTTTGTACTGTACGTAATATACGGACTAGACGGGTAACCGGTATGTACTGTACGTTTTATACGGACTAGATGGGTAACCGGTATGTACTGTACGTTATGTACGGACTAGATTGGTAACCGGTATGTACTGTACGTTATATACGGACTAGATGGGTAACCGGTATGTACTGTACGTTATGTACGGACTAGACGGGTAACCGGTATGTACTGTACGTTATATACGGACTAGATGGGTAACCGGTATGTACTGTTCGTTATATACGGACTAGACAGTATCCGGTAGGTACTGTACGTTATATACGGACTAGATTGGTAACCGGTATGTACTGTACGTTATATACGGACTAGACGGTATCCGGTATGTACTGTACGTTATATACGGACTAAATGGGTAACCGGTATGTACTGTTCGTTATATACGGACTAGATTGGTAACCGGTATGTACTGTACGTTATATACGGACTAGATGGGTAACCGGTATGTACTGTACGTTATGTACGGACTAGACGGTATCCGGTATGTACTGTACGTTATATACGGACTAGATGGGTAACCGGTATGTACTGTACGTTATGTACGGACTAGATTGGTAACCGGTATGTACTGTACGTTATATACGGACTAGATGGGTAACCGGTATGTACTGTACGTTATGTACGGACTAGATGGGTAACCGGTATGTACTGTACGTTATGTACGGACTAGATTGGTAACCGGTATGTACTGTACGTTATATACGGACTAGATTGGTAACCGGTATGTACTGTACGTTATATACGGACTAGATTGGTAACCGGTATGTACTGTACGTTATATACGGACTAGATGGGTAACCGGTATGTACTGTACGTTATGTACGGACTAGACGGGTAACCGGTATGTACTGTACGTTATATACGGACTAGATGGGTAACCGGTATGTACTGTACGTTATGTACGGACTAGATTGGTAACCGGTATGTACTGTACGTTATGTACGGACTAGACGGTATCTGGTATGTACTGTACGTTATATACGGACTAGACGGGTAACCGGTATGTATTGTACGTTATATACGGACTAGATGGGTAACCGGTATGTACTGTACGTTATATACGGACTAGACGGTAACCGGTATGTACTGTACGTTATATACGGACTAGTCGGGTAACCGTTATGTACTGTACGTTTATACGGACTAGACGGGTAACCGGTATGTAGTGTACGTTATATACGGCCTAGATGGATAACCGGTATGTTCTGTACGTTATATACGGAATTGACGGGTAACCGGTGTGTAATGCTTGTTAACAATATATCGCTTTTTTCTATTATCCAAACTGCTTTTCAAATTTATTTATTTATTTTTATTTATTTATTTATTTATTTATTTATTTATTTATTTATTTATTTATCTGTTTGTTTGTTTATCTACTTCTGTTGCTACTATTGAGGATAACATGTACACGATGACGTTCATACATGCACAGAAACATAAGAGAGGTTATCACACGACATGTGTGCCTGCAGTTTGTGAGGTCCAGACCTTTCAGTTATAAAACATGGTATTTATATAATCTATACGAGATAACACCTGTATCTGTTGTTTTATAATACTTGTAAAATATATAAATACATCCAAATAAATGCTAACAGTACTATCCCTTAATGATAACCAATGATTTTGCCGTTTTCTGATTGGCTGAGAACGGATTTGGCAAGGATGATAATGTTCACCGTTCAAAGTTGAAAAAGTGTCACTGTAAACTTTATCGATTAAATATTGAGGAAACCGTTACTGTATTGTTCAAATATAATATAATAACATAATAAAGTTCATCCATTCGAAATGCTCTTTTGTATTTTTTTCATGTCAGCGTTACGTCACATAACGTCACGTGCGTTTTTACACGGTGAACATTACCTGCTTGCGTTGATGTGCGGTGGGCATATCGATTTACCAGGCTTGCCAAACGCGTTCTACGGTCTCGATGAATATTATATTTTTGCGGTTGAGTCAATAATTGTTTATTATTATAACGAAAACAAAGCGTTTTACGAGTTACCTCCCCTGTACCGTGATGTCACAAGTTAATAATAGTGAGCCGTATTTAAAAAGGTTCTTTATGCATAAAAATATTTTAAAAGCATTACTTAATTAATATTAATTAGCGCTGATATGAAGAACAACAAGAAAAACATTGAAGATTCTCCAGTTTACATTTTGTGACCCGGGCTTTGTTTTTTATCTTGTTTTAAACATAGATTCCCAAAGTCCAATCGGTTTTTTCCATCTTAGTGAGGTTGGCAATAAAGAACTTTACTATGTTTTGAGAGAGAGAGAGAGAGAGACTTTCACATACGAAATTTATTGTATGAATTGGTAACATTTCACTATCATATGGTACGAAATGGTAGCTATATGGTAAAAATGACTTGAGTGTATGGTACGAAATGGTCAAAGATTATAGTACGAAATGGTAGTTGATATGGTACGAAATGGTAGTTGATATGGTACGAAATGGTAGTTGATATGGTACGAAATGGCAGTTGATATGGTACGAAATGGTAGTTGATATGGTACGAAATGGTAATTGATATGGTACGAAAGGGTAGTTGATATGGTACGAAATGGCAGTTGATATGGTACGAAATGACAGTTGATATGGTACGAAATGGTTGTTGATATGGTACGAAATGGTAATTGATATGGTACGAAATGGTAGTTGATATGGTACGAAATGGTAGTTGATATGGTACGAAATGACTATAATTTGATAATGCTGTTCCGAGATGGGAGGGGTTGTCACACGCTGACAGTAATTTTGCGGGGAATATCTCATTTATTACATGTCATGTGATTTTAAAAAACATCCAATAACATTTATTTAAATATACAATATAAAATATAATGTATACCAATATCACTGGATAAAACCGTTTGATTTGTTAAATGCGGAATAAAAAGATACGAATAAATGTATACACAATGCCTCTATCAATATATAATGGCGGATTTTAGTTAAAGGAGATTTTAGTTCATAGAATTTGCTGTGTAACTAGGACCTGTTGTTACACTTGAATATTGATTGCTATATTATAACTGACTGGGGATTAAATCTGATATTTTGATATAAAATAGAAATTTCCCTTGGGCTCTCGGAAAGTTGATTCTGGGGACAAAATCAGATCTCACATTATTGCACATCTAAACTTGTATCAGTTATTAATAAATTTTAGGACCAATTTAAGTTCAAATCAATAATGCTACAACAGTTGGTGAAGACAATAACTAAAGCCGTTATCTTACAACCATCAGCTGTGATACTGTGTAATCGTATGTTTTCGCGAGGTCCAAATTTTGCGGTTCTTAGAAAAATATCATTTAGTGGGATTGTTAAACTTGTCGTTATTTGTGGCTTCTGTTTAAAGTAAGTTTGTTATATATAATTATTCGTTGTCATGTAACTTAGTGGTTCACTATATTCACAAACACATTATATCACGTGATTAATTTCCGACAACGATACGGAAATTGATTACGTCAAACATTTTTGTAGTTGTTTTTTTTACCGGAAGCCATTCTATATCAAGTGGGTAATAGACAAAGTTGTGTATCACGTGGTTTGCAGGCGACTATGGTCATCTCGAGATGACAAACTTTGGAATCAATCCGGTAAATTAATGTCATAAAAGTATAGAGAGATGGATAACCACATTGTGTAATAGGTTTAATAAACGATAGTATACTCTATAGTTTTATTATGATTATATAGATGTATTAACTATTGTAACTGAGTTAATTGTTTTTATTTTATTTTCAGATATAAAGCTCATTAACTGAATTATCAAAAACACAATTAAATTACACCGAGAATTGGGAGACAACGAAATTACATCGAAAATTAAGGGATAAAATGTCACCATTATTGTAGGAGAAAGGAGATTAAAAAACTTTAATTAATTATTTAATTGACAAGTATAGATTGAAGAGATAAGGACCGAGCTTTTCACATTCAATATAAACAGAGAAATATGCAAACATTATGGTAGTGATTATATTGGGTTATTGTAGAAGATATTTGGATCAGATTTAGTATGCCATCTTGTTTCAAAAGAGTAGCCAATGTCACGATGTTGAGACAAAGTTATATACTTGATAACAGAACAATGACAAACCATGACAACATAACAAGTTACCATGACAACACGGCAGTCGCCTCGGCTCAGTCTAATATCACTGAGTTTTTCATTGGTAATGTGACAATGATAGCATCGAACATAACAGACGACGGAAATAGAACAACTATATACAGCTCAGGAGCAGACGATGAAGAGGAGAGTTTGTTATTCAGAGAAATAAAACTGATAAAGGCGGCAGTATTAGCTGTCGTGGTGGTAATATTGTTAATATCAACCTGTAGATTTCTATTTAAAGTATTCTCTAGGTATTCTGTTATAAAAACAGACGACGCTGATGTTTGACAATTGACAGGGTGTCATATGTGTTACAAACAGACGACGCTGATGTTTGACAACTGACAGGGTATCATATGTGCTACAAACAGACGACGCTGATGTTTGACAGCTGACAGGGAGAGTGACTTAGGTGTTACAAACGGTCGACGTTGATGTTTGACAACTGACAGGGAGAGTGTCATATGTGTTACAAACGGATAATGTCAACTGATGTTTGACAACTGACAGGGAGAGTGTCATATGTATTACAAACTGATGATGTCAACTGATGTTTGACAACTGACAGGTTGTCATATGTATTACAAACGGATGATGTCAACTGATGTTTGGCAACTGACACGTTGTCATATGTATAACAAACGGATAATGACAACTGATGTTTGACAACTGACAGGTTGTCAAATGTGTTACAAACGGATGATGTCAACTGATGTTTGACAACTGACAGGTCGTCATATGTATTATAAATTTATAAACGGATGGTGTCTTGAGAATTGACCGCACTTACTACGCCACTTTGACCTTAATGGTATGAGATGCTAACACAATATCTTTTAGATTTGACAAAATGTGACTTAATTGAAAAATTTGATAACAACCCGGCTATTAATTGCTAGTATCTTGTCACAAAACAGTTGAACGGTAACTACGGCCATCCTAAACCTCACATAGTTACACGGTTAACGTTTGACAAAACTCTGGTGAATTGTTACACAGTTTGACACAACTCTGGTAAATTGTTACACAGGTTACACAGGTTGACACAACTCTGGTAAATTGTTACACAGGTTACACAGGTTGACACAACTCTGGTGAATTGTTACACAGGTTACACAGGTTGACACAACTCTGGTAAATTGTTACACAGGTTACACAGGTTGACACAACTCTGGTAAATTGTTACACAGGTTACACAGGTTGACACAACTCTGGTAAATTGTTACACAGGTTACACAGGTTGACACAACTCTGGTGAATTGTTACACAGTTTGACACAACTCTGGTAAATTGTTACACAGGTTACACAGTTTGACAAAACTCTGGTGAATTGTTACACAGTTTGACACAACTCTGGTAAATTGTTACACAGGTTACACAGGTTGACACAACTCTGGTAAATTGTTACACAGGTTGACACAACTCTGGTGAATTGTTACACAGTTTGACAAAACTCTGATAAATTGTTACACAGGTTGACACAACTCTGGTAAATTGTTACACAGGTTACACAGGTTGACACAACTCTGGTAAATTGTTACACAGGTTGACACAACTCTGGTGAATTGTTACACAGTTTGACAAAACTCTGGTGAATTGTTACACAGTTTGACACAACTCTGGTAAATTGTTACACAGGTTGACACAACTCTGGTGAATTGTTACACAGTTTGACACAACTCTGGTAAATTGTTACACAGGTTACACAGTTTGACAAAACTCTGGTGAATTGTTACACAGTTTGACACAACTCTGGTAAATTGTTACACAGGTTACACAGGTTGACACAACTCTGGTAAATTGTTACACAGGTTGACACAACTCTGGTGAATTGTTACACAGGTTACACAGGTTGACACAACTCTGGTAAATTGTTACACAGGTTGACACAACTCTGGTGAATTGTTACACAGGTTGACAAAACTCTAGTGAATTGTTACACAGGTTTACAAAACTCTGGTGAATTGTTACACAGGTTGACAAAACTCTGGTGAATTGTTACACAGGTTGACAAAACTCTGGTGAATTGTTACACAGGTTGACACAACTCTGGTGAATTGTTACACAGGTTGACAAAACTCTAGTGAATTGTTACACAGGTTTACAAAACTCTGGTGAATTGTTACACAGGTTGACAAAACTCTGGTGAATTGTTACACAGTTTGACAAAACTCTGATAAATTGTTACACAGGTTGACAAAACTCTGGTAAATTGTTACACAGGTTGACAAAACTCTGGTAAATTGTTACACAGTTTGACACAAATCTGGTGAATTGTTACACAGTTTGACACAAATCTGGTAAATTGTTATAACTTTGTTAAAGTGGTTGCGATGTTTTTCTACATATTTATAATACATGTATGTACATATTTGGATCATCGTTGAAATTTAAATCTTAAATTTTTAAATTGATTATTTGTATTCTGTTTTTATGACTTATATTGTCAGCTTTCTTTTCTATGCAGCAACGGACCCACTACGTCTGCTTATGATGTGTCTGTTTCACAATCAATATCCCATGGTAGAGTTTGTTCCCATTCCGGGAATTTTGTGCAACGAAGCAAGCTGCTTACAAATAAAATGTCGACGTAATGATATTACAGACCTAGCGGCTTGCCAAGGCCCTCTAAAATTAATTCAGTCATCACAATATTGTTGATAAGAATGATGTCACTATCTCCAAAATTATCCTGGATATATTTGACGTCCCATAATTCCATGCTCTTTTAATTCCTAATGTTATTACACGCGTGGCGGGTGTAGCTATCTAAACAAGAGTTTCTTACTCTTCCGGAGCACCTGGTCTCACTTACTTGGTGGAAGTTCGCGTTCGGTTTTGTTTTTGACATAGATTGGTGTTTGTTTTTACGTTGTTTTGGGGTTTTATTTTTGACATAGATTGGTATGTTTGTTTTTAAGTTGTTTTGGGGTTTTGTTTTTGACATGGATTGGTATGTTTGTTTTTACTTTGTTTTGGGGTTTTGTTTTTGACATAGATTGGTATGTTTGTTTTTACTTTGTTTTGGGGTTTTGTTTTTGACATAGATTGGTGTTTGTTTTTACGTTGTTTTGGGGTTTTGTTTTTGACATAGATTGGTATGTTTGTTTTTAAGTTGTTTTGGGATTTTGTTTTTGACATGGATTGGTATGTTTGTTTTTACTTTGTTTTGGGGTTTTGTTTTTGACATAGATTGGTGTTTGTTTTTACGTTGTTTTGGGGTTTTGTTTTTGACATAGATTGGTATGTTTGTTTTTAAGTTGTTTTGGGATTTTGTTTTTTACATGGATTGGTATGTTTGTTTTTACTTTGTTTTGGGGTTTTGTTTTTGACATAGATTGGTATGTTTGTTTTTAAGTTGTTTTGGGGTTTTGTTTTTGACATAGATTGGTGTTTGTTTTTACGTTGTTTTGGGGTTTTGTTTTTGACATAGATTGGTATGTTTTGTTTTTAAGTTGTTTTGGGGTTTTGTTTTTGACATGGATTGGTATGTTTGTTTTTACTTTGTTTTGGGGTTTTTTTTGACATAGATTGGTATGTTTGTTTTTACGTTGTTTTGGGTTGTTGTTTTTGACATAGATTGGTATGTTTTTTTTACGTTGTTTGGGGGTTTGTTTTTGACATAGATTGGTATGTTTGTTTTTTACGTTGTTTTGGGTTTTTGATTTTGACATGGATTGGTATGTTTGTTTTTACGTTGTTTTGGGTTTTTGATTTTGACATAGATTGGTATGTTTGTTTTTACGTTGTTTGGGGTTTTGTTTTTGAGATGGATTGGTATGTTTGTTTTTACGTTGTTTTGGGGTTTTGTTTTTGACATAGATTGGTATGTTTGTTTTTACGTTGTTTTGGGGTTTTTGTTTTTGACATAAGTTTGTATGTTTGTTTTTACGTTGTTTTGGGGTTTTGTTTTTGACATGGATTGGTATGTTTGTTTATGATTTATATACGTTTCAAGATTTGTATAGAAATATATCAAGTCAGACGATGACCCCGACGATCAAGTTTGCAGCTGGGTAATTTTTATCACGTGGTCCAATCTTATTTTTGGGCGTAAGATCCTAATTTTCATCAAATGCTCACACCTTATTGGTCGGCGTAAGAACCAACCATAAACACATTTGTTTCATTTGTTCTCCTATCATGGTTCGACTACCATTGGTTCGAATATGATCTAATCACATGATTCAACAGACACGTTAAAATGATTCTCATTCACAAAGCTGCACAATCCACAAATACATGTCATTGAATAATGACTTCAGAATATTGGAATTGAGCAATGACTTAATAAAACACATGGTGAGTTAATTTGATTCTTCAACAAAATAACCTAGTTTAAGTGTCACAACCATTCCTTAGCCAAGATTAATCTCCTTAATTTAAATCTGGCAAATTTGAAATGTGATATTTTTTTGTTAATTGTCAAGATATTTATTTAGGTGTCTTTCTAAGCTTATGCCATCTATATTTTAATATTGTTGTCACTTTTTATTTGTATTATCATAAAATCTTGCCAAAAGTTGCTAGTTTTAAGTTAAGAAAATGATTGTTAAACTGGGACCAGTTGGTACCGTGTCAAATGTTTCAAGGAATTATATATATATTACCTAAATTGAAGTTTAGTAGGGTAGCAAATTAACAAATATCTGATAATTATATTTATATATAGGGGAAAACAAGAGAGTGTATATAAAGCTTGAACATAATGTATTATAAGTCTAGTCGTGATGATCTTAGTCAGTTAGAGGAGATTTTCTGAACATGACTGGGCCAGTATGTGCGTGTATGTATTAACGAGACCTTAGTCTGTTTCAGCATTAATCTCTTAAAACTACCCGGGTCCTGTGTGTTTTACGCCAATATTCGCCTCTTCTCCATCGTTCTAAGAAAGATAACCCAATCTTAATTTCAGAATACTTTACAGAAGTACTTTCATTACCGTTTACGAAGGTTACGCCGGTTAAACGTATCTTCGAACGCAGGACCTCTGTGTCGGAGGAGTCTGAGTTGCCGACTTGATTATCACAACGCAACTCATGTTTAAATTCAAATTCCACCAGGTCAGATAGTGAGAAGTTTGTCAATTTGCGAGCCAACGAAAGTTTCAGAACGTATCGCCATGTACTGCAGGAGGCGCCGTCGTTGACTTACTTCCATGCATGGCAGGGGACACCGTCGGTGACGTATCGCAATATATACAATAAGAATCTCCGGTGACGTATCACCATGTATACCAGGAGGACCGTCGGTGACGTATCACCGTATACAAGCCTACAAGGAGTACCGTCGGTGACGTACCACCATGTATGCCAGCAGACACCGTCGGTGACGTATCACCATGTATGCCAGCGGACACCGTCGGTGACGTACCACCATGTATGCCAGCAGACACCGTCGGTGACGTATCACCATGTATGCCAGCGGACACGGTCGGTGACGTACCACTATGTATACCAGGAGGGACGTCAGTGACGTACCACCATGTATGCAAGCGGGCACCGTCGGTGACGTATGATTACCATGTCTGGCAGGGGACACCCTCGTTGACTTACCACCATGTATGCCAGCGGACACCGTCGGTGACGTACCACCATGTATGCCAGCGGACACCGTTGGTGACGTACCACCATGTATGCCAGCGGACACCGTCGGTGACTTATCACTATGTAAACAAGGTGGACCATCGGTGACGTATCACCATGTATGGCAGGGGGACCGTCGGTGACGTATCACCATGTATGAGCAGCGGACACCGTCGATGACGTATCACCATGTATACCAGGAGGACCGTCGGCGACGTATCACCATGTATACCAGGAGGACTGTCGATGACGTATCACCATGTATACCAGGAGGACTGTCGATGACGTATCACCATGTATACCAGGAGGACCGTCGGCGACGTATCACCATGTATGAGCAGCGGACACCGTCTATGACGAATCACCATGTATGGCAGGGAACACTGTCGATTATGAACCACCATTTTTTGCAGGGGACACCGTCGGTGATGGCGTCTTTTAACACGAGCGGTTACTGATCACAGTGCCTAGGTTCGAATCCTAGCCAGGTATATCCTAGTGTGAGAAAGTTTATAAGTTCGCTTGATGAAGGCTGGTGGTTTACTTTGGTTTCCTTCAACATTCCCGGCAGAATTGACCATCTAGATATTTGTAAATAATTCTTGACTGGAGTTTTAAACAACATTTTTCCACTCCAAAGTTAAATGGATTTTAAATACTTTGTTACCTCCCCTTGTCGTGTGTTCAGTTTTGAAATGACCCAAAATCATCAGTCAAAAGAAACGGTATAACTACTGAATACAATGGCCCACCCTGACTGTTTGTTCTTCCTCGCGCTTCGACGAACAGGAGCTGCCATTTATTGTACACTTCCGTTCAGACACCGTGAAAATGAATGTCACAGCTTTACAAGGCAAAAAACGAATAAAGCGCTAGTGCATGTTACGATTAATTTGCCTTACAAAGCTGTGACATCCAACAGTTCAATTGTTATAATTTCGTTGAATATTTTTGAAAAACGTTTTTTAGAGAAGGATCCTATGAATGTGACAGCCACGGAGAACGAGAAGTTTCTAACAAAAACGTTCAAAACAATAATACAGACATGTATATTTAAGTTTGTTTTATATATAATCTAAGTTTTTGTAAACATGTTATATCATTTATAAAAGAATGATTCCTAAAACGCCGAGCTATCCGCCTATAGGAATATATACGCAAGAAACTAGGTTACACCCTTTTCAGGCCTCTATACCCGTCACTACTTCGAGGCCAAGTACAAATAAATCTCTGTGTAAATATATACGTTGCATATGAGTAACATTTTTCCTTTTTTATAATGACGTGTGTGGAAGCTGACTTTACTGGATAGTTAGCCGTCTATATAATTTAAATATTTGTTATTCTGTACCAAAGTGTAGCGCTACTGTCATTGCCATTTCTTTGCTAGCACAAAAACAAAAACTTAGGTGTCACAATGACTTGTTTTGTTTTGCGTCATAATGCGTATACCTTGTGTCTATTGACGGCATGTCAGTGTGATTTCATAGCAGAATACTTTGATTTAGGCCATCATACTTGTATTTTGATGAAATCAGTGATAGAAGGCATTCAAGAAACTCAAGTTGTTAGAGCCACCCGTGCTTCAGAGAGCATGCTTGACACCTGTGAAGCATTTTTCAGACAAAATGGTGTTGCTAAGAGTGCATGATAAAGACCAGTTTTAAGCTTTGTCAAGAGCAGTCCTAACGCAAAGATTTTAGACTTAGTGCTGTGGACTTTACTGATATAACCTTTGTTACAAGATGCTACGTCCAGTCAATGTATAATAGTCATCATCAGAAAGACCATTTGTATAATCGAAATCAATTTCTCTACTTTAACTATAAAATATTCTTATTCGACAAACCGCAGGTTCATGATATTCATTCTTGTCCAGCTAGTGGTATTCATCACATATGAAACCTACCCCGACTTTGCGTCTATGGCCTTTCTTCGTGCGGCGAATGCACTTAGAAAAGATTTACTAGTACGTGTTCAACATGTATACACGAAACACACGGGAAATGACAAGTGGCCTTAAAATGAATTGTAATGTCGTTATATATATTGTATGTATAAAACAAATATGCGTGCATGTCTTTCTTTCTGTTATGTTATTTGTGGCATAAAAAATAATATTGCATTTAAATTCTAACACAAAGTAAGATAAAAAAGAAATAAATTAATTTTATTAAAATGAAATAAGTTGAAAAATAAAATTGTAACTTTGGGATTCGAACCAACAACGTAAGACTTATTGTACCTACGTATACCCACTACACCACGCAGGTAATGGTTGACAATATGGTTTATTAATATCAAGTACGAGTATAGAATGGTATATTAAGAGGTTATATTGGGGTAACTCTCAAAACATTGATTTTTACAAAATTCAGTATCAGCGCATATCTCTCCATTAACCATACTTTGCATATCGAACAGTAAAATAATATAGTTTTTATATTCAAAATATCTTTAATGGAGAGGCATGCGCTCAATATGTATTTATTAAAAAACGTGTTGATTTTCACTGACTTGTTCCATGTTTGTATTGAGTTCTACGGAGACAAACCTAATGGATTACATGAGTTAAACATATAATGCAATGTTTTACTGAGATTTTTACCATATAAACTTCTACATAATGATAGTAGCTTTAAGTTTTTTCACTATCAATATGTATTCAACATACTTTTAAATTTTGAATCCTATAGGCGGATAGCTCGGTGTTTTGGGTATCATCCTTTCTCAAAATATATTTCCACAACATTCAACAAAAACATTACAATTGTTACCCATGGATACCAGCTGACGCGGAGGAATAAAGTTCGTAATTGTATATTGTTATCATGTAATCATACGCTAAGTAAATGTGACCAATGACATTCATAGCCGATATGAGTGCCATTGCACACAAACTCAGGAATAGTCCGTCAGTGATATTGTGACAGAGTGTTTATAAACACGGGTAAGTTTATTATACATAAATAGTCATTAATACTGTGCAAATCGTATGCGTATATTCGCGCCTTCATTCGTCAAAACTCCCTTTATAAACCTAGACTTTTCCATGTTAATAAACAGTCTGCCTCAGACTGACTATAATAGGGAATACACAACGCAAATAAAAATATCATGGCCGATTTTCAGGTGGTCATTATCGGACCAATACAATATTAACAATAAGTAACTACTAATAAGGACTATTAAACATTATGGTGACGTCAGACCCCACAGAGAAAACATTTTGAACTCACATGTTTTACTTTTGATTTTTTAAATAAAATAATGCATTCAAAAGTACTACATACAATTTAAAAAATACAATTCAAAATGGTATATGACAGAACAATAATTCATTGTAGGCCACTCATATATAATGTCACCTATAACTAGGTCATGTATAGAACACTCATTTATATGATGTCACCTGTAACTAGGTCATATATTAAGCACTCAGTTATGTGACGTCATTAATCCTGTAACTAGGTCATATATAGAGCATTCAGTTATATGATGTCACATGTAACTAGGTCATGTATAAAGCACTCAGTTATGTGATGTCATTAATCCTGTAACTAGGTCATGTGTAGAGCACTGTTATATGATGCCATTAATCTTGTAAATAGGTCATGTATAGAGCACTCAGTAATCATGTAACTAGGTCATGTATAGAGCACTCAGTTATATGATGTCATTAATCCTGTAAATAGGTCACGTATAGAACACTTAGTTATGACGTCATCAATCCTGTAACTGACGAGATAAATACTTAATAAAATTTTCTGGTTCACAATCATAGTTAAATAGAGCACAGTCTACTGAATATATCCTTTGGAGATTTACAAAATCTGAAGAATCCAGGGATGAATAAGCTTCAAACAGCGCCTCATATTTGTTTCTCACTAGGTGGCGTTTATCTGTAGATTTTTTAGCCGCAGTTAAGAACATATCTGTGACGTTCATTTTATTGAAATTTGTAATTTCCTTTTCGGAAAACGGAACGTTAATGGTTTTGTCAATGATCCCCCGGATTTGAAGTTCCTTCCAGTTTATTTTACAGCTTCGTAAACGTTAAACATTCCTTAGCACCAATATTACCATAGTAACGTGAAAACAAAAGTTTTACTTTACTTATAATTATATCCATCCTGGTGAAGTTTTTGTAAATTTTCAAAGAATTCTTTAATGAATTTAATCCAATTCTTTCCAGAATATATTTAGAATCTTGGTCAAAGTTTTCTATTTTCCCTATAAAATCATACTTTAGTTTACATGGACTACAGTGTTTATACATAGGGATGAAGTGGAAATCTTTTTTCCATAAAAAGTTATTACTTAAGAAATATTTTACAAACTCCGCAAATGTTACGTCATATACACACTGCCTACTATTGCTGTTACTTTTACCCCGGATATGTCTAAGATATCTCCAATACAAAGGGTTCACAGAAAATATTTTATCGACGTATGCTGAAAACAATCTGGTATACGGATGCCTAACAAAAATTATTTTTTTCGAAGAATTTAAAATTTTATTAACATTTTCTGACTTAATTTTGGACAACGTTTCCATAGCATGTAAATAAGCTTCTCCCAATGGCACGTCAAATAGTGAACTAAATTCTGATTCTCTTTTAATCATCTGAAATGTAAACGTATATTATATACATAAAACTAAATAAGTAAAACAAGCTGGTCAACAAAACATAAAACGCAAATATTAACTTGTCGACTAGCCCACCGTAGACGATAGCCATGGGTAATTATATATCACTACGTGCTCAACAATTGCACCAAAACATAGAACATGGTTCACCAGTATCCAATGGCACTAATCAGACAGACTTTACACTCAAGTCTTCGACAATCAGCCGTCCAGCAAAAACTCAAACGGTTATCGTATTAACTGCGTTCGACATCATATGAATTTTATTCAAACGAGTTGCGTCCCTTGCTAAACAGCTAAACCGAAAAAGGGGAGGGGGTGTCGATTTTCCTTAAATTTCTATGCAGTAAATTTTTATTTTTTTACCTACAAAATTGGGGAAAATGTATGCTTTTTTTGGCATTGATAATGTTTGAACAGACATTGTGAGTGTCGAGTAAATCAGGGGGAATATACCAATACTTACAACAAACAGTCTTCTCCAGAATGACGAGTCGACCTTCTGAATGGTACAGAAAATCAGGGGGAATATAGCAATACTTACAACAAACAGTCTTCTCCAGAATGTCGAAGCGACCTTCTAAATGATACAGAAAATCAGGGAGAATATAGCAATACTTACAACAAACAGTCTTCTCCAGAATGTCGAAGCTACCTTCTAAATGATACAGAAAATCAGGGAGAATATAGCAATACTTACAACAAACAGTCTTCTCCAGAATGACGAGGCGACCTTCTGAGTGATACAGAAAATCAGGGAGAATATAGCAATACTTACAACAAACAGTCTTCTCCAGAATGTCGAAGCGACCTTCTAAATGATACAGAAAATCAGGGAGAATATAGCAATACTTACAACAAACAGTCTTCTCCAGAATGTCGAAGCTACCTTCTGAATGGTACAAAATGTTAAGTTATATTTGTAATTTGGGATCAGGTGAAATCGTGTTTTAAAGTTTATTTCGCCGTTTTCTTTTATTCCATGTTTCCGACATACTTCTAGAATATCAGAGCGTCTTTCAGCGTGTATCTTTTCAATTGTGTCCATATCGCCATTTTCAGACACCGAAGTTTTCTCCTGAAATGAGATCCCGATCTGCATAAAATTTAGAGTAAAATTATGTGAGAGAGAGAGAGAGAGAGAGAGAGAGAAAGGGACAGAGAGAGAGAGAGAGAGAGAGAGAGAGAGAGAGATTGTTTGCATGTGTGTGCGGTGCGTATAGGCAAACAACTTTGACCTGTCCGCTTGACCTTTTATTTAAGTATTTATCACGTCTGTGTATAGGTAACACAGGTGTTTATTTTGTATACATCATGAGATATACTCACCTCATAAACCTGTGTACTGTGTATGAATTAACTTGGGTCTGAACACTACCAATTGTATTGGGTGGATTTTCTATATGAATATTCCAAATAAAAGGTCAAACGGACAGGTCAATATTGTTTACCTATAAAAGTTGGTTGTGTTTATAAATACGGACGAGTTTTAATAACGCGGATAGGTGCAAGGTAAACAACATTGACATGTTCGCTTGACCTTTTATTACGAGTATTCATATAGGAGGGCCCACCCGGCAATTAATGTATATCCATGAAACATGATTAGTGTTTGCATTACGTAGACAAAATAAAAACGCGTGATCCCTATCATAAATGCACTCGTCCATAATAAATATTTAAATTAAAGGTCAAGCGGACAGGTCAATGGCGTTTACCTATGTAAGTAGTGTATCGTTGTATGTGTATGATCACGCCGGTTCACGTTTTCTTTGTTACAATTAACCTAATATTAAAATGGACTGGCTGTATACTTTGCCATCAGATCGTGGATGACCTATGTTTGCATGTTTTTGTATGTCTGTGAACATGTTTGTATTTATATTTAGATGTTGTTAAAGCATGTGTATAGATAAACAACTTTGACCTGTCCGCTTGACCTTTAACTAAAATATTTATTGTGAACGAGTGCATTTATGTTTAGGAATCATGTATGTTTATTTTGTCTATATAATGTTAACATTATCTTGTGTACACAGTATTAACTGTGAATCCTACTACTACCTTTGTATAGGATGGACTCTTCGATATGAATATTCCTAATCAGAGACCAAACGGAGAAGTCAAAAGGACAGGTCAACGTTGTTTGTCTATACATGTGTCTACTTCCTCAAGCTTGCTCTGTGTACGCACAAATTCTCTGAATTAATTTTATTTTTTACTATATTTACACTGAATGCGTACGTTAATATACTTACCACATGCAGAAATTCCATACTAAGTTGGTTCACTGAAATTCAAGATTTAAAATTAAAAGTTAACATCGTAACAAAAATTAATAACTGCAACGAATAAAACAATGTGAATAGTCCCAAACCACTTAGATCAAATGGGGTTCGCCGCTGTACCACGTGATCAATACCTCTTAACGTTTTCGAAAACGTCAACGTCACAAATTCCCGGAATAACGTCATTTTTACGGGCAAACGTCATATTGTGCGATTCCATGTTCATTGGAAACAAGCGTTTTACAGACACGTTAGAAGGTATCACGTGGTACAGCGGCGAATCCCATTATCTGCCTTAACGATGGTATGTTAAAGAAATAATCAACATCTACCCGTGGTTTACCGTTTGAATAATACACGGACCGGAGTTCACATGCGGAATATTATATCACGAGATGGTTATGTCATTATCAGATAAAACACATATATGCCAGAACCTAAATGGGAGAGAAAGTCCAAGAGAACCACCGATCTTCATAAAAGCAAACCACCAATACTCATGAACTCGAAGCGACTTGACGGAGACTGTGATCCGTTATCTGGCGAATTAAATGGATCATTCAGCAAACTAGTGCCATTTTCTACTACACTAGTGGGCCTGAATCAACACTACGCGTGAATTAAACACTACCGGACGTAACTCAAACACTACCGGGCGTGAACTTACACTACCGCGTGAATCAAACACTACCGGACGTAACTCAAACACTACCGCGTGAATCAAACACTACAGGACGTGAATCAAACACTACTGAGCGTGAATTAAACACTACCGGGCGAAAATGAAGCACTACCGGACGTGAAGCAACACAACCGGGCGTGAATCAAACAGTGCCATGCGTGAATCAAACACTACTAGGCGTGAATCAAACACTACTGAGCATGAATTAAATGGATCATTCAGCAAACTAGTGCCATTTTCTACTACACTAGTGGGCCTGAATCAACACTACGCGTGAATTAAACACTACCGGACGTGAATAAACACTACCGGGCGTGAACTTACACTACCGCGTGAATCAAACACTACTGAGCGTGAATTAAACACTACCGGGCGTAAATGAAGCACTACCGGACGTGAAGCAACGCAACCGGGCGTGAATTAAACACTACCGGGCTTGAATCAATCAGTATCGGACGTGAATCAAATAATAGGCATTTGTAGACATACCATTTTGGACGAGAAACCATGCTGCTACCAATACAAGTCCTAAAATGATTTTCTTTCTGTATTTTCTCCAGATAGGCATTGTTGTTTACTAACAGGAATCACCTAAATAATAATAATAATCATAATAATAATGTATTAATCGTAATATACTATAGATCGTTTATAAATGATGACAATGTAAGAATTACAAGGAGTCGATTTTATATTCAGGTGGATGGAACAAAGAAAGCGCGAGAAGGCGCGGATCTTTGTACATACGGCTACATACATAGTATCTACAAACTCCATATGTTATTATTATCTAATATTTCCAACTACTGTTTAATTCATGTCCGGCAGAGCACATGTTTTTCAAGCTTTTAGATATGAAAATCAAAAAATTTTCTATCATGTCATATACCATTGTTAAGTATGCATTTTGTCGTAATAAATGAGCACCAAGGTACATACCATCTCATTTAGAAAACAAAACGCAAAACTTTTTAAAATCCTTGCGGGGAATTTGTTATTGTTTACTTTTGGAACAGACGAACGGAAGTTGCAATCATCCGGGCAATTTCAAGTTTATCCTGGATTTGCCTATTCATCGTGGGTACGATCGCGTAACAAGGGGAAACAACTCCTACAATTTCGTTGTTTACAGCTACTGTTTTTCTTTGGGTAGTCTCCCTTTAGTCAGACGACCTTACCGGTGGAAAAAATGGAATCGTCGTACATGCGCAGTTCAATTCTTCTGAGCCATATGTTTTATACTTCCTGTCGTCTGTATGGCTCCAATGCATAGTGTAGATCACCGCAAGGATTTTAAAAAGTTTTGCGTTTTATTTTCTGAATGAGATGGTATTGATTTTCATATCTAAAAGCTTGAAAAACATGTGCTCTGCCGGACATAAACAGTAGGTTATTTTAAAATATACTCATCACTGTTCTGTTTAATGACGCACTCCCTTGCTTATCTTATGACGTCATGCTATATGTCGCCAACAATGGTTGTGACGTAATTTTCAGTCATAAAATCATTTATTTCAATGAGATATATTTGGCGGGAACTAATATCAAGACCGCTTCGTGTCTGCGGGGCAGTGAATTGCCACAGACTATTCACATTTCGATGTTGATTACGTCACTGATAACACTATTTACGTCACAATGTCTTCGGTTTTCCGGGAAGCATATTTCTTAAAAATTCATGCGTAAACAGTAAAAATTTATTTAGATCTTATAATTTAAGATTAAAATTATAAGATCTTGATACATATTTTGATTGGTGGTATCAGTGACGTAATCAACAATGAAATGTGAACAGTCTGTGGCAATTCACTGCCCCGCAGACACGAAGCGGTCTTGATACTGTTTCCCGCCATATGTATCTCATTGAGGTAATCTCGACAGCAAATTGTTCCAAAGGACCTCTTTTGCAAATAGCTAGTAAAATGTACTTCTGAAGAAAGTGTTCGCAATGTTTATTTCAATCCCTTTTATTTAAGTCGTGTTAGAATTGAAATGATCAAATGATCAACATCTGTTTATTCTCATATGACCTGCGTTTTGCTTCATATGAAACATGAAGAGAACCAGCCGCAGCAAAACAAATGACGTTAACATGCGGCGAATATATCACTCGGAACTCCGGTCCGTGTATTATTCGACGATATACCACGGGTAAATGTTGATTATTTCTTTTATTTAAAAACAACACTCTTTGTGAAAAAATTATATTTTACCACGGAAAAACAATAAATTATTTCATGACATACATTCTGTAGTAATAACGTCATTATTTACATTTGACAAATCGCCAAGCACATGGCATTAAAAACTTCTGTTTCTGACATTACACCTATTTCCCCTTTTTTCCACCCATGTTACCAATTTGGGGAATTTTCTTAAAGCATTTCACAGTTCCTCTATTTTTTTTTATAATCCCCCCCCCCCCCCCCCCCCCGAGATAAATCTTATGAGTCTGAATAACTATATATTAGTGTTTATATAGGAAAGTTTGAACCATTTTTTGTTGTTCTTGGTAAGATCAATGATGAAGAATTTTTGTTAAAATTTTTGTCTTTTATGTTTTTCAAACAAAGTGAACTTAATTTCAACGTTTTGCCAGATAAATTATTGTAAAAATATATATGAAAGAATTGAGAAAATCATAAATAGATCTGACATATGTATTAATTTTGTACAGTCAATATTCAGAGATCTACTCATTTCTGCATACTTTGGCTTACGCCATTTGCCCTTTTCAGTAATAGAAATTACAAAATTACAATACTCAAAAGTTATTTGTTATAAACACGTTAGTTTGCTTGTTAAGTCATTAACAATATCTACCAGTACTACATATTTTGAAAATTATTTGCAAATGAGAATTTAACGAGACTGAAATATCAGAATACATCCTTAAAAGAGGAAAAATGCATGTTTATACTTACCAGTGTCCATACAAAGAGACATCAGTGAGTTACTTCGAGTGTAAGAAGATTTTATAATTATATCCAAGCCCGGGATGGTTTATTTGTATTTTTTTTATATTTATATGGAAGCCGTTCGGTGTCATATACAGAAGAATGCCATATCTTACGACTAAGCATACCACTGCGGTAGATAAATTGGTAGAGTGCTGGTATGTGGGAGGCCCGGGTTTGAGCCTCGGTTGGGTCTGCCCAAGATAGGTTTCACCAAGCACTCGTTATTTAGAAATGAAAGTCACAGGGTCCTTCGGAAGAGACCATAAAAACCCCGATGCCAGGCACGCGTGGTACATTAAAGAACCCATCCTGTTCATTATCCCGAGCGCACTGAAAAGGGTAAAACTTTCTACAACTTCACCTAAAGCTAGTGGCAACTTTCTACAACTTCACCTAAAGCTAGTGGCGCCTTTGTATATATAAGTGAAGCCCTAATGAATTAATCGTTCACGGCTTAGTATCTAGTAATTACGTTTCAGAATCGTGATTGTCTCTAGCAATTCTGAATTAGAACAATTACCTCGTTATGATATTATAGGTTCTGCTAAGCTTTTCAGAACATTGTTTTTGAACATTGAATTCATGTGCCAAAGACACAGACAAATAGAGTATACTTTTCGGCTGCATGTGCTTAAGACACAGACAAATATATGGTACTGGTTTCAGCTGCATGTACCAAAGACAGGCAGATGGAATGTACTGGTTTCAGATTCATGTGTACAAGCCGCAGATAAATAGAAGGTACTGATTTCAGCTGTATTTGTCGGACAGAAACGTGTTGCGTGTTTCAGCTTCAGATACGTCGGATGTATAGGTTGATATAGATGAGTTGTAGTAGACAGGATAAGGCTGCCGTATATATAGATATCAGCTATGAGGTCGATAATTTTACTATCGGTTCACGTCTCATATTGTTTGTTACTTTGCAGATGTTGTGTTACAATAAAATATTGTTATAAAACTTTATTTGAATACAAATTTCATAGTGTAAACTATATCTGTTTTCATCAATCTACCTATAGGCTACTACTGTGTGGTATATTTATAAAAGACTGATAGTTTTTAGCAAAATGTGACAGGAAAAATAAATTTTTCGATTGCTTTCTGCGAATTGTGAAGGAAAGGTCATGATGTTGTTCCTGTAGAGATAATAAAATCATTACGGATGATATTTATCTAACGACCATTTTACCTGATGGGTTGATATTCCTTGTTTTATATTATATGGTCAACTTACTACAAACGAGAAAATGATCCCAGATGTCGAGTTTAATCAATTATAAAAATGAAAGGAAGAACAAGAAGAGGGAACTTGAGAGAAAGCGCATCTGTTGCTGTACACGTTTCTTTAATAACGCAATGACTTGCCTGCTATGTAAGTTACTAGACGGATGAAAAGACAGGCAAACGAATGACGAACAGACGGACAAACAGACAGATAGATAGAGATAGATAACTTTTAGACATGTAACATCATAATATTTAATTTCCAATATCTGAAGAACGTTGGTTATTCAACATTTCAGCGTTCAACACATTGAATAAGTAGCTGTAACTTATTCATATAAATGGCACATTCATGCTAGATTCACATTACGCGTGATCTTGGTATTAATACAATTTGGAATGATTAACATCGTGATCACATTGACAGTCGTTTTTCAACGGATTTCATAATTCAAGCGATTAAAATAATCCCGAACAACAATTACTTCGACGGAAAACACTACCCTTAAAAAAAGGGTACCGCGATGGGTACAAAATTTGCCCCCCACCTATGCAACACTTGTAATGGGATAACTATATTCTAAATTAGAAAATGAATTCAACAATAAAATAGCAGAGTACATTAAATCCACGTAGAAGATATATTTAGATGATAGTTTCATCATATGAAAAAACTATGTATGTCATTAAGAACTTTTTTGTTGAAAGTCCCAATTTCGACAATACATTATCTACAATACGTCAAAACTGGCTCAAATATGCATGTGAATATTAACAAAAATTATCTCCATGTGTTCAACAGGGAGCTTCAATCCGTTTTCGAGGTTCTATTTCAATTTTCCATTTACCGTGTCATTGGCCTTGTGGAATTCTTTGTCGCGGACAATGTCTATATCTAGCTATAAATAATTTAGGTGGCGATTTATTGCTCCTCTTAAATTTTTCTTTGTGAGTTTTTGTATTATTCGGCTTGCTCGGTAGTAATGTTAGTTTTCTTTTTTTCTCCTTGGTGGTCTGTTGGCGTCATTTCCCTTGCTCGGTAGTAATGTTAGTTTTCTTTTTTCTCCTTGGTGGTCTGTTGGCGTCATTTCCCTTGCTCGGTAGTAATGTTAGTTTTCTTTTTTTTCTCCTTGGTGATCTGTTGGCGTCATTTCCCTTGCTCGGTAGTAATGTTAGTTTTCTTTTTTTCTCCTTGGTGGTCTGTTGGCGTCATTTCCCTTGCTCGGTAGTAATGTTAGTTTTCTTTTTTTCTCCTTGGTGGTCTGTTGGCGTCATTTCCCTTGCTCGGTAGTAATGTTAGTTTTTTTTTTCTCCTTGGTGGTCAGTTGGCGTCATTTCCCTTGCTCGGTAGTTATGTTAGTTTTCTTTTTTTCTTTCCTTGGTGGTCTGTTGGCGTCATTTCCTTGCTCGGTAGTAATGTTAGTTTTCTTTTTTTCTCCTTGGTGGTCTGTTGGCGTCATTTCCCTTGCTCGGTAGTAATGTTAGTTTTCTTTTTTTCTCCTTGGTGGTCTGTTGGCGTCATTTCCCTTGCTCGGTAGTTATGTTAGTTTTCTTTTTTTCTTTCCTTGGTGGTCTGTTGGCGTCATTTCCCTTGCTCGGTAGTTATGTTAGTTTTCTTTTTTTCTTTCCTTGGTGGTCTGTTGGCGTCATTTCCCTTGCTCGGTAGTTATGTTAGTTTTCTTTTTTCTCTCCTTGGTGGTCTGTTGGCGTCATTTCCCTTGCTCGGTAGTAATGTTAGTTTTCTTTTTTCTCCTTGGTGGTCTGTTGGCGTCATTTCCCTTGCTCGGTAGTAATGTTAGTTTTCTTTTTTCTCCTTGGTGGTCTGTTGGCGTCATTTCCCTTGCTCGGTAGTTATGTTAGTTTTTTCTTTTTAAGAAGACAATAAGGAAGCTGAAGATTTTATAATAGCAGAACATGAGAAAACTAGGGTTCCGTAATGATACAATACTTCGTAAACGTGTAGAGAAGTCTTTGCAAGAAGATACAGAGGGCTGGAAAAGACGGGTTCATTATAAAATAGATACATCTTACAAAGCAAATTATATATGCTCAGACAGTGTCACTTCCTTAATTTTAGCTTTAAAAAATAGAACATATTCAGTAGGAAGTTTATTAGCTCAACTGAGTCACAGGATACTGGTCCAAAAATTGATAAAACTTGATGATCTTCATGCCTGGGTAAAAGGTTTTCATATTTGCACAAATGATAAATTTGGATAATATGTAGTTTTTCATTTGCACAAATGATGGATGTGGGTTCTCAAATGGGGGAACTGGAAGATGTCACTATAAATAAGTTAAAAATCATCTTTTTAACAAAACAAAAGCTAGAGCCAGAGTTTTTAATTAGCACATATTACGCAAGGGCCCCATATTGGAAAAATCATCTCCTTGAAAACTGCAATAACCAGACCTTTGATTATGTACAGATAGCATCCTTGGTATATGTTATATTATGGACTAATAAGACTTAGAGTTATTTCTCTTTGAATTATGAATGAATACCCCATGAATATCTGTATGTAAACCCCAATTTATAGGTTTATGACGTATGCATTATCTGACGTCAGAATGGTTGTGAGTATTAAAAAAAATGTCTACCTACATGAATAGACGTGTTGTCTTAATCATTCATGTATCATAACACCCTGACCACGAGAATATATTACATGGTGTCAGAAGTAAATGCGACTTTATTGCATAGGAAATGACAGACCTTAGTGGTATTCCGACTCCCTGTATGGACTGGGACAGCAGTAATCTTCCAGAGGCGTGGAAAAAATTCACATGCCACGTGAACTTGATTTTTCAAGGACCTCTCAAGGAGAAAGAGGAAGACGTCAAGGTAAACTACTTACTTCTTTGGGTTGGCGACCGTGGTCGGGACATCTACAATACATGGGAATTAACGGGCGATGACAGGAAGAAGCTCAAACCCCATCTTGATAAATTCCAGCAACATGTACAACCGAAACTCAACCCGATATTTGCGAGGTACAAATTTAGTAATGAACTGCAGGGAACACAATCTATTGAACAATATGTAACCAAATTGCGTCTTATAGTGAAAGACTGTAATTATACAAATGCAAATGAAATGATACGAGATCGTATTGTTTTTGGGACAAATTCTGTCAAGGTCAGAGAAAAGCTTATCCAGGAAGGACAAACATTGACACTTGAGAAAGCTATCAGCATAGCTCAGTCACATGAATATTCGCGAGAGCAGCTTAAGTTAATGTCAGGACAGCCATCAACATTGTCATCGACTTCGGATGTGCATTCACTTAGGACAGCAGCCGCATCGGGACACAGATTTCAAAAACGTCGTCATGAAGGTCACCGAGGAGGACACGGCAAAGCACATGGTGGACGTCACAGTGACTCTTATTCACAGTGTGGTAATTGTGGTAATAGACATAACAAATCTGACATTTGCCCTGCTAAAGGCAGAAAATGTAATAACTGTCATAAACTTAACCATTTTGCTAAAATGTGCAGATCTAAACATGTGAATGTTAATGAAATTACAGGTAACCCACAACCAGAGGCGTCCCTGTCCCATAGTCCAAGTTCTGCCCCAGATCCAGACTTGTTTATTGATTCCATTAATGAAAGTAATGGTAAACTTAATGTACAACAAGATAAGGCATTTGCAACTTGTGCTATTGGTCCAAGTTCAGTCCCAATTAAGTTCAAACTAGACACAGGATCCCAAGTTAACATAATTCCTTTGAAGGAATATCAAAAATTAAATATCAAAAAGTCACTTCATAGGTCAGATCGTACATTATCGGCATATAACGGTGGTTCACTACGCGCTGTCGGATTCGGAACGGTCAAGTGCCAGTATCGCGATATTACCCGCGATATAGAGGTTTACGTCATCGACACCGATTCACCTCCGATATTAGGTCTTGGAGATTGCGTTGCATTTGAGATAATACAATTTGTCTATGCTGTCGAGACTGTACCAAACGCGATAATCGAAGGCGGAGTTCCGATGAACAAGGAATCCGTTCTCTCGGATTATGGAGATATATTCAAAGGTATCGGTAATTTCCCTGGTGAGTGCAAGATTCATGTAGATCCATCGGTCGAACCCGTGGTTCACCCGCCGAGACGCGTTCCGGTCGCTGTTCGCGACAGACTTAAAGCGGAACTAGATCGAATGGAAAGTCTGAATATCATTACCAAGGTAACCGAACCGACTAATTGGGTTAATTCTCTTGTAGTTGTGGAGAAAAGCTCCGGAAATCTGCGCGTATGTCTTGATCCGCAAGACTTAAACAAGGCAATCAAAAGGCCACATTACCCGCTCCGTACACTAGACGACATATTGCCACAATTAACAAACGCCAAGTACTTTACGAAATTAGATGCCAGATCAGGCTACTGGGCGATCAAGCTGGATCACGAATCGTCGTTACTTACTACATTTAACACGCCTTACGGTAGGTACCGTTATCTACGCTTACCGTTCGGATTGAAATCTTCACAAGACGAATTCCAGCGAAAGGTTGATGAATGCCTCGAAGGTATTCAAGGAGTTGTCACAATCGTTGACGATATCCTTGTATATGGTAGTACACGTTTGGAACATGACCTGAATTTGCGAAGAGTGCTCGATAGAAGTCGCCACAAGGGCATCCGTTTCAATGTAGACAAGTTAGAGGTAGGCGTTACGGAAGTTCGCTATTTCGGTCACTTGCTCACATCATCTGGTCTCAAACCAGATCCTAACAAAGTATCTGCTATACACGACATGAAACCGCCGAAGAACCAGGGCGAACTAGAGACATTTCTTGGCCTAGTTAATTATCTAGCCAAATTCGCGCCTAACGTTTCAGAAGTAACCGCACCACTTCGTCAGTTACTTATAAAAACCAACGAGTTTGTATGGGATACACCTCAGTCACAAGCGTTTAAACCGAGTCAAAGACATTATTACCAAGAGTCCTGTCCTTGCGTATTTTGACCCGCAGAAACAGCTTACGTTACAGGTTGATGCTAGCAAATACGGATTGGGCGCTGCGTTACTTCAAGACGGAAGACCAATATGTTACGCATCGAAATCGTTGACGTTTACCGAACAAAATTACGCAAATATTGAACGCGAAATGCTTGGAATCGTATTTGGTTGTCATAGGTTTCATGAGTATGTTTACGGACGGAAAGTGACCGTCGAAACAGATCACAAGCCTCTCGAAGTCATTGCTAAGAAACCATTACATGTCGCGCCACCAAGATTGCAGCGAATGCTTTTCAGCATACAAAAATACGACTTGGACATTCGCTATAAGCCCGGAAAGGACATACCTGTCGCGGATACGCTAAGCCGTAACTATTCGGAAGACACTACAGTAAATTTATCGGACAAGGTAGAATTACAAGTACATTTTGTCTTAGCTAACGTACCGGTTAGCGATTGTCGCTTACACGAAATCCGCACCGAAACACAAAAAGATAAGATACTTAGCAAACTCATGGAAATCATCGATGAAGGTTGGCCACACCTCCGACGTCAATGCCATTCATCCGTTATTGAGTTCTGGAATTACAGAGACGAGTTATCTGTCATAGATGGTATAATTTTCAAAGCCGATAAAATAGTGATACCGCTTAGCATGAGGTCTTACATGCTCAATGCAATACATAGTGGTCACATGGGTATCGAAAGATCTATCCAACGAGCTCGAGATGTACTATTTTGGCCGAAAATGACCGACGATATCACGAATGTCGTTAAGCAATGTGCTGTATGTCAGGAGAACCGGAACTCGCCTCAAAAAGAACCTCTGATTTGCTCAGATGTTCCAGATTACCCTTGGCAGGTAGTCGCTACAGATCTGTTTTATTGGGATCACAAAGATTATATGGTCATAGTCGATTATTACAGTAGGTATTTCGAAGTATACAGCTGTGTAATACTCTCAGTAGCACTGTTATCAGTAAGTGTAAGAATGCTTTTTCGCGTCACGGCATCCCGGAAAAGGTAGTTTCGGACAACGCGATGCAGTATACTTCGAGCGAATTCACCGATTTGCCAGAACATGGAATTTTACACATGTTACCTCAAGCCCGAGATATCCACAAAGTAACGGTCTTGCCGAAAGAACATTCAAACTGTTAAGCGTCTTTTTACAAAATCGAAGTTATCAGGCGTTGATCCACTTATTAGCTTGCTTGAATATCGTACAACACCGCTTGATATAGGCTCATCACCATCTCAGCTTCTGATGGGACGTAGATTACGTGCCGCATTACCAGTTACCGTTCAGCACATGGTTTCGGAAATACCAGTTAATGCGCGTGATAAAATGATATCTAGCCGAATGCGTGCGAAAAAACAATACGATAAAAATGCTAAACCAAGAAAAACACCGGAAGTTGGAGAATCTGTTCGCTTTCAAAAGTTTGACAAAAAATGGAATCCAGCCGTTATAGTTAACAAACATAACGGTCGTTCTTTTTCATTGCTAGATCAAAACGGTACGATTTATCGCCGCAATACATCACACATCTTGCCAACAGCGGAGAAACGCGAACAAATTACAGAACCAGAGTATCGCACGCTCGCGGATAATATAAATTCTCAAAGTGCACCAGTGTCGGAGACAGTTAAATCAGTGTCGGATCCAGTTAAATCACCTGGGCCTATCACCATGTCCAACTTACCCTCACAGCCATATATAACACGCTCTGGTCGTGAGGTTAAACCCAGGATTATTCCATCCATATAAATACTTACTTTGTTCTTGTTTATTACGTTGACGTTTTATTTCAAGTTTCACAAATTAGTGACATTAATATCAGATGTGGCAATGTGTTTCAGTGACTTTTATTCAGTTTAAAAGGAAGGGGATGTTATATTATGGACTAATAAGACTTAGAGTTATTTCTCTTTGAATTATGAATGAATACCCCATGAATATCTGTATGTAAACCCCAATTTATAGGTTTATGACGTATGCATTATCTGACGTCAGAATGGTTGTGATTTTTAAAAAAATGTCTACCTACATGAATAGACGTGTTGTCTTAATCATTCATGTATCATAACACCCTGACCACGAGAATATATTACAGTATACATTTGCACAAAAAGTTTTTGTTCAGCTGAAAAAAGGAAAATGTAATTGTTTTACTATCAAGGTGGGAGGGGATGTTATTTTGATCTGTTGATTGGTTTTACTTGCTGCTACCGGGACACCTATATTTCCAAGCGATAGATATATTTAAGATAAAACTGTATTTGTTTAATTTGATCAAGGTATGAAAGAAACACGTTGTTTACACTGTATAATCAGCGATCACAATAAAAATATTGCGGTTATGTCATAAAGCATTGACTATTGCTCGGGTATGCGGGTGCAACAAAACCCCCTAGGGACTTTGATCACCATACCCTGCATAGTCTACCGCCGCTGCCTTGCGAGGATTCCTGTAGTAATCAAAGGCTAGGGGAGTCAACCCCAACAAACAATCAGGCAAAAGTAGAGGCATAGGAACGGCCCCGTTTTCACGGCCATCCGCTACAGAACCAATAGCCTACCCCTGTTCTGACTTGTTCTTGCCGGGGTAGAACAACTACTGGTCTCCGAGAGTCCTGCTAGTAACTTGCGAAAGCTAGCAGTAATTACGTTTGCAAACATCTATTATGTTTTTAAACATTCATGAGTAAAATCATAACAATTTTCAAACATTATCCTTATAACATGCTTTATCAGTACAATATATTATAAGACAACAAGATGCACCATTAATTACTTTACTTTGACATAATCCAAATACTTGAACATATGGCCACCAAAGTATTTTTCCAATTGAAGCGATTTTGTTTCATCTCATTTATTTCTCAACAAGATTGTAGGTCTTCTACTCTAACACTTGCCGTGTGGTGGTTTTTGTTCCTTGTTATATACTAGCTTTCCATGTTTCTTTTATCATTTTCAATGGTTTTCTGGATATTATTATTCTTGCCTCAATGTCCCATGTGTTTCTTCTTCAGCACCAACCATGCTCCCCAAATAAGAGCTCAATTACCTTTTCAATTTATAACTATTTAAATTTATACCTTTTGTTGTATTGCTATTCAACATTTTGTTTTGTTTGAGTTGATCTTCAGTCAATTATTTAAAACTGTTTTGTTCAGTAGTGTGGTCTTTATCTGCTTTGATTTAATGTGCGGGTAAATAGACAGATATCTGCAAAGCCCCAATATTCAAAATGTGGTGTTGGTGACCATTGTACTTCATTCATATGAAAGCTTAGGGATAGTTTTCTGTATTGGGACCTTAACAAATGTATACTTAGTATTTTACAGGCTGTCATTCTACTGACTTTTCTATATCCGAGCATGGGAATTTGGTCCGTGTAAAATTTTCTGTCCTAAAACCAGTTTGTTTTGTTCAGAGTACCTCTTCTATTCCATCTTTTAGTCTGTCTAGGATGATCCTTGGCAGTATTTTGCCAGCTACACTCGGTAATATGGTGCCTCTCTAGTTCTTACGTCTCCATTATATACCCTATTTAGTAGTTTAATTAGTCCATCTCCCATTGTGTTGGAATAATTTCTATTATCCAGATATTGCACAGTAATTTAGATATAACATCATATGAAGTATTTATATCTGCTGATATTTATTTGGGTCCTACAGCTTTTTCTTTTTCCCAGTTGTTTTTTCTTTTTTGTTGGCACCCCTTTTTTTTATTATTAAAGGTGGGTGGCGTTATGTCTAATATTTCTGATTATCATATGTTTATAAATAATATGATAGATTTTGTATATGTGATACGAGTCAAAATTCTCGAAAGTCATTCATATCGGCCTTAGGGCTGATACTGGATTATATCCGGGGCCGATATGAAAAAATCCGAATTCAATTTCTTTATCGTTACCGGTTTTAACAATTAGCGATGGTCGTCCGTTTACAAACAAAAATGTCGGAACAAGAACGTGTGTTGGACAGTCTTGCCAACAAAATATTATAGTTAGATGCTTTAATAGACAATCGATTTGGTGAAGAAACTGACACAGAAAATTATGTCAGTTTCTATTAATAGTTTTTATGGATTTATTGTCCACTGGTCAAAATTTACAAAGTTCTGTGATACTTATTTTATGTTACCTGTTAAAAATTGTGTTAATTATAATGTTGTTAATTTTACAAGTTTGTTTAGTTCTTTGAATGAAACATATGATAAAACGTTTATAATATGACCATTTTGATATCACACCCCTAATCACAACTCTCTTGCTGATAAGTGGTGTGATATCAAAATGGTCATATAATAATCTCTAAATATGGTCTATTTAGTATCTCGTTGAAGTGTTCAGCCCATCTTTCCTTTGTTGTGAACTTTTTTCCATTCTTTCTTTCCACCTGTCTATCTATAATTGCTGTTTTACCTGTTTGTTTCTTTGTTGTTGGGTATAGTTCTTCTACGTTTCTCCCATTAGCTACCTTTCTGCTGATGTTAATAGATCTTTCATATATTTTCGTTCAAAACTTTTTGTGTTCCTTTACAGTTCTTCCTTTGCCTCCTCATAAACCCTTAATACTATTTTTTTTGCTAATCTGGTTCTGCTGTTGTTGTTTCCTCTTGCATTCCTTTGAGATATTTTGACACATTTTTTCTTCGACAACCATATTATTATCTGATTATACCGGTATGCCCTTTTATGACATCCCAGCTCTCATTATTATCATCCATAGCTGCTAAAGCATAAAACCTTTTCGTCAGCTTTAATTTTTTCTTTTCAGATTGTTTCAATTTTCTAACATTAAACATGTTAAACTCATGTTCTGTTTTTTTCCAGGATTTGTTTGACTGCTTTTATTTTTATCTTTGTCATAATAAATTGGTGGTTCTACATTTTTCTATGATTATATGCTCAATTCGTTTTTTTCTGGTGTTACCAATGTTACTTTAAGGCAATCTTTGTGTGGAAATACTGTATCTCATTGTACTGATAAAGCATGTTATAAGGATAAAGAAAATTTCTCTGATCTTGCTCATGAATGTTTGAAGAAATGATAGTCCAACATCTCTTGGACTAACTACTAAATATTCCTCAAATTCAACCTCGCTTTGTAGGATGTACAGTTTTTGTATGTTGCTAAAAGGAGGCACTGCAGGAGTCTTACTAGTGATGCAAAAGAGATTTATTCTTGATGTTCCCTTCTTGCTCTAACTAGCCAACGGTAGAAATCGCATGTTAGGTTCCCACTGCTCTAGATGCATTTAACAAACCTTTGGCATATGGCCACCATAAAAACGCCTGCTAAATCACAATTGGTGATACTTGGAACAAAAGTCATTTTTAAACTACGATTATTAATAAAGATTATTGTTAGCTATA
Organism: Anadara kagoshimensis; assembly: GCA_021292105.1. Taxonomy (NCBI): domain Eukaryota; kingdom Metazoa; phylum Mollusca; class Bivalvia; order Arcoida; family Arcidae; genus Anadara; species Anadara kagoshimensis. Next base: position 41,110,978 of record CM037872.1, on the reverse strand, counting down.
GGATAATGGGTGATGATGTTCGACCATGTAAAATACTACTGCAAAGAAGACTGTACTCCTATTTTCTATGGGTATAGTGGAGACATTTTAATGTGAAGTATATAATTTAAAAATTTCTTAGATCGCAGCGCATTTCAACTCGTTCACTAGTCTTCATCATAACCATCTAAAACTCTTCCGAGGTTTCAGCGTTTCTAGACATCTTGGTGATTATTTTCAAAAATGACATTCACAAGGCAATTCAGGTTAATCTACGCCTTAAATGGGCAAGGTTGCGTCCTTTGTTGTTTTTTATCATTCCCGAGAAAGCTACGCCTTTTTAATCCATTTCACACATTTTAAAATAAAATTCATTCCACAAAAAAAAAGTTTCTTCCGGATTTAGCCACACCCAGTTCGTCATTCAATTTGATTCCTACATTGGTCACTTCAATAACTTCCACATATAATCTTGCATAATGAATGCGTTTTACGAGAGAGAGCATTTTCATATATATCACAATTAGTGGTTGAGTAGTTGTAAGGTCATTCAGCACAATGTTTTTCCAAGTCCAATCCTAATAAAAAGAATTAATTTAAGATACTACAATAGTCTGGTATTGCTGACATTCTTTCATTATTTAAGATTATTTCTGCTCGAACCAATACTTTTTTTTTCAATTTTGTACACATTCGCCGGATATACTTAATGGATCTAGTGACAGTGATTTGCCAAGGCATATAATCACGGGGGTAATCCTTATACACCGTATTTCATTTACGTCGGAGTATTCCGTCGGTTTTAATTTACGTTCGAGTAAAATGATACATTTTTGGTCGTTACGCTTTACGTTAAAGAAAAAAGAACACAGTTTTTCATATGACTTCACAAAAACGAAACTTTAACAGAAAGCAAAAGGTTATTCGCACTGTATTTTATGGTATTTTACTGCCTCGTATAAATTCTTGCAAGAAATAGTCATATTTTTCACGTACCTGTAACATTTCCATTTTTAGTAGGTCCTTTTGTTTAGCAGCTGATTTTAATAAAGCGGGTTTGGATTCAAATGACGTTTCTACTCAAAATTCTCAAGAAATATCTATACTTTCATAATCTTTCACAGAAGCTTTACTCTGCGTTTAAGCGAAATTTAATGTTTCGTTTAATTAAACGGAGTGGCATAAATGTTACGCTTTCCGAACAGCTGTGTTATTTGCCTTACCTTTAACATTTGATGGATTTAAAGTGGGTTCTACCTCTAAAATAAAGAATTTATCCACGAATGAGGTAAAAACTTGTATTGGTATTTCTTTACCATCTTTTCCAAATACCTAATTCACGGCTTACTCTGAAATATGAGTATGTATGGATGGATGGACAGACGGATGGATGTGTGCGTATTCATTGATCACTGATTGTAAAATAAATGGAATAGCTGAAGGCCCTCAAATAATACTATATCTACGTCACTGGATTTTTACTCTAATGTTAATCCAAATCCGGGAATTTTATTACCAAACAATAAACATTAATTAAATATTAGCATCGCAAAGCATTTAAGGAGATCTCATTTTTCAATGTCATAAAAGTAGGTACGACCAGGCCATCCATATAGATGTGGATTAAGTCTATTGTCATTTTGATTATGAAAGTGTTTTATTTTGTGTTCTGTTTCAACATTTTCTAAGCGCACTTTATTTATCTGTCTCTTTTTAATTGATCCTTTCCTTGAGCCTCTTTTCCTGAATGGAGGTCAATAACATTCACTTTGTTTTTAGTCATTATCCATCTCTTTGGAAATCGCTCTATACTCTTTAAATTTTGCAGAAGTACATGGTTTGTCTGCTTCAGTTATAGCGTCTGTCTTAACAGATGCAGGGCTTGTCATTTCTGTGCCCTTATCTTCTACTTGTTTACCTACAAAATAAAGATTAAAACACATCTAGTGTTATAAAGAGTACTTTCATGTATTGGCTCAAAAATGATATTATAATCTCCTGATCAACCACTGCGGTAGCTCAGTTGGTAGAGTACTCGCTCCGTAAGTGGGAGGTCGAGGGTTCGAACCCCGGCCGAGTCTGACCCAAGTCTTGAAGGTGGGTAGTGACTGTTCTTTCGCCAAGCACTCGGCATTACGAAATAAAAGTCACGGTTCTTTCGGATGGGAACTTAAAATAAAACGAGGTCCCGTGTCACGGTGGGCTTGTCACGCTAAAGAACCCTGCTGTATAATGCCATCAGCGCAACGCACAGGCAAAATGTCTGCACCTTCGCCTAAAGCTGGCGACGTCTCGATATAAGTGAAATATTCTTGACTGTGACGTTAACCACCATTACTTAACTCCTGATCAACCTCTATCCTTGTACCAAATGAATTTGAAAAAAAGTAAGGAGTGCTAGGTAGCCCATATATATGAGGATTACTTGGTCTCTTTCTCTTTTGATGATGGAGGTATTTTGTTTTGTCTTATATGGCAATGTTTAATGAGTACACCTTATTCAGTTGCAACCTTATATTTTTATTGTTATGATTGACCCTTACCTTGAACCTCAATTTCATTTTATATGTTGAAGAACTTGCTTTGTTGATATTCTGATCGATTGCTTCTACTTCATCGTCTTTCTCGTCTATTGATGAGGCTTTTATCTTATTATTAGTCCCCTACCGGCGAATCCAGAGATACAGATGTGAAATATTATAATGACACTTTAGTCTTAAATTATTTGATAAATATTTGTCATAGTAAAATGAGCCTTGATATAGATCCTAGAGCTCAGCATATTTCATGTTCATTATTATTTTTCATGTATATTGATGATTTGAGTTCAAATGTGTTGTGTCCGGTTTAAAGTTTCATTATATTATTTAAATGCTGTTGGTTGATAAGTCTGTTTTTGTTATTTTTGTCGAAGTTATTTGGGTGACCTCAGGGTTCGACACCTCTAAGTGGAAATAGTTTATAATATAAATGTATTCTATTTACAGACTACAAAGATGAGCTCCCGTCTAAACACATTCAAAGTCGTTAGAAATCTTAAGAGATTATTCACGTCTGTTGAAGACAAAAGCTATCAAATAGAAGGGGCATTCTCAAAATTTGCAAGTACAATCCCAAAAGAGGAAGCAGACTTTATCCGCAAAAGTTTAAATGAAATGAGGGCCATCGGGAAAAGCTTACAAAGTGAAGTAATAAATGTGCATGCTGTATATCGCCAATTTGACGAAGATGAAAAGAAGTCAAGGAGATCTCTTTCTGAATTTAGATCCGCTAACTTTAAACTAAAACACAAGTTAGAGGAATATGAAACTGATGACTTTGACGATTCATTACTTTCTTCTCAGGAAGTTGCTGCAGCTACATCCTCTGCAACTACATCCTCTGTAACTACATCCTCAATGGCTTCAACTGCCTCTACAAGTAAATCTACACCTACTGGGACAGTAGATCAAGAACTTGGTGCTGAAAATCAATCAAATGACGCTTAATATTTGAGTGTACAGAATTTGAGTGAATTTACATTTTTTTTATTTACTGTGCAGGAGGCAAAAATGTTTATGCATATTATTATTGTTTTTACACCTACTGGGACAGTAGATCAAGAACTTATTGCTGAATACAAATCAAAGAACACTTCTATTTGAGTGGACAAATAATTATTAGAATTAACATTTTATATTTCATATGTCAAAATCATGGTCAGTTTGTTAATTTGCATAGCGGCCATATTGGATTCATGATATGGTTGAAATATAAAAGACTTTATATAGACCAGTGATGATAAATCTGTCCTGTACGTGTTAATTTAATTCAAAATCTACATTTTCTGCAAATTCGAAGCACAATTTCAATTCTGAAACTAAAGATCTTACTCGATTTGCTGATGGCACCGGTGACTACGGAAATTGTACTACTAGAATGTAATGTTCTTCTTCTGTCAAGATTTGACAATTTTCGGCCCGGGTAAGTTAAAACATGGATAATTTGCGTTACCGGCATCACGTTTGAATGGCGGCGCGTTCAAAACTTTGCTCATTAATATTAATGAATCACGGTCACGTGATTGTGATCTCATGAATAAATTGATCACCATTGTGCCATATGTTGTATTTTACTGTGCAGGAGGCAGAAATGTTTATTTATATTGTTTTATGTTTATTGTCATTGGTATTGTATTATATTGTAATGTGATGTAATAAAATATTTTGTTTTAATTGAAGGATGCCAAGACTAAAGAAAAAAAAACAATAGTCCAAAAGCTGTCTACAGACAGACGAGGAAAGCAGAAAGAATCATGTGTAAGCTAAATAATTATGGCTTGATATTTATATAGATCTACTGGACAGTTGCATACTTTTAAGCAACCTTTATGTGGCATTATACATATACTGTAGTATTTTGAGATAAGGTTTAACTTTCAATTTGGCAATTTAAATCATTTATCGTATCAAATCTTTCTTGAAATTTTTCATGTTTTAAGGTACAAGAAAGCATGACTTATTGTCATTTTACATACATACTTAACTATGATAAAAATATAAATATGTGCAAAATTAATTTATAATTATAGATATAAATAATCCTCCTTTGCATTTTGTATTTATACTGATTGTATGAAAAATGCTTAAAATATTTTAATCTTTGGTTGTAGAAATTCTGTAAAGATGTCTCTTGTACTCCATCTGCTGCTGCTGGAAGTGATGATAAGGTTGATACCAAATTCACAGAACTAAAACGAACCCAATTCTGTAAAGATGTCTCTTGTACTCTATCTGCTGCTGCTGGAAGTTCTGATCAGGTTGCTACCAAATCGACAGGAAAAAAACGAAAGCACTTACCTGAAAAGGTATACTGAAGAGGATAGTTTGCTATGATATTGTATAATATATCATTTTTTTAAAGAATATTTTGGAAAACCTTATATGTCAGAAACTTTTATATTGGATTAGATGTGTAAGTTATAAAACATAAATTTGTTATAAATACCTGCATCACTAATTGCAAAAAAAATACAAAGGTAAAAAAACTGAGTTGTCAAAGAATCTGGCACTGTTCCAGTCACCTGATGGTTCTAGTCTGTAGTAATTGAGAATCCGTATCTTTTTAAACTAATATTATTAACATTTCAGAACACCAAAATCATATTTTTATTGTGTTAAAATTTACTATGAATATGAGATAATTTGAATTCACCGAGATATTGCCATGAGCGAATTCACCGAGATATTGCCATCAGCGAATACAATGCTCAGCACTTCCTTGCTTTAATCTAAAAAACCCGATTTTAATTTGATGGTTTTTCTTCTGCACATGGTGATTCTTTTTAGTTCACATCAGTTAATGCACTAATTAAACTATGAAAACTAAATATTTCTTTTATGTATATTTTCAGAAAAATACTGATGGTATTAATGATCGAAGCCCAGCAACACTAATAGCTAAACTGTTGCGAAAAGAAATAAAACAATAAGCATCAAAGTGTAGGAGAAAGAGAACACTCACTAGAATGCTTTCAGAAAATGAGCTGAAGAATAAAAGATAGACAAAAGCAAAGAAAGTGCCGTCAAAGAATGACAGAGGTACAAAAAACTGAAAAAGACAGATAAAGATAAACATAAGGATGCAAGAAATCAAATGACAGAAGAAGAAAAGTCTGACCAAAGAAGACTTAACAGACTTCAGCACCAAGACAAAAAAAGTCAAATGTCCGAAAAAGGAAAGTTTGACCAAAGAAAATTGAATAGACTTCAACACCAAGACAAAAGAAGTCAAATGACTGAACAACAAAAGTCTGACCAGAGAAAACTGAACAGACTTCAGCACCAAGACAAAAGAAGTCAAATGACTGATCAACAAAAGTCTGACCAGAGAAAACTGAACAGACTTCAGCACCAAGACAAAAGAAGTCGAATGACAGAAGAAGAAAAAAATTAAAAAAGACAGATAAAGATAAACATAAGGATACAAGAAGTCAAATGTCCGAGGAAGAAAAGTCTAAGCTTCGAGAAAAGTCCAGTAATGATAAACAAAACAAACGAAAAGACAAAAAAACTAAGTTACTTGTATGCATCTTATCAGGAAGATTCCTCATCCACTCATGATGCTGTACATGAAGTAGTACAAACATTTCTCAAGGTCATTCAATGTGGACCAACATACACCTGTTGGATATGTAATAGAATGCTCTATTGGAACTCTGTCAAGTGCTTCAGTGAAAAATTCAAAGCAAAAGTAGAATTGTCAATAGAGATTGGATTACAGGAGGATGAAATGAAATGGATATGTCAAACTTGCTGCACTTTTTTAACGAGAGATAAGATACCTGCACAAGCATTATGCAACAACTTAAAGGTAACTGGGCCTCATCCAATATTCAGCAGGATGTGTAACCTTGAAAAACAGCTAATGTCAAAGATTATACCATTTATGAAAATATATTCTCTTCCAAAAGGATCACAGCACGATCGTCTTAGTGCCATCAAATGTTCAGAGCACAGCAAATTCATTACCTAGAAATACAAGAGATGCTCAAATAATTGCATTAAACTTAAAAAGAAGACTTTCAGGTAAACAAACTGTTTGTAAAGAGTTTATCAGGCCAAAAATAGTTCATTCCAAATTTTGAAAGCAACTAATAAACAGTATGAACAAATAGAAAACTGGGTAGAAAATAGTAAAGAAAATGATGTAGAGTTATGGACAAAAACATGCCTTGAGTGAGACTGATGCAAATGACAATGGTATTGCTTCAGATTCTAATGCCAATGACAATGATGAAGCCATAGAGGACAGTCCAGATGTAACAGATTCAGAAGATGAAGTAAAAAAAGATATTCCTGTTGAGGTTGCTGAAGAGATCAGTTACAAAAGATTGCTAAACAACACTAAATGCTTGTACCCAGAAAAAGGACCTGTAGTTCGATCCAATAAGATTCTTAATCTTGCACCAGCTGAAGGACAAGGGCCAACATCTGTCTTCTATCAGGATAACTGGGAAACCCTAGCCTTTCAAACCATTTTCCCTGATGGAATTAATACATTTCATGAGAAAAGAGGAACAATGATAACGCCAAAGAAATATGTAAATGCAAGACTACTTTCAAAGGATTTCAGATTTGCAGAATACACATTTCAATGTCTACATTAGGTTTAGTCTGTTTCTGTAAGTGATGGAATAACATTTGCTTTGAAAAAAAGCCCGACAAGATGATCTGTCAGTTTTTGTTCTTCAAAATTCTGATAATTTGCAACGAATGTTCAAGGATGATGAAATATTTGCTTCTTTTAAGCGCACACGTGGAACTCCACAATATTGGAAGGAGGTGCAACAGGATATGCTTGCCAAAATTAGATATTATGGACCATATACATTCTTCATTTCATGTTCAGCTGCCAATTTCCATTGGCCAGAGCTAATTCAGATCGTTGCAAAACAATATGGTGAACATTTTGATCTCAAATACATTGAAGAGTAAATGAACAAAAAACCAAACGAACATGGCTTGCTAGAAATCCAGTTACAGTTGCAAGGCATATTGACTTTATCTTCTGAAAACTATGGGGAAATGTAATCCTTTCTGGACTTCACCCTGTATGTCAGATACTCAACTATGACATTCGCAAAGAAATGCAATCCAGCGGTACAGCTCATTTTCACTCCGCTGTGCATGTTAAAAATGCACCAATTGTTGACAAAAACCCTGATCATGAAGTTGTTGCATTTATTGATAGACACATATCTAGTATTTTACCAGATGAGGAGGAGGATGGAAACTTAAGAACCCTTGTTTTATCAAGACAAGTGCACCACCACACAAGAACATGCACAAAGAAAACAGGTCTGGAATGTCGTTTTCACTTCCCGAAACCACCCTCTGACTCAAATGTAGTAGCACGTGTCCCATGCGCAGAGAACTCAAAAGAAATAGTGCAAAATGCTAGAGGAGTAATACTAAAAGTAATAAACTCTCTCCAAGAGATGGGAACAAACCATTCACTGTCAGATATTTTAAATCAGTCTAATGTGACACAACAAGAATACAATGATGCAGTGAAAATTTCCACGAAGAAAACAAACATAATTCTTAAAAAAAATCCATCGGACCTATTTGTGAATACTTATAATCCTGTTCTTCTTAAATGTATCCGAGCAAACATGGACATTCAGTACATTACAGATGTTTGGGCTTGTGTGGCTTACATTACTTCGTATATGTGTAAGCCAGAAAAAACCATGTCAGATTTGATGCGTAATGCTTGTAAAGAAGCTCCAGCTGTTAAAGATAAGCTAAAATCTATTGGAAACGTCTTTTTGAAGTCCAGAGAAGTTTCTTAACATGAGGCTATTGCCAGATTAGAACAGATGCCGTTAAAGGAATCCAATGTGCCTGTAATGTTTGTTCCTACAGGCTTCAAACACCAAAGGACCAGATTATTTAAACCAAGAAATGTTTTAGAAAAAATGAAGGACGATGATACTGGTGTTTTTTTTACCAAACATTATAGATAATTATTGTGCCCGACCTTTAAAATTAGATAACATGTGTCTAGCAGAATTTACATCATCTTACTCCAGATCATACTCACAAGACTCCGCTTGATTATGATGACTCAGATGTAGAATGTGTAACTAAAACAAAAAGATCGAGATGCAGAAAAGTATTTCCACCGATTATTGTTCTTGTATCTTCCTTGGAAACATGAAGATGAACTAGAGAGTTGTGGGTCATATGATGATAAATTTAAAAGTGTTCAAAACAAAATTTCAGACACTGTTCAAAAGTATGAACCTTATCGTGATGAAGTAGTTGAAGCACATGAGGCATTAGAAAATATAGAAGATAGAAATGAGGAAATATGGGATGCAATAGTTCCCCAAGCTGAACAGATAAGAGATGTTGATGACAATATTGGTGAAACAAATACTGTTTTTGACATCGACAATCTAACACACAATCAATTAGAATTTGACCAACAAGATCAACCAGAACAAGTGCCGCGTTCAACCCGTCATTGCTTGACCTCAAACATTACTGTTGAATCTAATTCTAAGTATGCGGCAATGGTCAGGAGTTTAAATCTTCGACAAAAGATTATTCATGATCATATTCTCTATCTTGGTGTCGTCAAATGAATTTAGCTTCATTATTGTCTGATGAACCACCATCATTTCATATATTCTTTAGTGGAGGTACAGGGGTAGGAAAAAGCCATACGGTTCATACAATTTATCAATCAGCATTAAGAGTTCTGAAATAACCAGGAAGGCCAACTGATCTGCCAACAATTATCCTTACAGCACCTACTGGGAAAGCTTCTGTAAATATTGGTGGCACTACACTCCACAATGCATTTCGTCTCCCAGTGAAAAAACGTGGATCATTCGAAACAAAGCAGCATTGAAACATCTCATTAAATCAAATGCGATCATTGTATCGACGAAATTCCAATGGTCGGTGCAACAACATTATCAAACTTGAATATAACAATGCAAGAAATATTTGAAAATGAAGAACCATTTGGTGGTATTGCCGTCCTTGCAGTTGGCGACTTGCTGCAATTAAATCCAGTTGGTAAAAAACCAGTTAACAAGGAATGCAAATCAGGTTACGGTGCACTTGCTCCATCTGTTTGGGATTTATTTCATCTTTATGAGCTGAATGAAATTGTTCGTCAAAAAGATGACCCTACTTTTACTGAACTTTTGTCAAGAGTACGAATAGGACAACACAAGAAAGATGATGTTAAAAAACTAAAAGAGTTAGAAGGAAATGTTGCTGTCCCAAATGACTCGCTATCAATCTTTCTTACTAATGAATTGAAAGATGTATATAACAAAACCCAATTAGAACAGCTCACAAGTAAAACATAAACAATCCCAGCCAAGGATTCCAAGAAAGATTTAAATACTCAACGTGTAGCTGTCAATGTAACAAGTTCAAACATGCATGAAACAGGTGGATTGGAAGGTGAAATTCAGTTTGCCGAGAATGCTAAATACATGCAAACAAAGAATGTTGACATTCAAGAAAGCTTAGTGAATGGAGCCACTGGAAATATATTAAAACTTGATATTCCCAAAGATAAACCCTTAGATGGAACAATTTATGTTAAATTTGATGACCCTAAAATTGAAAAGCAAGCAAAATCAAAGTCTCGATACAAGAACCTTGTGCCAATCAAAGCAGTAACAGTCGGTTTTTCTATTATGGAAAAATCATCTTCAGTACAAGCGGAACGCACCTAATTTCCTTGCACTCTTGCTTGGGGCATCACTGTTCACAAGTCTCAAGGCAGTACATTTGAACAAATGATACGTGATATTACAACACCAGCAGGAAACACTAATACTTTGCCTGGACAGATATATACTATGCTACGTTGAGCCAAGTGAATGAAAGGATTAAAATTGTGTGCTTTTGATAGTAAGAAGATCAAGGTGAATCAAACAGCTCTACAGGAAATGGAACGATTAAAGAAAAACTGTTTACTGCAGCCAGTGTCACTGCACAATGTATTACAGCCATCAGAATCTTCTTTTTGTGTGCTGTATTTAAACATTTGCTCGTTGAAGGAACATTTTCAGGATATTTTCCCAGATATTGATCCCAATTTTTATGGAATACTCTGCTTCTCTGAAACAAAGATGTTCAACTATTCAAAGTACAAATTCAACCTGATGGAATCTTGAATGAATGATAAACATGGAAATGTTATATTTTCAAATCTACCAGGCTCTCAAGATGTTTTGTTTGAAACTGACATCATGGAGATTATTTCAGTGAAAACACATGACTTGATAGTCATATATGTTTATATACCACCAGCACAATCATTTAAATGTAAACAAATGACTTGATAGTCATATCTGTTTATATACCACCAGCACAATCATTTAAATGTAAACAAATGACTTGATAGTCATATCTGTTTATATACCACCAGCACAATCATTTAAATGTAAACAAATGACTTGATAGTCATATCTGTTTATATACCACCAGCACAATCATTTAAATGTAAACAAATGACTTTATAGTCATATATGTTTATATACCACCAGCACAATCATTTCAATGTAAACAAATGACTTGATAGTCACATATGTTTATATACCACCAGCACAATCATTTAAATGTAAACAAATGACTTGATAGTCATGTATGTTTATATACCACCAGCACAATCATTTAAATGTAAACAAATGACTTGATAGTCATATATGTTTATATACCACCAGCACAATCATTTAAATGTAAACAAATGACTTGATAGTCATATATGTTTATATACCACCAGCACAATCATTTAAATGTAAACAAATGACTTGATAGTCACATATGTTTATATACCAGCAGCACAATCATTTAAATGTAAAGAAATGACTTGATAGTCATATATGTTTATATACCACCAGCACAATCATTTAAATGTAAACAAATGACTTGATAGTCATATCTATTTATATACCACCAGCACAATCATTTAAATGTAAACAAATGACTTGATAGTCATATCTATTTATATACCACCAGCACAATCATTTAAATGTGTAACAAGAGAGCTAGACAGTCTTATAGAGCAAGTAAGCTTGGAAGCCTCCAATTACAATAGAGCAAGTAAGCTTGGAAGCCTCCAAGAACAATATAAGAAGGATTATTCTAATTGGAGACTTCAATTTGTCATTTGAAAATATGAATTTGACTACATTGCTTATGAACAAAAATTGATTTTATCAAATTGTGTCAAAACCAACTCATCAACTTGGATCAATTCTTGACTTGGCATTTACCAATATGAAAGATGTAACTGTTAGAAATACACCCGTGTGGTTTTCAGATCACCATGTTATTACACTCCATATCAAGGACTGTTAGACTAGTGCCTCCTGTAATGTATGTGTAATGATATATTATAAAACAAAAACTAAATTGCATTACAATTGACCTAGTAATTATTCTCTTTCCACAAACTGTCACAGATAAGAAGGTTTTGAGAGAATTAACCTATTCATGATTAAACTTAAAATTTTTTAGAACTCCATTGCTGGTTTTTGATTTTACTATGATCAAGTTTTGCTTTACATCTTGAACAACACGTATAATTTATAACTATAAATCTCTGTACCACGTAATTATGTACATTTAACCTAAAAGTTTGGGATTAGTGAAATATGCGACCGGTAGGGGACTATGTATTGTTTTGCAATACTCTCAGAATGCTTGTTTTATTAGTTCTTGACAATCGTGTAGCTCGAACAGATGTATATCAATGTTTTGTTTTCAAATTTTGGGTGACTTTCACTTTTTATCGGACACTGTTTATACCGTCTACTTGTAATCCTGTCCCTTTTATTAAATCCCGATTCCTCGCGACTGCCAATCTGGCGTCTTGTCGTGTTTTCGTCGTTAGCGTTAGGGTCAGGATTAGGGGTCTGATGTGCTGGTAAACATATAAAAACTCACAGTTGTATGACATCTAGCGCTGATTCTGAGTATAAAAATTGCAACATTATTACATATCAATGTTTTGGTAAACGTATTAAGTAACACAAATCCTGTTAATTTGTCAAATTTAAAAGCTGATCTTAGGAACATACTTCGATACATTTTTATGAAGATAGCTGAAAGAAAAATACCAACCCCTAGGTAGTAACCGTAATTTGAGTGTTTTATTTAGTTACAAAAATTATAAGAGGATGTTTAGTTAGAAACAAATATTTTTGAGTACTTTTAGTACTTTTCATTACTTTAAACTTTACGCTTTGTCGACCTCGTCAATAGTGTGTTACTAGCGTTCTGACACTATGGTTTAAGACTTACTTAAGTTACAAAAAATAAAATCGTCATAGTTAGTCTTATGTAAATTTTAATACAGTCACAGAAACTTAACTTTGTGAGAAATATGCCTTTGTACAATCATTTCTTTTTTGTTTATACCAAGTCGATAACTCATAGACAATCACATTTCTTTAATATCACAAAAATCATTTTATGCCATAAAGTTACAGAAATTGAAATTCAGTGGTTAAAATGTATCTATTTATCTTTTTACCAACATAATTCCAGTGTACTATATCGCAGTACTTTGGCAGTTATTACTGTTAGACTGGTTTGAAAAGTGTTGTTGTAGGAGGTATTTGGTGCAAACCCTATTTTCTCGTGACTAAAAATTGTATAAATTATCGATATCCACATTGTAACGTGTCTACATGACATTATGTTAGCAATACATAAACATAAACAAGAATTGAAATGGGAGTGGTTTTATTGTTTTGTTTTTAATTTGTAACTGCATTCGTGGTTAGAAAATAATAAATCAATGTTTGTGGTTAGTGTTTTTTCTAATTTTTCTGTCAACATTATACAAACTCAATAAGTTCATATACTCTTCACGCATTAATAGGAAAGATATGGCAATGTTAATGCTAAATAGAATCTTAAGAGATACATGCTTTTAAAGATTATAAACATGATTTCTCAGAATATAATAACGCTGTTTCTTGTGTAATATGCTTATTATTCACCATTACTTAAAAATCATATAATCTTCAATCAAAAACAAAGATACTAATCCATGTCCGAACAACAATCCAGAAACAAAGTAAACACTTTCAAACTGACTAGTTAGGTTAGACACGTGAACTTCAACCAGGGAAGTGAGACCAGTTGTTCCGGAAGGGTAAGTACCTCCTGTTTAGCTACCTACACCCGCCACATGTGTAATCGAAATTGTGTGAAAGGAACATGGAACTATGAGACGTCAAATATATCCAGGGCAATCCTGGACACAGAGACGTCAAACTTATCAATAATACTGTGGTGACGGCCATAAAACTTTTTGAGGGCCTTGATAAGCCTAGGCTTGCAATATCCCTGAGTAAAAATTTATTTGCAAGCAGCCTACTTCGTTGTTCAAAGTTCCTGTAGTAGGAACAGGCTCTTCCATAGCGTATTAATTGGGAAACATACACCATAAGCAGGAGAAGCAGGTATATTGCTGCATAGAAAAGGAAAGTTGACAATAGAAAATTGAAGTCAACACGTTTGTCATAAAGTTTCAAATGTAGCCTTTCATGTGCGTCATAATTCAGGTATAAGTCTAAATATGAAAGTAGAACTTGAGAAATAAGTCGTGTCTTTTAATTCAAGCTCACTAGGATATATGACATTTACATAGTCTCCAAATTTAGGATTGTTAAGAGACAGAACGTCATCTATATATCTGTATGTTGAGTTGAATGATTTGGCGACAATCTTCTCTCCATATTTAACAAGGTTCTGCATAAATTCTGCTTCATATAAATAAACAAATCGGCAATCAATTCTGCACAGTTAATACCCATTGGTACAAACCGATTATTTGCTGAAAAACTATATTACCAAACACAACAAATATGTTATCTATCAAATACTCCAACATTTTGTTGATGGTATCTTCAGTATATTTGTGTTTTGAATCCGTTTGGTGCTTGACAAAATAACCAGAATCCCTGTTCAGCACCAAATATTTTATCTTGGCTTACCGTTTTTGTAAAAGAAAGGGAAGTGAGCAATTTCTTTTAGACGTTCTTTCAAAAAAATGAGGGATAGTATAAAAAATCAAATGTTTCTATACTTTTTACATGAAATAATTACATATTAATTTTAGAAGCGAATGTTTAAGTAATTCTTTAGAAACATATGTAATGGTTTTTAAAATAGTATGTTCAGACTAACCATCGTATATGGATTTTTGTAACGTAATATATAAAAACGTTACAATAATCTAATTTTTGTGAGTAGTATGTATTTATATATTGTTTTCTTTTCTTTGGTTAAATGTTTGTATCGTATTCTTGGATCTATTATCTTTTGACAAGTACATGTTCCTGTTACAATTCTCCCTGTAGGTGAAAGAACGTGGCTGTTTGTGTTTTCCATTGTATTTCGTTTTGTTGTTTTGTATTTTTTTTTTACAACGGGCTACAAGTCTCTGTCTTGAATCGCCTATCACAGTATGCTTTCTATATAGGATCCACAAGTCCATTTTTTGTAATGCCTATCACAGTATGCTTTCTACATAAGGTCCACAAGTCCATTTTTTGTAATGCCTATCACAGTATGCTTTCTACATAAGGTCCACAAGTCCATTTCTTGTAATGCCTATCACAGTATGCTTTCTACATAAGGTCCACAAGTCCATTTCTTGTAATGCCTATCGCAGTATGCTTTCTACATAAGGTCCACAAGTCCATTTCTTGTAATGCCTATCGCAGTATGCTTTCTACATAAGCCACAAGTCCATTTCTTGTAATGTCTATCACAGAATGCTTTTTATATAGGGTTCACAAGTCCATTTCTTGTAATGTCTATCATAGTATGCTTTTTATAACATCCAATAACCACAATCTTTAAAATCACACCCAATGTTATTCTTTTTCTCTTTTTTTACTATTGTCTTTCTTTCTGTGTGTATTCTGTCTGCCATTTTTTAAGACAACCTTTGCCTTAAGTGGCATGATATTTATGATAGAAGTCCCTACCTCAGGGGTGACACTTAAAGCATCAGATATTCCTATTTGTGTTATTGGTGGATTTGTTATCAGGAATCCTCAAATTGATAAGAGAAACTTTGCATCATTTGAGTCAAAGGCGCGTTTTGTCATGTTGAGTTGGAGTTGCCACTGCTTCCTCAATGCGTTTCTCAACCTTGGTTGTAAATTTTAGTGTTGTTTCTGTTGTATCCTTTGATGTTGAAACTACACATTATACCAGTTTTATATTTACAGCACTAGACGGCCGTTTCGGAACACAATTCCTCATCAGCAGTGCTTGGGCCAAAATCACGAAAACAAAAACATTTTGAAGATGTTGAAAAGCTATCCAATATTCCAATAGGTGTGGCCGTATATATAATGTGGTAATATTGTGTTCTTACCACGCTACCCGTTGACTGCCTCTTGACCCCCGAGAACCGGGAACTGCTTGGTACCGCTAAAAATGTCCTTCTAGCCCACAGTTTTCCTCCCTCCCGATGATTCACCCCGCAGTCCTGCAAGATTTAGCACTGTATCCAAACCTCTGGAATCCCCCAGAAACTCCCTGAATTCACAGTATGCTCTGTCAGTTACTTACCACGTGTGTCTTTTTTTTCTCTGTCAAAACAGTAAGAGAGCCTCGATCTGGAAATCAACTTCCGTATCGCTGTTCTACCCTTTGCAGATCCGTAACTTTTAAACGAAACGAAATATATATATATACGAAATACCACAATAATATCGTCAAGGTTGGGTTCCATTTCTTTGTTTTTTGCAGTGCAGGTGGATCAGTAGGTTCCGCGTTGATTTTTGTCATAACTTTTGTTATTCAATCTACAGTTTGAAAAGCATTGTCTTGTATTTTCTCAAGAGATAAAATTTATCTGCTGTAGCTGGGTTATGGGTCATTTGCATGACTAAATTGTCTAGCTAGTTGTTCTTGCGCAGCATCCCTAACATGTGTGACAACGGATTTTCTAAGTTTTGTAATGTTACTTTCTTGCTTTAGAAGTACCCACTTCTAAACTTCTAAAGTAATACATTAGAAATACTTTGTAGCGCCATGTTTTTAAGAGACTTGGTCAAGGACCTAACGGTTTCGGGCCGACTAAGGTATGCCTGGAAGACGCTGGCATCATCTGCGTTTAACATTTCAGCGGTAGTATATGGTAGGTATGATCGAACCTTTTCAACAAAAACTTTACTGACTTAACGATATTGGCTGATCATCCATATTTCTTCAAAAGAGGAAAAATTAGCTTTACACGTTTCACTTTCAAGCGTAGACTTGGTGTCATCTAGAGTAATCACGTCATCTGAAAAAAATGAATCATGAATAAGTGTTTGATGTCTATGCAGAACAGAAAACCATTTTGCAATATCTTTCTTTAATGAAAAAGATATTTACTTTTTTCACCCATACCTCTTACTCTGTAAATGTTGCATAAGTTGCATAAATGTCGACCCCTCCCTACATGCTCAACCTGGTTTTTGTTTTACATAATGTTATCCAGGCATCAAAAACATCATACCAGAAGTGAATCTTACATTTACATCTTAGTTTGTCCAGAAAGTTATTACCATAATTGAGAAGATTGTCAGTTTTTGTGTTTGTTGTCTAAAATAATTTTTTTAATTAGAATCATTTTTTAACAATCGTCTCAGTCATGTCATTTTTAGTGCCGTGATAAAATGTTTCACACACATCTATCATTTTTAGACCTCCTTCATTATAACTTTTGATTAATATATCTCTTTTAATTCAGTCATTCTTTGTTTGGCAAATAAACTTACAAAACATACAAGTCATAGTTCTTATCATTTCAACGGGTGGATTGGTCAGAGCAATAAACAAATGATTTACTTTTGATATTATGAGAGTTTTTAATACTGAAATTCTTCCTAGGGGCGTAAGAATTCTTTTTTTGACCATTGTTGCAGGCAATTTCCAATTCGTGTATTTTGCTCTTAAAATTAATCGTAGTCATTGAATTAAGATCTAAAAAATTGTATTCCTAAAAGCTGGAATGGACCCTGATTCCAATCCAATTTAAACCTATAATTAAAAGTTTCACCATTATATTTCTTACTCCCAATCCAATTTGCCCGAGTTTTAGAACTATTCACTTTTAGACCAGAAAGCAGTGCAAAGTCTCTCAGCAAGTTTAGTGTTTCTTCTAAAGATGATTCCTTTAATATTTTGATTGTTTTTAAGGAGAACAGACAGGATCTCGGCACGTATTCCGAAACGGCCGTCTAGTGCTGTAAAATTAAAACTGGTATAATATTTAATTAAAAGATATTAGCTGATAAAGGGTATCCTTGCCTACAACCTCTTGAAATATTGAAAAATCAGATAAATACCTATTTTGTAAAATAGAGGATGTAATGTTTTTCCGAAAAAGTTTTACCCATGACCTAAAAGATTCTCCAAAATTGAAGAATTTTAAAACTTTATAGATATATGTCCATGAAACTGAGTCAAAGGCCTTTTCAAAATCAATTATTAGCAAAAGCCAGGTACGTTGAGGTTTTCTGTGTATTAAATCATAAAACAATCTTGTATTTTCCCCTACATATCTTCCATTAAGAAACCCTGTCTCTGGTCTTCTGAAACATTATAGGGGAGTACAAGTTTTAATCTTTCAGCTATACAGTCTGATGCTAGTTTATATACAACATTCAGCAATGATATTGGTCTCTTAAGAAATTGTTTGGGTTTATCCCCTTTTGGTATACAAGTAATTATACCTTGACGTTGTATAAAAGACATCGAACCAGATTGAAATCCTTCATTGAATGACCCTCTATAATAAAGCTGACCAAGTCGTTATTAAGAATTTTAAAAAACTCTGCAGTAAAACCATCTGAACCAGCTTTTTTCTTATCATCATTTTCGTTTGTATCCAGTGACTTGTTTTCTAATTCCAAAATTTCTGCCAATAATTTTACCTCTTTTTGTTGAGATATTTTTTGCGATATGATGAATAGGATATGGTTTTCCCCTTTTCTAGTAGAAGAATTTCTAGGAACTGTTGCTCACTTATCGAAAAATGAATGTTGTCATTACTAACTGTTTCTATATTATTCATATTATACACTGGGGTCATATACTGTAAATTAATCTTCTTGATACATTTCTTTGACTATATCTTTATATTTCTCTTCTTTAAGCAATGAATTGTTGAACTTCCAAAGGCCTCTACCTCTTTTGAATTCATTTATTTTAAAGGACAGAGATACAGATGAATGGTCTGATCTGTAACTGGGGTGAAATTTAACATCAATTATACTAGACATTAAGGAAAAAATCCAACCTTCCTTGTTTTAGAGGCTCTTTCTTGCGCCAAGTATACATTCAAGCATCAGGGTATAAATCTCCGAATGTGACAATTAAGTTAAATCCCTCCTTCATATTAAGAACATTTTCCTTTGCTTTCGGATTATTTTCTCTAATATACCCATATGTATCAAAAACAAACATATTAATCCATATCCGAATCACAATTCAAAAGCAAAGTAAAAACTTTTAGAACTCACAAGTTAGGTTATACACGTGAACTTCCGCCATGGAAGTGAGGGCGGGTGCTCCGGAAGGGTAAGCACATCCTGTTTAGCTAGCTACACCCGCCATGTGTGTAATCTAATTCTTGACTAAGGACTAAGTCATAATCTCCATTTATAATGAATGTTTCATTTGTGAACTCCTTAAGATTTTGAAATAAAGAGTTAAGAAATTTGGGGGAGTCCTCATTATTTATTAATGTTATTTTTTTCCTTCCGCTGTTAAATCTACAGCGATAAAATTCCCCTTAGTGTCTTTTTTCACTTTATTTATCTTCTAATCAAAGTAATTATTAAAAAGAATACATACACCTCTTTTGAGTTTGATGAAGGTGAGTTCCTTAGTGTCTTTTTTCACTTTATTTATCTTCTAATCAAAGTTATTATTAAAAAGAATACATACACCTCTTTTGAGTTTGATGAAGGTGAGTTTAAAATTATATCCCCTCCCCATTCAGATCTGATTGTACAATATAAATTATCCATCTGATGAGTTTCCTGCAAACAATATATATTTTGAGATTTATTCTCGAGGAAGTTCAACACATCTCTACGATGTCTATATTCATTTAAACCCCGCCAATTTGCAGTGAGTAAAGAAAGTGTATTATGTATCTTCATCAATAAAGAGTAACATGTATAAGCAGTTCTTTTTTAACACCAGAGATTCTGTTATATAAACGTGCTCCCTGCAAACATAAGGACCTTTAGTCGACAATTACAATGCAATTACCAATATTTATTATAATAAGCATCAACAGTAAAAAACATCTGACTACAATATATGACATACATTTACACATATATAAAGAAAAAATGGAAACATTCTGAAAAATTTTCTCTTCTGGCTTCTTCTAACAATGCATCCATAACATTGCAACCTCTAATGTCAAACCTGTCCCCAATAATTATTGCGATCATCATGTATAAGTGGCTTATCTTTGGTAGCTTTGAGATATTCTCTAAATGTTGAACATTGATTGAATTTTACAGTAAGTATATGTCATCAAATTACATTTTATATCATCACGTTTGTGATATAATTCTTTTATTACCTGATATAATTGTTTCTCAGAATTTTATTCCACATCTTCACAAACCAAATTACAGGGGTAGAAGTTTGATAGAATGCTCCCTTCTCCTCTCAAATATATTGCAACAACTCCATCCTGTACTGAAAAAAAAAACAAAAACAATGAGATATGTGATAAAATAGAGATTAAGAGAATAATGGAAATATTTTATACATGATTTAAATTGTCTGCGAGTCAAAAAGGGAAACTTGTTATGGATTCACATAATTTTCAATTAGAAAGTTCATTAAATACATTAAGTTTTTTATTTCCTTTCATATTTGAGCCAGGTTGCGTCATTTTTAGATTCCTTGTATTCCAAGAAAACACTTCCGACCCTGGTGTTTTTACCAACCTTTCTCATCTCATATCAGACTCGCAGCAATTGCTGTCTTTCATATTTCATGTCTGATGGTAGAACTGTAACAATACGACTGTTTTTACCCCTAAGTTTTGGACCAAGCGACAATACATAATTTATATCTCCCAAACATCTTAATTTAATGATTACTTGAGGTGGCTTATTGCCCAGATTTCCGGCTCTTGCTTTGTGTTTTACTGACAATATGTGGGCATTTTGGATAATAATATGTTGTTATTTTTTAATATCCATGCCTAGATAATCCAAAAAGAATGCCTTGATAGTGTCAAAAATGTCTTTATCTCTGACAATATTCAAACCACGCAAATTATATTTTCTACACCGTCATTCTTTGTAAAGAAGTTCCTCATTTATATTATCTAATTGTTCCTGAAGTTTCTTAACCTCTTTCTTAAGTTTATCGTCTACCTCTGTCAAACTTTCTGCGTTGAAATTGCAAGTCTTCTTGACATCTTGCACGTCCTTGTTTACTTGTAGCTCACGTCTGATGTTCTTCCATCCCTCGCTCACCTTATCCATTTATCCATTAGTGGTTCAACCGCCATCTCAACAGCATTCTTTATATCATTTCTTACATTTTTCTCAAAGAATTCAATCAAAAGTTTTTTAAATGACGACAGATTAACAATGGGTTCAGAACTCTTTGCACTCTTTTTCACTGTGCGTCGCCATATTTGTTTGGGGGGGATGTCGGTTCCCCGTTTTCACCAATTGACTTACCACGAGTTATTGTAGACCTAATGTCCGTTTGTTTGATTCCTTCCTGCTCTTTACTCGTTCAAGTACCTCTTCCACGACTACGCGGTATCTGAGTCACAATTACAAACCATTTGTCAACAATTTTCTTGGACAGGGCCTTTGGCACGTTCAGCTAGCCCGCCATTCAAATTGGAAGTATGTTTTCTTTTTTTTGTATGGATATTTCTGTTATGGATAAATTTGTACCTATGAAGGTGTTGATTGTCAAAAACATGTTTTTCAATGGTAAATTATTTTCATTTATTTGCTGCTTTGATAGGTAAGTTGTCTAAAGCTAGGTGTGAGAAAGTGACGGTTCGCTTGACGTCGATAGTTGGTTTCTCTCGAGTACCCAGAAATGTCTGCCCAGATATTAACGAAAGCATCTAGACTTAGTTGTTAACACCATTTATCCACTCCATTCTGTCGACTACATATTCATTATAATTTCTGATTGATATAATATATTGCAATAATAAAGAAACGGTAATAAGCCAGTATACGATATACACCATAGTCTCCCACGCCTTGATTAATCAATCTTCAGTTATAACTCTAGCTGTATATAAAGAGCTCCGACACTTAATTAAACACCAGGTATAACAGTCCTTGTCCAACTCAAAACCACAATAACAGATACGTTTTAAAAGTCATTACGATGGGTCAATTTTGTAGATATACCAAAACAAATCTTCTATTAGTACTTTTGATTTTGATTTTTTACTACAATTATTTTGTGACGCCTTCACTTCATCTAAATGACCGTATGGTATACATGCCTGGCAGGAAAATGAAATATTTTGCAAGAGTACGCCAAAGTACACCTGTTAAAATCCAGAGGCGGGATGTGAACGCAGACAACCAAGGACGAAAAAACCCGTGTAAATCATTAGGAACATGCGACACTAGTGAAGTAACCGGAACAATACCAGTGTGTTACTGTGATGACTTATGTAACATTTACCACGATTGCTGTCACGATGTGAATCAACAGACGATGAAAAAGAAAAATTCTACAATCGTAATAGACAAAATTAAATACATGACGTGTGAAACTAAAACAATACAGACACATCATGACAAAGTATTTGGAGTTTTTATGGTGTCCAAATGTCCATCTGCAGCAGAGCAACACTATCCGAATATGTCTACACTATGTCGGAATGAAGGTGTGTTTCCTGTTACAACAGAAAACGGGTTGACATTCAAGAACAGGTTTTGTGCGTCCTGTCATGATTTACGGAGTTATCGCGTATGGACAGTTGCATTTTATTATGAAACAGGCAAGTGTCATTTCAATAAAATATTTCATTTAAACGTCACAATTTTACAGAAGATGGTTTACCTCAGGGAGCATTGCTTTTTGTGGTTCATTCCTCCAAAATCAGCCACGATTCGATTTTGTGTCAAAACAAATGACATAGATAATATAACAACGGAGGATGATTTATGTTTAACGTATCAGAATCCTGTTATAATTGGAACGGTGGGAAATTACAGAAATATTTATTGCTATAAGGGCAAGATTGACGCAGAGATGCGGTGTTTGGAAAAAGCGCAATATACCGAAACATTGGATGTGAAAGGTTATGGTGATTTGGTGCTAACAGGGGTATTTTACACTCGACCTAACAATAGAGGAACTGAACACGAATGTAAAACAGATGAAATAAAACAATCGTTGTCGGTAAGTACAATATTATGTTTGAATTATTTTAAACAAACATACTAATCCATGTCCGAATCGGAATCCAGAAGCAAAATAAAACCGTTGAAACTGCTGGCAAATCAGTTTAGACATGTGAACTTCCACCACAGCAGTGAGTCCGGGTGCTTCGGAAGGGTAAGCACGCTCTGTTTAGCTAGATACATCCGCCACGTGTGTAATCAAAATAGTGTAAAAGGAACATGGAACTATGGGACGTCAAATATATCCAGGACAATCCTATAGCAAAGTAAAAACAAACATACTAATCCATGTCCAAACCACAATCCTATAGCAAAGTAAAATCAAACATACAAATTCAGTCCAAATCACAATCCTATAGGAAAGAACAAAGAAACATACCAATTCATGTCCAAACCACGATCCCAAAGCACAGTGCAAACATACCAATCCATGTCAAAACCACAATCCTATAGCAAAGTGAAAACAAACATACCAATTCTTGTCCAAATCACAATCCTTTAGCAAAATACAAACAAACATACCAATCCATGCCCAAATCACAATCCCAAAGCAGAGTGCAAACATACCAATCCATGTCCAAACCACAATCTCAAAGCACAGTGCAAACATACCAATTCATGTCCAAACCACGATCCCAAATCACAGTGCAAACATAACAATTCATGTCCAAACCACGATCCCAAATCACAGTGCAAACATACCAATTCATGTCCAAACCCAGTCCTATAGCAAGGTACAAACAAACATACCAATCCATGTCCAAACCACAATCCAATAGCAAAGTGAAAACAAACATACCAATTCTTGTACAAATCACAATCCTATAGCAAAGTACAAACAAACATACCAATTCTTTTCCAAATCACAATCCTTTAGCAAAGTACAAACTTTGAAGCTGGCAAACTAAGTTAAACGCTTGAACTCCCGTCATGGAATATGGGTTGGTGCTCCGGAAGGGTAAGCACATTCTGTTTAGTAGGCTAAGTGTATGATCAAAATTTGGACTGGAAATAACATGTAACTATGGACGTCAATTATATTCATTGTAATTTTGGATACAGAGAATGCATATTTATCAACAATATTGTGATGACGGACATACTTCATAAGGACATTGATAACACTAGGATTACGGTATATGTACTCAAAATTATAATCGTATATGCATGTTTAAAGCTCTACTAGATTTTATTGTCTTGTATCAGTGGTGAGATATGATGTTCTTTGTAAATATACTTTCAACTAAATTTCCTGATGGTCAAAATATAAAAAAAACTTTAAACTAAGGTATACTCCCTCATGCAAAGTATTTCCTTAGCTACAGCTTAAAAATATTTTTGTCCTTTGGATACTTTTCAACCCCTCTAAAACATTTTGGTTTCACAATTTTGGTCCAATCCCTACTGATGAGAAATTGTATTCCGATACGGTTGTCTAGTCCTGTTAAGTTAACACATGTATAATGCGTAATTAGAAAACTTCTACCTGTAGTAACATAGTGTGATCAATTCTTGATCTTTTGGCAAGGTAAAATTCTATATCGAAGCTCCGACATAATGTGACGTTATAAATTACAAAGGATAACTTATAACTTGTTATATTTATAAATCCAGTTTATTGGAATTCTGTGTTCTAACATCTTTAAAACCGTATAAATCGGAATGAATTTATAGTGGTATAGGTTTAATTTTTTCTGTTATACAGGACGTATGCGGTGATTGTGTCGACAAATCCCCAGACGTCTGTACTGAAGAACTTATAAAGAATTACAAAGTAAATTCACGACAGGATTTTATAACCAATGACGTCATTGATCCAGCTACTGTATTACGAGCATTAATGTTTGTTTATATGTCATGGCCGGTACAAACATATGATATATATTTAAACTTTATATCAGGTAAGTATTGGTGTTCCAATAACGACCAAGGAAAATGCTGTGTATTTGAGGGTGGATTAAAATACACTATTAATGCAGCAAGAACACATAAACAAATTTACTCTTTGAAAACAGAAATTTCAAATATGTCTTGGACACATTGACAAAGATGTAATAATATCCAAGATAGAAGACGTACCAGTAGATTGTCATCGAGAAAAAACAATAACATCTATACCTGTATCTTCTCGAGAAATTGGCCGGAACAACTTGAACAGAATTATAGAAATATTTCAGGGATTCAAACCTGTATCGGACTATGTACCAGTATATGTTAATGGGACAATAGGTGTCAAAGATGACATGGATTTTGTCGTTGAAGATTGGATAGCTACGTATAAGGAAAATATCAACACGAACATAAGTAATAACACTGCAGGACTGACGATGGATACAAAATGGCGTCCAAAATCTATCTTAACCTACATGACCTTGGGATTATCTTGTTTATCACTTATTGTTACAATGGCAGTTTACCAACATTTAGGACTTTTTCAGCATACTGCTGGAAAGATATCCAAACATATGATGCTGTCACTATTCAATGCCCAACTTTTCTTTATAACAGCTGTAGGTGCTAATTTCATTTACGAGCTATGCTTGGCTATCGCTGTTATGTCTCACTATCTATGGCTTAGTACATTTTACTGGATGTCGGTTTTTTGTGTTGATGTTCTACAGACAATGGGCAAGATAAGACATTCTCCCGGGGCTCTCACTTTAAAAACCGGACTTCCATTTAGGTCTATATTTTTGGGTTACATTCTCCCTGCTGGGTTTGCTGTACCATGTTTATTACTTGATATTTTCACAGATATTCCGATAGGATACACTGGTCAGATATGTTTTATTTCCGGATATCCGGCAAATTTGATAGCGTTTACACTTCCAGTGTTAATTTCTATTCTCACTAACATCATTACACTTGTTACTACCTCTATATTGATATCTAAATACAACCATACTATAAAATCAATGAGCACTATAAAAGTAACCCTTTCTTTTATTCCTCTTTACATCCGGTCATGCGTATTGTGTGCGTTTCCTTGGCTTCTGGGAATCTTTGCGGATATTTTTGATTCTGATCTTCTTGATTATGTTTTCATCATATTATCTGGATCACATGGGATTTTTGTTAGTGTTTCTTTTATGTCTACGAAATTTGTTGTTCGCAAAATTATGCTTTTATTCAGAAATATTGGGAGCACACGGAACGCTGAAGTAAATAACATGAATGAGACGAATCAAACTAATAAAACCACCTTATGACCCCTTTATAACCATTGAACTGTCGAGAAATGGCGTGTATAGTGCTGTTATGTGCTTTTTAATGGTTCTTATTTTTTTCAAGTATTTCTAAACTAAGCACAATGTGAGTATATATATATATATAATTTATTCTGTGTCCTGCAGTATAGTGCAGACAGAATATATGATAATTCTGTGTCCTACAAGTTAGTGCAGGCAGTTATTGTATTAATAGCTAACACTATTCTGTGTCCTTACAAGTTAGTGCAGGCAGTTATTGTATTAATAGCTAACACTATTCTGTGTCCTTACAAGTTAGTGCAGGCAGTTATTGTATTAATAGCTAACACTATTCTGTGTCCTTACAAGTTAGTGCAGGCAGTTATTGTATTAATAGCTAACACTATTCTGTGTCCTACAAGTTAGTGCAGGCAGTTATTGTATTAATAGCTAACACTATTCTGTGTCCTTACAAGTTAGTGCAGGCAGTTATTGTATTAATAGCTAACACTATTCTGTGTCCTACAAGTTAGTGCAGGCAGTTATTGTATTAATAGCTAACACTATTTTGTGTTCTGCACCATAGTGCAAGCAGTTATTGTTCTAATAGATAACATTCTTTTGTGTCCTGCAATTTAGTGCAGGCAGTACATGCTTTGTTTTGTTTCTGTGTCCTGCAACTTAGTACAGGCAGTTATTGTACTAATAGCTAACATTATTACGTGTATTGCAACACAGTACAATATTGTAATTATATTTATCATTATTTTGTTTCCTATATCATTGTGAAACTTAGGCGCAATTTATTTCTCTTATAGTTGATACAATGCCTAAAACAAATACAACCCGCCGACGCCGCTAAACAAGCGCTTAGTACCAAGAATAATTTCAATTAAGCCCGCGACCAATCGGGTCTTATATCAGGCGTTACAACGCAAGTCATCGCACAGTAAAAGGTCCAGGGTATACCTATACCCGAGAACAGCCTACCTTATGAGACAGCAAATAATTCAACTACAATTGCTACGTCCGACTCTGCATCTACTGCAGGTGACATGCTTCAATCCACTAATAACTACTAGTCTCCCCCTAGGTAATCATCTGACAGATAAAATCAAGGCAAAAATTGAGATGAGTTTGTTGTCTTTGTTACTCTTCTGTCGCAATATCAACAAGAAACAGTTCACGTTGATATAGTGAAAACCATCCATAACCCATTTTGTCATATCTCTTCGCAATCTATTTCACTATAATTTAAAAACTTCCTGTAATGGGAACTGGCATTTGATATTTTTCACACTGTTTATATTCAACTCGACTTCTCTACTTAGTATCACTCGATTATGGTCATGCTTAATTACTCAAAACCTGGATGTTTTTCTGCCGTCAGGTATTATGACCAAACCTTCCGTACTTTACGGGCTAGCGAATAACTTCCTTGGAACGTGATGCATCCAGTAATATTGCGTTTATCTCTTGACAATTTTCGTTCCCCTTTGCTTCTTTCCCTACAATCTTTCCCTTTTCAAAATTGATCCTTTCGTCACAACTCGAGACGATTTATCCCAAATGGATATTGCTTCGAATTCGGCCGTGTTGGACGATGTTCCCGCCCAAAATCCCCTTTTAAACACGAGTGTACCGCATGCTATGGCAGCCACGCAACCGTCCGTTGCTCTAATAAACCCGAATCCAGTTTTATCTCCAATAAAAACCGACATACTACAAGTATTTCTTAAGATTATGACTCCAAAAAGCAATTTTTCATTGGTGGCTTTCTGCTTGTCAAATCTTTGAATTATTTAGTACAGCTTTACAGTGGCTCATTATCTCCCAAAAGCAAGAAGTTAGTATGTCACATATACTTGATGACTTTTTCTTTGCTGGGCCAATTGTTGTGTCATTTTTTATTGTTCAAACACCACTTTTAATCGTCAATTGAATATTGTTTTATTAAATGTTCATTGGTTTATGTTGTATGATAGGCGTATATTGTTTTAGTACATTTTTATCAACACTTATGTATGGTAAACTTGTGTTTTTATTTTTGTTCACGCATATCGTATTCATATCTTTGTCTCACTTATCCTGACAATACTGCGTTTTATATTTATATATTATATTATATTATTATATTATATTATATTATATTATATTATATTATATTATATTATATATATTATATTATATTATATTATATTATATTATATTATATGTTGTTCACTGCCTCCAATTAATTTAGCGTTGTATAACTTAGGTTATTGGAGGCATAAATCATTGTAGTTTTAGTTGTTTATTGTGTTAATAAACAACCTATATACTCTGGTTGTTCTATTGTTATTTAAAGAGTTTCATTAACAACTCGGGCTGGGTCACATTAATATAGTTATGGCACAATTACAAATAAATTATCACATCATTTATCTCAAAACCTACATTTGTACAATATTTTATATTAAATGAATTGAGACCATTTGTTATTGAACTCATACAAATTGTCTTTATAGCAGAAAAACAATTAATACATTGTGTCTTCTTTATACTTAACAAAAATGCGGAAAAAAGTCTTGGATGTTTGAGCAATGAATAAAATACTTTACAAACAGTACAATAATGTTACGTTTCACATTTGATATCATAAAATCAAAAATTACATTTGCTGGAGATGTACATAATATTTAAACTGTCTCACCATATTTTAAATTCAAATCAAAAGCTTTGTATATTCTCACAGGTATAAAATCTTTATTTAATGGTGTCTTCGTGAGTTTTACTATAAGAGCAGAATTGACCAGATTTAAATTTCATTTTATATTACAGTTTATTATGAGAAATAAATCTGTGTAAAATTTTAAATTGAAAAAATTGTAACATTGTTTCCATGCAACAAAGATAAGTAAAGAAAATATCTTATGTGAAGTTGTGGAATTGAGAATGTCATCATTCATCAAAATATAATTGTGAAAAAATAGCGGGTAAGTAAAAGTCAAAGAAATATAGGGGTAGGGTGAGCGGTGCTTCATTTCTGTATTATAAAATAGGGTTAGAAGTTACTTTTGACGTTTTAGAAAAGAAGAATGATGGTATTTCATGAATAAAATCAAAGAAATAATGTTTTAATATAGACGTGTATGATCTATATTTTACCTCATGATTCTGATGTTTTAAGAAGAGAGGATATAGACTGTTTTGATTTGTTAGAATCTTATTATAGTGAAATACAAACTTAGTTACTTGTGATTTAAATTCCAGACTTGGTAAACTTAATGACTTTATCTTAGATCATAACTATGATCAATGTATGAATCTTGTTGAGAATTTACTTGTTGAATATCTGACTAGATGTACAAGTGACAATGTGGTAAATGTAAATGGTAGAAGATTGATAAATTTATGTAAAAATACAAGTATATTAATTGGAAACGGTAGAATTGGTGGTGACAGGTGATTTGGTAGTTGTACTTATTTTCTAATAATAGAGCTAGTCTTATTGATTATTTACTAATAAATGAAGATTCTGTAGATGTTATTTGTGATCTTTTAGTATTAGATCAGAGTTTTCAGCACATTCACCGTTGTACTTCTTAATACCATGTAATGTAGTCGGTGTCGACAAAAACCTAAGTTAAACATGAAACAATACTGATATGGGACGCTAGTAAGAGCGATCAATACAGATCTATAATTAACGCTAATAAATACAAGTTAGATATTATTGTTTCTAATATACATGTGCATCAAATAATAATGTTGTAAATGATTTTTGTTCATTTATATGATAATGCATTATCGTACTTCTGTAAAGATGTCATCATAAACAAAGTTGAAGATAACCGTCAGTTCAACACATGGTTTAATGATGCGTGTAAAACTGAGAGGGTACGACTTTAGTGCTAAGAAATGAGTATTATATAAATCGTAGTGACATGAACAGGGCTGTCTTTGGTAAAAAAAAAATAAATATTACAAAATTATAAAGAAACATAAATTACGCATTAAACAGTTAAAGGATAGAAAGTTATCAGATATTGTCAAAACACAACCTAAAACGTTTTGGAGGGATGTTAAAGATGTAAAACAAAGTGTAAATAATGTAAATACTAAAATCAATGTTAATGATTTTTTTCATTACTTTAAAGATATGTATGGTAGTATGAATAATGATGTTGTTTATGCTGAGTCTAGGACTGTTAAAATTTCTGATGAAATGTTAGATTCAGAAATTACAGCGGCTGAAATATCAATTGTAGTGAATGGTATGAAAAAGGTATTGCTTTTAAATGTTTAAAATATTTTACACATTTTTGATACTATGATCTCACCTATTTTAAGTTATGGTGCAGAGGTTTGGGGATTCAACCCGGCTAATGCAATTGAACGCCTGCATATTAAATATTGTAAACGCATACTTAAAGTTAAAAGATCTTCTTGTAACACAGCTTTCTATGGTGAGCTAGGGAGATTTCCTCTCTCTTATGTAAGAAAATGAAAAATAATCAAATACTGGTTAAAACATTTAAAATGTGTTAATAGTTTGTTATATAATGTTTATAATATTCTAAGAGTTGATGCCGACAATAATTGTAACTATAAAGGTAATAATTGGGCATCTCTTGTTAAAAATTTATTAGAATCCTTAGGTTAAGCATATATGTGGATGCAACAGGATATTGTTATACCTAATTTTTTGTGTTATCAAGGTAACACTACAAAATGAGTATCATCAACAATGGTTTTATCAAGTAAATTATAATATTTTTCAAAGTTAAAAAATCAAAATAAATTTGAACCGTATTTAGATTGTATACAAAACAGTAATTTGAGGTCAGTTTTAACCAAATTTAGGATTCCATCACATAATTTACAAATAGAAACTTGTAGATATGAAAATATCGACACGAATTTAAAGATGTATAAATGTTGTAATTCTAATTGTATTGAAAATGAATATCATTTTTCTTGGTTTGTCCATTATATGTAGATTTAAGAAAAATATTTCAAAAAAAAAAAAATGGTTTTGTTGTTGGCCAAATATGTCTAAATTTGTTAGTTTATTATCTAATAAAAATGAAGATATTATTATTAATTTGGCAAAATATTTATATTATGTATTTAAAAGAAAAGATTTTCTAAATATTAATTAAGATTGAAGATGTATTTATTATGTATATTATATATTTGCCGCCTTGGATATTTGTTGTGGCTATAAATGTAATATATGTTTAGAGCCAATAAAGACTTATTAAATTTAATTAAATATAAACATGCTTTAAGAATCTTTTACTATGTGAATCTTCTAATGTGGGAGTAAAATTAAGCTACATGTAGTAATCAACAATCAAAAACAAACATACTAATCCATTTCCGAATCACAATCCAGAAGCATAGTAAAACCTTTGGAACTGACAAGTTAGGTTAGACGCGTAAATTTCCACCAGAGAAGTGAGGTCGGGTGCTCCGGAAGGGTAAGCACCTCCTGTTTAGCTAGCTACACCCACCACGTGTGTAATAAAATTGTGTGAAAGGAAAATGGAACTATGAGACGTCAAATATATCGAAGGCAATCCTGGACACAGAGACATCAAACTTATCAACAATACTGTGATGACGGCCATAAAACTTTTGGAGGGCCTTGATAAGCCTAGGCTTGCAATATCCTCGAGTCAACAATATATTTGCAAGCAGCCTACTTCGTTGTACAAAGTCTCGTAGTGGGAACAAGCTCTACAATAGCGTATTATTTGGGAAATAAATACACCATAAGCAGGTATATTGCTGCATAAAAAAGGAAAGTTGACAATAGAAAAATTGAAGTCATCACGTTTGTCATTAATTTTCAAATAAAGCCTTTCGTGTGCGTCATAATTTAGGTATAAGTCTAAATATGAAGCAGAACTTGAGGAACCAGTCGTGTCTTTTATTTCAAGCTCAATAGGATAGATGACATTTACATAGTCTCCAAATTTAGGATTGTTAAGAGACAGAACGTCATCTATATATCTGTTTGTTGAGTTGAATGATTTTGCGACAGTCCTCTGTCCAGATTTAACAAGGTTCTGCATAAATTCTGCTTCCTAAGAATAAAGAAACAAATCAGCAAGCAATGGTGCACAGTTTGTACCCATTGGTATACCGATTGTTTGCTGAAAAACTATATTACCAAACACAACAAATATGTTATCTATAAAAAACTCCAACATTTTGTTGATGGTATCTTCTGTATATTTTTATTTGGAATCCGTATGATGCTTGACAAAATAACCAGAATCCCTGTTCAGCACCAGATATTTGTAACTTTGTTTACCGTTTTTTGTAAAAGAAAGACAAGTGAATAATTTCTTTAAGACGTTCTTTCAATTTAGAATGAGGGATAGTGGTGTATAGTGTAGAAAAATCAAAGGTTTTTATACTTTTTACATGAGATAAAGTATTAGAAGAAAGATATTCAAGTAATTCTGTAGAATTTTTGAGAATCCACATTTGGTTGATTCCAGATGTAGAATATACTTTTTCTCAAAAAGACTGAAGACCATCTTTGACGATTGTTAAAATTTGTGTTAGAGTTACCGATAATGATATAGTAGTACATTTAGATAAGCCTGCTATATATCTTTCTTTGTATGGATTTTTATGGAGTTTAGGAATCCAATACAAGTAAGGAAGATCAAGATCTTCCTCTTTAAGATTGATACCGAAAGACTCGAAAACTCCCCTATGGTTGGAAAGAACTTCATCTTTGGTAAAATTAGTTCTAGTATATGCAGGGTTATTTGATATACTATCTAAATGTAGCTCCTTAATAAGACACTCAAGGTAGAATCTCCTACAAACGAGAATAGTATTGTTGGAAGCCTTATCAGCTGGGACAACAACATATTTGTTGTGTATGTCAGTTAGAATTGCCTTGATTTCTGGATCCTTGAGTAGTGAAGACGGTGTAGTACTCATAGACCCTTTAAGTTTGACAATCCTAGTTTTAACAAAAGATCTCAAAACCTTTATCCATGTATCAAGCTCAACATCTTCTAATTTAGCCCAACGTCAGGCGTACTCTTCAACAGTCTGAAATTTTGTCCCCAAGTAAAAGGTTAAGTTTCTCTATATTTAGGACCTTTTGAAAGTAAAGATCTTAAATTAGTGTTTTCGATTATATTGAGATCACCAGTTATCACATGTCCAGCTAGTCGATAAAAATAGGGAGAAGACGAGCAAGAGCAGGTAGGTGGAGTAAAAAATGTAGTAAAAATGAAACAGATAATGTTTCTGCAATAGTGGATAGTTGAAGTGAAGAGCATGTTGAATGTCTAAATCCAAAAGTGAAATAAATCTGTGAAGATTAAACCCTAACCCTAACACCATCCTGGCCCCAGTTGTTCTAAGCTTGATTAGCTTCATCAATGATTAACACAGATTTAAAATATTAATAAAAACCATCATATAATCATCAAATCCATAGATTTTTAATCATGTGCTTCAATTTGTTGAAATTCTATTCACTTACGATATTTTCAACATTAATTTCACAACAGATTTAAAATTATGCATTATTTAAATTTTGACTAATCAATTGATTAAACTAACCAGGCTTCGAACAACTCGCTCCTGATAAATTATATGTTTAATTTGCAATCATGTAAGGATTCATATAACACACTATATAATTAACACTTCTAAAGTCTAACCACAATACTTTAGTTTCTTGATTTTTGTGAATTTTTAAAAAATGTAAAGTAAAATATACATATATAAATCACCCCGTAAATAATTTATAAATTGTCTAATTTTAACATTTCTCAGTTTTTTCCTATACTCTGTAAATTCGAGTCCATTTTGAACAATCAAAATTTTGTCCTTCATTTCAGGCGATCGAAACCATTTCGGACAGGGTCTTCTAAGGTAATTATTCCATGAAATACTTTTCAATAATTATTGTTGTCACACAAGATCACACATGATTGAAAGGACGATTATTCCTCAGAGATTTGTGTTTAGCTCATCTGATCGAAGGTCATGTGAGCTGGTGGCACAGTGCAGCGCGTGTATGTACGTGTGTGTTTGTACATGCATCGTTATCACCTATTCTCCACTTCTCTGAAACTACCAGACAGAATTTGATGACACTTGGTCAGAAGTATATATGGGCCTTGAAAATCCTGAAATATTTAGATTTGCGCAAAAAATACCCTAAAAACAATAGGCTAAAAACGCCCT
This sequence comes from Anadara kagoshimensis, assembly GCA_021292105.1. Lineage (NCBI taxonomy): Eukaryota > Metazoa > Mollusca > Bivalvia > Arcoida > Arcidae > Anadara > Anadara kagoshimensis. The sequence goes on along the minus strand of CM037872.1, from coordinate 41,076,637 downwards.
TGAACTTGGCAAGTCGGGTGTCTATATTTCAATATTAATTGGTTGCGAATTGACTGATCAAAATGAATTTTAAAAAATAATTTATCTCTAGATTTGTATGGGCAGTTTCAATGAAATGAAGACAGGGTGGACCTTAAACAGGAAGAAACTACCAGAGTCAAGAGTGTGATGCAACATGTGGAGGTGGTGGCAGTGTGTTGATTACAGCTATTTTGTTCTGGTCAGAAGATTCATACACAGTAAGTAAACTGGTCGTTAACTTGCTTAGGTAGCAAACATTTCTTTGGTCGACCCTAGTTAAGATTTTGATATCGGTGTTATTAAGCTCATTTAGACCACAGGGGCCAGTTTCATAATAAAATTTAAACAAGCATTCTGGGAGTATTGCAAAACAATACATAGTCCCTACCGGTCGCATATTTCACTAATCCCAAAGTGTTAGGTAAAATGTACCTTATTATATGGTACAAAGATTTATAGTTATAAATTGTACGTGTTGTTCAAGATGTAAAGCAAAACTTGATCATAGTAAAATCAAAAACCAGCAATGGAGTTCTCAAAAATTCATTATCTGCAAGCATGTAGAAAAAAGTGCAAAAAACTGAAATTTCATTGAATTTTCAAAGTTCAAAGGGCCATAACTCCCATAAAAACTAGTGGAATGAAACGAAACGTAAATTTGATCTGTAACTCATCATGGTTGACCTGCATACCAAAAAACAATTCATTAACTGCAAGTGTGTAGAACAAAGAGCGGAAAACTGAAATTTCAGTGAATTTTCAAAGTTCAAAGGGCCATAACTCCCGTAAAAAATTAGCAGATGGACACGAAACATAAACTTGATCTGTAACTCATCATGGTAGATTCACATACCAAACATTATTTCCATTTCTTCAAGCGTGTAGAAAAAAAAGTGCGGAAAACTAAAATTTCTCAGGTGAATTTTCAAAGATCAAAGGGCCATAACTCCGATAAAAATTAGCAGATGGAAACGAAACGTAAACTTGATCTGTAACTCATCATGATAGACTTATATACCAAAAACCAGTTCATTATCTAAAAGCATTTAGAAAAAAAGAGCGGAAAACTGAAATTTCAGTGAATTTTTAAAGTTCAAAGGACCATAACTCATGTAAAAATTTGCGGACCAGAATGAAACGCTAACTTGATCTGCAACTCATCATGGTAGACTCGCATACCAAAAATTAGTTCATTATCTAAAAGATTTTAGAAAATAAGTGTGAAAACTGAGGCGTGACAGACGGACCAACGGACAGACGGACGGAGCGCAAACCTAAAGTCCCCTTCCGCTTTCGCCGGTAGGGGACTAAATATATCGATGAGTATTTAAGAGAGAGTAAAGGGGAACAACGATTCGGATCTTTCACTTGTAGGTGCTCCGACAAAACTCTACAGTACATTACTTTTTAGTCCCCTACCGGCGAAAGCCGAATGGGGACTTTAGGTTTGCGCTCTGTCCGTCCGTCCGTCTGTCACGCCTCAGTATAAGTGATGACCCTACTAGCATTCACATTAATCCAAATACGCCTACGGGACTGATTTTGAAATAAATATTTCTGTCGTCGGGGTGGTGAAAACATTCCTGAAATGTCGAAATCTACTTTTTCTGTGGCTACAGATCCCTTTACAGGGGCCTTATTTGTGAAGAAAACTGTAGATTTGTTAACAAAAAATCGTCACGAAAATGAAAAGGAGAGATACACAGGAATAATGCCTGCTGACAACACACCGATGTGTCCTGTAGCTTCCAACGAAAAGTAGGCCTGTGTACATGTCCGTTTACTCAGCTGGAGAGAAAGGAACAACGCTAATTAATATTTCAAAGATTTGAATGACACAGTTAAAAATCAATTAAACATTTACTTACATGAGGTGAGTCGTTACTAACAATCCTAATTTCGATCTAGTCCATACATTATAAGACCTTTAATACAACAAAATGTATTTTGGATGGGTGTTTACAATGGTAAAAATTTTGACAAAATGGCGGTGTCTTTCGTGTGACGTAATGATGACGGAGGAATTTATTCTTTACGTAGGTGCGCAAGGGGTACAATGAAGGGTAGCTCCAGTTTGAAGAGTTATAATTTTTAATCGGAAAAATGAGATTTTTTAAACTTACTTATATCAGAAATGTTTAATAAATTTAATATTTCCGTATTTTCAATTAATTAAAATTTGATAGAGAAGATTAACTTGTTGAGTTGTTTTAATTTATTTATTTTATACTAATATTTTAAACCACATTACACGGCAATATTCCAGTAACTGCAGCATAAGCTTAAATTTTCAAATGTTGATCGAGATCAGACCAAAGTGGTAATAAATTCGTTATTCGAGATTTGCGCCTCAGGAAATACGAAACCCAAGACGGTATGGCACGCCAATTGATGCAAAAATCAGCAAACCCTAGGATAGCTCAGCTATCTATAGGATAGCTGGCTGCTATCCTATAGATTCCAGACCGTAACTCTCGATACCTGCAGGTATTGTGGGTTATAAATCAGCTATCTATGGGATAGCTGTCTGCTATCCTATAGATAGCTGGCAGCTATCCCATAGATACCTGCTGTAAACCCATAGATACCTGAATTAAAACCCCCAATACCTCCTGATATTCTGAGATAGGAAATAGTATTTCATTGAAAGCTGAGGTTTGTATGAATTAGAAACTTCAAACCCCATTTTGCACCAGCTATTCGGAGTTGTAACTTTCTGTTATCCCATAGATAACCGATAGCCAATCAGAATCGTCCTTGTATCGTGATGCGTTTTCAACACTGAAGCAGACGTATCGGAAAACAAACAAGTTACACTGTGGAATTTGGATATTTGAAGAAATTACAACTAATGTCGCATATCAGGAACATTTTTATGGGTTGATAAAATAATTTATTCATCACTTGTATGAAGGTTTGAACGGCTAGACAGCCTAGTAGCACGATTCAGGCAAATTATTTTCGATGTTTTCGAGTCATGGAAGAAATTCTTCCATTATGCGAGTGTGACAGTGTGTTGGTTGACATCGCATCTTCTGATCTTGGCGAATTTGCAAAGAATATTCAATTGGAATTTAATAAAATTTGATAATTTAAACTATTTTCAACTGTGTATACATGTTCAAAATTGAAGTTCGATTGTTTACCCTGGACCTCGATCTCTGTCCCACCCCCACCCCCCCCCCCCCTGCGCGATTAGGGCATCGAGCACAGGCACTAGCTTTTATCGATAAAATCACGTATCACACATGCCTGCTCTTTGATATCTGACTGATATGGTAAGACTTCCTTTTGTACCCTCCACTGATTATAAACCCTGTAAAAATTTTGAAAATTTATTTTGGTCGATGTTCAAAGAAGTGTTCAAAATGGCTTGATTCTGTCATTTTTAGGCTTTTTCAGTCAAAATTAAAATATTAGTGGAGGGTACAAATAACAGTTCCTCTTACCCACGACAACTCGTACCCAACCCGAGACAACTCGTACCAAAAAAAACTAAGAACATTCAGTTTTCTTGTTTTTTTTCAGTTCAAAACTTAGTAGTATTAGATCTATAAGTATTAATTTTTCCATTTAATAGTTGAGTTGAGTAATGGTGTTTTACATCCCAGTCAAGAATATTTCATTTATATTGAGACATTGCCAGCTATAGGCGAAAGTGCAGAAATTTTGCCTTTGCGTTGTGCTTATGGCCGTGACTTTCATTTCGTAATGCCGAATGCTTGGCAAAAGAAGAGTCACTACCCACTTTTAAGTCTTGGGTCAGATCCCGCTGGGGTTCGAACCCACGACCTCCCACTTACGGCGAAAGCACTCTACCAACTGAGCTACCGCAGTGGTTGAGGCACACAAATATCAAAGTTTACAGTTGTCCTACATGAATTTAGTTGACAAACATGAGAAATATTAGCAGCAAGTATTTTTGATTGATGAAAGAAATGGACGGGTAAGGGGGGACATCTTGCATACGAGTTGTCATGGTATGGATACCTGAGTATGAGTTATCTTGGGTACAAGTTGTCTTGATACCACTGGTCCCAATCCTCCAACGTTTTTGGTCTCGGATTTTACACCGATTTGGAGTTACCAAATTGTCCCACTAATAAAACCCAACTCGTACGACTTTTAAATACAAACTTGTCCCACTTTGTCCCCAACACTTCCCACTTTATTAAAGCAGTATTTTGAGTTCAACATGACTCAGGACAGACCTTGGCATTAGAAGCAGTATTCCAAGTTCAAGATCTTAGCATGAGAAAATTTGTCAAGTTCCCTTGCAGAAAGTTGATGGTTTTCTCCAGGTACTCTCCAGTTTCCTATGCCATTCCCCAACTGGCTACATTGATATATTAGTAATAGAATCTTTACTGGGATGTAAAACTCCATCACTTATCTTATCTTACTCTAAGTAGTAAGGACAGGAAATGAAAACCATCTCAGAAAATTTCCAAGTGCAGAATGAGTAGTAATGTGCCAATGATGGATTTAATTGATCATTGATTGAATTTGCCTAGATTTTAAGTGCTTGATTAAATTATTGAATAATTGATGATTGGTTCCCTTTTTAATGGGAAGAATCTATAGACACAAAACAAGAAATAACACGGGGATATTGCTGCTGCTCTCCAGTGGAAGGTTATCCAGTGGTTGGTCTCCTGGATCTAAGACTAGATGCAGGGTATGGTTATGTTTAATTTTTTTCCAAGTTATGTACACATGGCACAAACTTCAAGTTAGATGAATTAAGCTGAAAATGCCAGTTCAAAACAAAACTAAATTTCACGTCTGAAAGTCCATAATTTGTACATAATAATGAACAATTGCTCATTTCCAAGTTATTTGTTACAAAAACAATTTTTTCTTATTAGTAGTTCGATCATCTATTATGAAAATCAAACCGATTCCCATCAATTGCTATGAATGGGGTTCAAACCCAAAACCTTTTGACTCTGAAAGCCAGTGATAATACCACTCTTCCATGTCTGCCCACCTTGTGTAATAAATATTACATGCTTGATCACTCCAGTGACTTCATATAGATTTAGAGTATTACACCTCACTCTGTAGACACTGAATTGCATTTTACTCTTGCCAGGGTTTCTATTCCACTAGTATCTCCAGTTTTCTAGTAGTAATGTCATGTGATTGTCATGTGCTACTTTTGAATTATATTACATGTATTTCATGAAAATTCAAAAGTAGCACATGACAGTAATGAAGAGTGTTTAGCATTTACTAGATGTACATAATACATATCACAAATACAGTGACAAGGAAACCCTAGTGTTGTAGCCATCAGCATCAGCTAGATCTGGATTTTGCTTCCAAGGATAAAATAAAATGGTAATTTTCTTTGAACTTCTGAATACATCTATGATACTTTATTTCCAACATAAAACTAAATATTTATCTCAAAAAATCATGTCATTTTACTACATATACTGCTTCACTTTTGGATTAAGGTTGTTGCCTACTTCCAACAAATCTAAAAAAAGTAGGATTCAACTTTCTTCACCTTGCTGGCTTTATTAAAACCAATGATATGTAACATTAGATCATACGGTAGCTCAATTGGTAGAATGCTTGCTTTATATTTGGGAGGTTGTTGGTAAGAACTCTGTTCGAATCTGACCAAGACTTAAAAGTAGGTAGTGGCTGTTCTTTCACAAAGCACTCTGCATTGAGAAATGAAAGCTCCTTCGGAAGAGGCCTTAGAAACTGATGCCTCATGGCATGTTAAAGAACCTTCCCTGCACATTGTCCGAATGCTTTACAAACATCAAAATTTTCTGTCATTTAACCTAGCTGGTAATTTCTCAATATAAGTGAATATTCTTGGGACATAAAACCCTATTCGATCAATCAACCACTGATATTTAAACTTTGACCTACAAACTAAATGTGGTACCCGATGATTGTCTCATGTTGGTATAGAGTTGTTTCATGTTGGTATAGATTTGTTCCATGTTTGAACAAAATCCATGCATAGATTTGATAGTTATGTATTGAATACAATTTTACAGATGGACATAGTGATTACTAATATAGCAACCTCAAACTATCTACCTTCAGGTATGGTGCCACACTCTACAGTACAAAGATGACATAGTTTGTATCTGTCTGTACCTTTAGGTATGGTGCCACACACTACAGTACAATGGTTACATAGTGTGTATCTGCCATGTACCTTTAGGTATGGTGCCACACACTACAGTACAATGGTAACATAGTCTGTAGCTGTCATGTACCTTTAGGTATGGTGCCACACACCACAGTACAATGGTAACATAGTGTGTATCTGTCATCTACCTTTAGGTATGGTGCCATACACTACAGTACAAAGATGACAGTGTGTATCTGTCTGTACCTTTAGGTATGGTGCCACACTCTACAGTACAATGGTAACATAGACTGCATCTGTCATGTACCTTTAGGTATGGTGCCACACACTACAGTACAATTGTAACATAGACTGCATCTGTCATGTACCTTTAGGTATGGTGCCACACACTACAGTACAATTGTAACATAGACTGCATCTGTCTGTACCTTTAGGTATGGTGCCACACACTACAGTACAATGGTTACATAGTGTGTATTTGTCATCTACCTTTAGGTATGGTGCCATACACTACAGTACAAAGATGACAGTGTGTATCTGTCTGTACCTTTAGGTATGGTGCCACACTCTACAGTACAATGGTACATAGACTGCATCTGTCATGTACCTTTAGGTATGGTGCCACACTCTACAGTACAATGGTAACATAGACTGCATCTGTCATGTACCTTTAGGTATGGTGCCACACACTACAGTACAATTGTAACATAGTTTGTATCTGTCATGTACCTTTAGGTATGGTGCCACACACAACAGTACAAAGATGCCATAGTGTGTATCTGCCATGAACCTGTAGGTATGGTGCCACATACTACAGTACAATTGTAACATAGACTGCATCTGTCATGTACCTTTAGGTATGGTGCCACACACTACAGTACAATGGTAACATAGACTGCATCTGTCATGTACCTTTAGGTATGGTGCCACACACTACAGTACAATTGTAACATAGACTGCATCTGTCATGTACCTTTAGGTATGGTGCCACACACTACAGTACAATGGTAACATAGACTGCATCTGTCATGTACCTTTAGGTATGGTGCCACACACTACAGTACAATTGTAACATAGTTTGTATCTGTCATGTACCTTTAGGTATGGTGCCACACACAACAGTACAAAGATGCCATAGTGTGTATCTGCCATGAACCTGTAGGTATGGTGCCACACACTACAGTACAATGGTAATATACATAGTGTGTATCTGTCATGCACCTTTAGCCTTTAGGTATGGTGCCACATACTACAGTACAGTGGCAACATAGTGTGTATCTGCTAAATTCATTAGGTGTGGTGCCGCATACTACAGCACAGTGGCAATATAGTGTGTATCTGCTATATTCCTTTAGGTATGGTGTCACACACTAAAATACAGTGGCAACATAGTGTGTATCTCTCATCTACCTTCAGGTATGGTGTCAAATACTACACTAAAGTAGGGACATAGTGTGTATCAGTCATGTTCATTTAGGTATGGTGCCTACAACTCTACAGTGCAGTGGAGACATAGAGTGTATCAGTCATGTACCTTTAGGTATGGTGCCATATAATATGGTACAATTGATATAGCATGTATCTGTCATCAACCATTAGGTATAGTGCAACATACTACAGTACAGTGGTGCAAAAGTGTATATCTGTCCTCTACCAGTACTATTGGGACATATTGTGTATCTGTCGTTTACCTTTAGGCACAGGGCAACATACTACAGAATAGTGGAGAAATGATGTGTATTTGTCATCTACATTTAGTTATGATGCCAGACACTACAGTACAGTGACAACATAATGTGTATCTGTCATTTGCCTTCAGTAACAGTGCCACATACTACAGTACTGTGGTGGTATAGTGTGTACAGACATCTTTTAAGTATGGTGCCACATAATAGGGTACAGTGGTGACAAAGTGTGTATCTGATATATACCTTTAGGTATGGTACTACATAATAGGGTACAGTGATGACATAGTGTGTATCTGACATCTTTCTTTAGGTATGGTACTACATAATAGGGTACATTGGTGACATAGTGTGTATCTGACATATTCCTTTAGGTATGGTACTACATAATAGGGTACAGTGGTGACATAGTGTGTATCTGACATATTCCTTTAGGTATGGTGCTACATAATAGGGTACAGTGGTGACATAGTGTGTATCTGACATCTTCCTTTAGGTATGGTACTACATAATAGGGTACATTGGTGACATAGTGTGTATCTGACATCTTCCTTTAGGTATGGTACCACATAATAGCGTACAGTGGTGACATAGTGTGTATCTGACATCTTCCTTTAGGTATGGTACCACACAATAGCGTACATTGGTGACATAGTGACATCTTCCTTTAGGTATGGTACTACATAATAGGGTACAGTGGTGACATAGTGTGTATCTGACATCTTCCTTTAGGTATGGTACTACATAATAGGGTACAGTGGTGACATAGTGACATCTTCCTTTAGGTATGGTACTACATAATAGGGTACAATGGTGACATAGTGTGTATCTGACAAGTTCCTTTAGGTATGGTACTACATAATAGGGTACAGTGGTGGCATAGTGTGTATCTGACAAGTTCCTTTAGGTATGGTACTACATAATAGGGTACATTGATGACATGGTGTGTATCTGACAAGTTCCTTTAGGTATGGTACTACATAATAGGGTACAGTGATGACATAGTGTGTATCTGACATCTTTCTTTAGGTATGGTACTACATAATAGCGTACATTGGTGACATAGTGTGTATCTGACATCTTCCTTTAGGTATGGTACTACATAATAGCATACAGTGTTGACATAGTGACATCTTCCTTTAGGTATGGTACTACATAATAGGGTACAGTGGTGACATAGTGTGTATCTGACATCTTCCTTTAGGTATGGTACTACATAATAGGGTACAGTGGTGACATAGTGTGTATCTGACATATTCCTTTAGGTATGGTACTACATAATAGGGTACAGTGGTGACATAGTGACATCTTCCTTTAGGTATGGTACTACATGATAGGGTACAGTGGTGACATAGTGTGTATCTGACATATTCCTTTAGGTATGGTACTACATAATAGGGTACAGTGGTGACATAGTGTGTATCTGACATCTTCCTTTAGGTATGGTACCACATAATAGGGTACAGTGGTGACATAGTGACATCTTCCTTTAGGTATGGTACTACATAATAGCATACAGTGGTGACATAGTGACATCTTCCTTTAGGTATGGTACCACATAATAGGGTACAGTGGTGAAATAGTGACATCTTCCTTTAGGTATGGTACTACATAATAGCATACAGTGGTGACATAGTGACATCTTCCTTTAGGTATAGTACCACATAATAGCATACAGTGGTGACATAGAGACTTCTTCCTTTAGGTATGGTACCACATAAAAGGGCACAGTGGTGACATGGTGTGTATCTGACAAGTTCCTTTAGGTATGGTACCACATGATAAAGTACACTGCAGACATAGTGTGTATCTGACATCTTCCTTTAGGTATAGTACCACATAATAGGGCACAGTGGTGACATGGTGTGTATCTGACAAGTTCCTTTAGGTATGGTGCCACATAATGGGGTGCAGTGGTGACAAAGTGCGTATCTGACATCTATTATGTATGGTACCACATTATTGAGTATAGTGGTGACAAAGTGTGTATCTGACATCTTCCTTTAGGTATGGTGCCACATAATGGGGTGCAGTGGTGACAAAGTGCGTATCTGACATCTATTATGTATGGTACCACATTATTGAGTATAGTGGTGACAAAGTGTGTTTCTGACATCTTCCTTTAGGTATCGTGCCACATAATGGGGTACAGTGTTGACAAAGTGCGTATCTGACATCTTAGGTATGGTACCATATTATTGAGTATAGTGGTGACAAAGTGTGTATATGACATTTTCCTTTAGGTATGGTGCCACATAATGGGGTACAATGGTTACAAAGTGTGTATCTGACATCTTCCTTTAGGTATGGTGCCACATAATGGGGTACAATGGTGACCAAGTGTGTATCTGACATCTTTCTTTAGGTATGGTGCCACATAATGGGGTACAGTGATGACAAAGCGTGTATCTGACATCTTTTATGTATGGTACAACATTATTGAGTATAGTGGTGACAAAGTGTGTATCTGACATTTTCCTTTAGGTATGGTGCCACATAATGGGGTAAAGTGGTTACAAAGTGTGTATCTGACATCTTAGGTATGGTACCATATTATTGTGTATAGTGGTGACAAAGTGTGTATCTGACATCTTCCTTTAGGTATGGTGCCACATAATGGGGTAAAGTGGTTACAAAGTGTGTATCTGACATCTTAGGTATGGTACCATATTATTGTGTATAGTGGTGACAAAGTGTGTATCTGACATCTTCCTTTAGGTATGGTGCCACATAATGGGGTACAGTGGTGACAAAGTGTGTATCTGACATCTTTTATGTATTGTACCATATTATTGAGTATAGTGGTGACAAAGTGTGTATCTGACATCTTCCTTTAAGTATGGTGCCACATAATGGGGAACAGTGGTGACCAAGTGTGTATCTGACATCTTCCTTTAGGTATGGTGCCACATAATGGGGTACAGTGGTGACAAAGTGTGTATCTGACATCTTCCTTTAGGTATGGTGCCACATAATGGGGTACAATGGTTACAAAGTGTGTATCTGACATCTTCCTTTAGGTATGGTGCCACATAATGGGGTACAATGGTGACCAAGTGTGTATCTGACATCTTTCTTTAAGTATGGTGCCACATAATGGGGAACAGTGGTGACCAAGTGTGTGTATCTGACATCTTTTATGTATGGTACAACATTATTGAGTATAGTGGTGACAAAGTGTGTATCTGACATCTTCCTTTAGGTATGGTGCCACATAATGGGGTAAAGTGGTTACAAAGTGTGTATCTGACATCTTAGGTATGGTACCATATTATTGTGTATAGTGGTGACAAAGTGTGTATCTGACATCTTCCTTTAGGTATGGTGCCACATAATGGGGTACAGTGGTGACAAAGTGTGTATCTGACATCTTTTATGTATTGTACCATATTATTGAGTATAGTGGTGACAAAGTGTGTATCTGACATCTTCCTTAAGTATGGTGCAACATAATGGGGAACAGTGGTGACCAAGTGTGTATCTGACATCTTCCTTTAGGTATGGTGCCACATAATGGGGTACAGTGGTGACAAAGTGTGTATCTGACATCTTCCTTTAGGTATGGTGCCACATAATGGGGTACAATGGTTACAAAGTGTGTATCTGACATCTTCCTTTAGGTATGGTGCTACATAATGGGGTACAATGGTGACCAAGTGTGTATCTGACATCTTCCTTTAAGTATGGTGCCACATAATGGGGAACAGTGGTGACCAAGTGTGTGTATCTGACATCTTTTATGTATGGTACAACATTATTGAGTATAGTGGTGACAAAGTGTGTATCTGACATTTTCCTTTAGGTATGGTGCCACATAATGGGGTAAAGTGGTTACAAAGTGTGTATCTGACATCTTAGGTATGGTACCATATTATTGTGTATAGTGGTGACAAAGTGTGTATCTGACATCTTCCTTTAGGTATGGTGCCACATAATGGGGTACAGTGGTGACAAAGTGGGTATCTGACATCTTTTATGTATTGTACCATATTATTGAGTATAGTGGTGACAAAGTGTGTATCTGACATCTTCCTTTAAGTATGGTGCCACATAATGGGGAACAGTGGTGACCAAGTGTGTGTATCTGACATCTTTTATGTATGGTACAACATTATTGAGTATAGTGGTGACAAAGTGTGTATCTGACATCTTCCTTTAGGTATGGTGCCACATAATGGGGTACAGTGATGACAAAGCGTGTATCTGACATCTTTTATGTATGGTACAACATTATTGAGTATAGTGGTGACAAAGTGTGTATCTGACATTTTCCTTTAGGTATGGTGCCACATAATGGGGTAAAGTGGTTACAAAGTGTGTATCTGACATCTTAGGTATGGTACCATATTATTGTGTATAGTGGTGACAAAGTGTGTATCTGACATCTTCCTTTAGGTATGGTGCCACATAATGGGGTACAGTGGTGACAAAGTGGGTATCTGACATCTTTTATGTATTGTACCATATTATTGAGTATAGTGGTGACAAAGTGTGTATCTGACATCTTCCTTTAAGTATGGTGCCACATAATGGGGAACAGTGGTGACCAAGTGTGTGTATCTGACATCTTTTATGTATGGTACAACATTATTGAGTATAGTGGTGACAAAGTGTGTATCTGACATCTTCCTTTAGGTATGGTGCCACATAATGGGGTAAAGTGGTTACAAAGTGTGTATCTGACATCTTAGGTATGGTACCATATTATTGTGTATAGTGGTGACAAAGTGTGTATCTGACATCTTCCTTTAGGTATGGTGCCACATAATGGGGTACAGTGGTGACAAAGTGTGTATCTGACATCTTCCTTTAGGTATGGTGCCACATAATGGGGTAAAGTGGTTACAAAGTGTGTATCTGACATCTTAGGTATGGTACCATATTATTGTGTATAGTGGTGACAAAGTGTGTATCTGACATCTTCCTTTAGGTATGGTGCCACATAATGGGGTACAGTGGTGACAAAGTGTGTATCTGACATCTTTTATGTATTGTACCATATTATTGAGTATAGTGGTGACAAAGTGTGTATCTGACATCTTCCTTTAAGTATGGTGCCACATAATGGGGAACAGTGGTGACCAAGTGTGTATCTGACATCTCCTTTAGGTATGGTGCCACATAATGGGGTACAGTGGTGACAAAGTGTGTATCTGACATCTTCCTTTAGGTATGGTGCCACATAATGGGGTACAATGGTTACAAAGTGTGTATCTGACATCTTCCTTTAGGTATGGTGCCACATAATGGGGTACAATGGTGACCAAGTGTGTATCTGACATCTTTCTTTAAGTATGGTGCCACATAATGGGGAACAGTGGTGACCAAGTGTGTGTATCTGACATCTTTTATGTATGGTACAACATTATTGAGTATAGTGGTGACAAAGTGTGTATCTGACATCTTCCTTTAGGTATGGTGCCACATAATGGGGTAAAGTGGTTACAAAGTGTGTATCTGACATCTTAGGTATGGTACCATATTATTGTGTATAGTGGTGACAAAGTGTGTATCTGACATCTTCCTTTAGGTATGGTGCCACATAATGGGTACAGTGGTGACAAAGTGTGTATCTGACATCTTTTATGTATTGTACCATATTATTGAGTATAGTGGTGACAAAGTGTGTATCTGACATCTTCCTTTAAGTATGGTGCAACATAATGGGGAACAGTGGTGACCAAGTGTGTATCTGACATCTTCCTTTAGGTATGGTGCCACATAATGGGGTACAGTGGTGACAAAGTGTGTATCTGACATCTTCCTTTAGGTATGGTGCCACATAATGGGGTACAATGGTTACAAAGTGTGTATCTGACATCTTCCTTTAGGTATGTGCCACATAATGGGGTACAATGGTGACCAAGTGTGTATCTGACATCTTTCTTTAAGTATGGTGCCACATAATGGGGAACAGTGGTGACCAAGTGTGTGTATCTGACATCTTTT